>KB672602.1:1816012-1848011 GCA_000349145.1 Anopheles dirus | reverse complement strand
TATTATTATTATTATTATTATTATTATTATTATTATTATTATTATTATTATTATTATTATTATTATTATTATTATTATTATTATTATTATTACTGTTACTATTATTATTATTATTATTATTATTATTATTATTATTATTATTATTATTATTATTATTATTATTATTAATTACAGAGTGTGTAGGGTACGGCCTACTTGACGCTTTTAATAAAGGGAATGAGGGGAGCCAGAAAATTCAAACTTGGCTGATGGACACACCAACAGACCAAGACTTGGGGGAAGGTGGGGAGGACTCAAACATTGTACTCGGTTTCGAATTAGCCGGAGAGCGCTGAAGATTGTCCATTTTTCGCTACCCGCTAGGAACCTTTGAGTGATTCTACAGCTAAGGCGTTTTCGGAATGCGAAATTAAATTCGTCCCCGATACCTAGTACTGAAGTCCTAAGTAACTCATCGAAACTTTATTTTTCACGGGTACTCATTTCTACTCGGTACGCTCCGCGAGTGACAGATAACTAGACCTTCTAGGCATTTCCACACACCCTCTTCCCTCGGCTTAGCCCTTTCAAATATGTAACCGTTTTTCCCTTCAAACATGTCCAAAGTTCGGTCTTCTAGATGATTCTAAATTCTTGATCCAGATGGCGCTACCTACTTCTCCCCATGGTACATGACATGCATGTTGCACAACTAGTGGGTGCTAAAAAGCTTATCCATTATCAAACAGAGTGATCAGTGAATCTGCACAATGCCTGCCTCTACACTATAGACGAATAAGTATAGAGGAAGAGTCTTAAACCACCCACGTACCTACGACTGCTATGTAACGAATTTTTGAAATCCACAAAACCGAATGATTATGTTTATGTTTATAGAAGATTCAGTCTAACAGCTGCTTAATCATAACTATTACATAGAATTATTATTCAAATACGGACTTCAATTATTGAAGAACCTGAACTCATTGTAAGCTGTTAGTTAGTTAATAAGCGAAACGGTCAGGCCGGGTCCTAGAAACATAAATAAATACAGAGTGATCAGAGTATCGATCACTTCTATTACTTAGTTTATAGGCATTCATCAAGAAAGGATGTTAAAAACCGAACCGAAGACGCTTACATTACCCCTGAACTCAGTCAGAACTACTTTTATAGACTAAACCATCTTGGATTGTTCCAATCTAGCAAAGTCTGATACGAATTTAGCTTGTATTTTTAAGCGATTTGAGCCTCAAAACGGTAGGCATGATCTCGAAGATCGCAATGTCAGAAACTAGCTTGAGCCATCGAACATGTAGGGCTGATGAATGCCAACAGTCATGCCATAGCAACGCTGAGCGAATACCCCCGTGAGTTATACGAGCCCAGCCATTATTTCAAATTACACAACTATACTTAAAAGACAGCCGGCTATTACAAAGACCGCCCGAAACGAACTATCGCGATAGCACAAAAGCCAATTGATTGCCGGGCGATATCGAACCGTAGCATTCCGCCCTGAATGGTGCCATTCGGACGCACCTCATTAATCACTGAGCGATTGTGCGCCGATGATGGATTTCGTAAACCTCAATCTATAATTTGCCTGAGCGCATTTCTGCATCCGATTATGCTCCCGAGCGCCGGCGACCTTCACCGGCCGTGCTGGGGTCAATGAAGAACGGTTTTTGTTGATTATTTTTTCTCCCCCTCTCACACATGTACACGCTCCTCCACACAGCGGAACATCCGCGGCGGGAGCATCAATTTTGAATTGCAATTGTGAATGCGCTGCTCAATATGCATCACGTTCCGCAACACGCGACCAATACCCCGGCCGGTTTTGTCGAGTGGTGTGGGTGCACAAGCAGAACTGATTGGACTCGATCGGCACTGCTCGCTTGCCAATAACGCAATGCGTTTGCGATGAAAGTTTCCCACACGGTGGAGTGAGGGAACCGAAATCGATAGTCGAGAAAAACAATAAACGCGAAATAATTTCATTCGCTGTTATGTTCGCTCACTCACGTCATGAATAATTGGATATAGTATCGATCGTTACTCGTTTTCAATTCATCTGTTTACTTTTGAATACCTGCTATAATTCAGTCTGACTTTCTTTACCGACAGCGCTTCGGGTTGGTTGCGTTCAGCAGTTGAAACATGCAGGAAAAAAATATAAAATTGATACATTGTCCGAAAAACGACTCACGTTATTCCTGTACTTGTATGAAATTCTATTAACATGTCGATAGTGTACTTATTGCTATTTTGATCATACATTCATATCCGAAAGCATTTTATTTCGTACGGATTTCTTCTGTTACACTTGCCCTTCTGTAATGTACACATCCAATGATTTTTTAAATCATTTATACGATTTTAAACACTACATCCAGTATAAACACTTTAAAAACTTTCCCGTAACACTTAATTGTTTCTTTAATTCCCTATATTTTCTTATCCTCCTTCCATACTGGAGAAATGGAGATGGACTTCTTTATATTCTTATGTATTGCAATGTTATTTGGAAATTTAAACAAAATTAAAATTTGTTATTAATAAGGTTATGATAGAGATCGAGGCACCGTGTACAGAGACATTAATTGTCGTACATTAATTGTCGTACAGATTTAAAAAAAAATCAATAATAAAAAACGTTTAAGAGCAACAATCAAAAACACGTACACCCACTTGGCGCAAAGACACCAGCACTAAGCGAGGTGGGCTGTTGTACAACAAAGCCTAATTAACTATTTCCTAACTTCGACACTGGCACCTTGTTGCAAACACTCATTTGCACCGCAAGCTTTAGCTACAGTACAATGTTCCCAGATTTATCAAAGGCTGCTATCGATTTTTACACCCACCTAAGATCGTTGAATATTGCGACGGTCAATAGGTAAAAGTTTCGAATGTATTTCACAGTCTACCTTTCGCTGAAGTTATAGGATAATTGGCTCGCCAGATTAAGATAAATTATTCTGCGCACCGATATCCGCAAACTTCCACTTCCATCTTCGCACGCCGGTCGAGTCTCACGAACTCACTCTTGGTGGTTTCTCGACGCTGAACCGAAACCATGACGCAAATGGCTGCCGGTATGTCTGGGCCAGGCCAAACCTTCACCGCCCCACCGGTGATTTACAGAACTAACCGGGCCTTGAGGCGGGGTGTTAACTGTGAGAAAGGTGCTTTAATGCAACAATTTGTTTTCGTTTCTCGCGTCGCTTTTTTGCGGAGGTTCGCTGGGTGTAAAGAATGGCTGGAGCTGCTGGTCGGATGCTCCCCAGGGGGGAATAGGTTGCGTAAGGATTGTGCGGTGCGCGAAGGTGGAAGGTGAGCGTTGATATATCACACCCTTGACGCAAAATATTGTGTAAGCTGTTTCAAATTTTGTCAACAAGTAATGTGTCCTCGCAGTTTTTTTTTTCATAGCTTTTTTGTGATTTTTTTTTTTGCGAAAACCTTTATTTATTGTTAATGACGCATACAAACTAGTCAGTGGTCCCAAGCATACAGATATGCAATCTACTGATCAATTTGCATTATTTTTGAAGCTCATTTTTATGTAAATTACTAAGAGCTTTACATGCTCGCTTTAAGTATCCAGTTAAAGCGAGCACGTAGCACTACCTAGAATTGAATGGTTTGACATTTATTGATACCAGATCGTTAGATTTAACATTAAATTTCATATGCACAGCCATGTTTTAAAGCATAAGTAATCTCAAACCTGCAAAATTTCAAATATTAAAAAATGAAACACGCTTGGAAAAAAATCTATAATTATTCAATTTTGTATTTGAAAACTGTTTGATAGCTTGAAAACTGTCAAAAATTCTTCTTTCGTATTTAACTGCAACTTAGTAGAACATCACTTTCATCTATCTTTTGAGGGTTTCGTTTTGTTCTCAAGAAAAAGTTGATAAAGTTATGCCTCGGACTGTATTACAATTGAACGCACAGATCCACTTTTCATTAAACCATTCCATTTGGCTTCTTATCCCTCCTTCTTGACCAATCTATATCGAATAATTCTATGGAGAACAGCTAGAGAATGAAAGATTTTCTAAAATTTTTGCTCTCAACTAGCCTCAATTCCACTTACAATGATTGCTATTGTATGCCGCGAAGCACTGTACACTTCCAAGCACTTGGTTATGAAATGTAAGGCTTTTGATACTTATTTACCACCTATTCTGTGGTTGCCCCGGCGAAAGCACGGCGCGCAAAATGGCAACAACGTAGCGATGCAAAAGGGCAAAGTAATTCAGCGCCCTCAGATACTACACTGCGAGTGCAGTGGAGAGCAGCGGAATGAACCATAGAGAAGCTATTCAATGGCGCTAATTAGCGGCGTATCTTGCCCGCTGTTACTGCTACAGTGAGTGTGGCTTTCAGATTACTTCGGTGTTAAAGCGGAAAACCCCAAACCATCGCCAGCTGTGATTATAGCTTTCCGGATATTACGATTACTAAAATAATTGCGAATTAAATGCAAATTAGCATGTTCGTGCCGTTGCGGGGAAGGTTGTATGTTATTTTACAATATTAAAAAATCTGTGAATAGTAAGCGAAATTCCACTCTCAGCAGGCGCGGCGAAGGAAGTGAAAACCATAAGAATCTGTGAATAGGTAAAATAATGTTCAATAAAATGTATAATTTCAAACAAGTCTGTATAAATGAACTACGAACGATTATAAGATTTCTTCATAAAGCATTTATAATAAAGAATATGTTATCATGAAATATAACATTACACAACTTGATGTATGCACAGTAAGACGAATTCCATATAAAAAATAGAACCAAACAAGAAATTATTAAAACGTATTTTGGTACTTTTTTTTAAGGTAACACTCATGCAACTCGTTTATGTATGTAGATATTCGTCGAAGAAACATTTGGGTTTCGCATTATACTTTAAACATTTCGGTTGATGTTTTCGATTGGTGCTGAAAAGGGATAATGAGTTGCTTTCTTAATTAAGAAACGGTTTCCAGACAGACAAAAATGGATATTGTAATTATTTTTTATCATCCGTCGGAGCAAACAGCTGTTTCGTTGAAATTTTTTACATTATCGTCCGAAATTGCTACCAACACCGCGTCATAATGGGCAGGTGGGCAAAAAACCGAAAGCAGTAGTTGAGTTGCTGAACATTTCAATGGAATGGACAATGGGAATTCATTTTCGGTTGAAAAGTTTGGTTTACTGTAGCCGACAGTTAATTATTTAATTTATGTTATTTAAAGGGTCAATGTCTACATTCTTCAAAATATAAGATGAAATTATCTTTTCTTTGTTTCTCTATCTCTCTCTCTCTGTATCTCTATCTATCGCTTTCTAATAATTGCATTTTGTTATTTAAAGGGTCAATGTCTAAATTGTTTAAAATTTAAGATGAAATTATCCTTTCTATCTCTCTCTCTCTCTCTCTCTCTCTCTCTTCCCCTCTCTTTCTCTATTTCCTTCTCTCTGTATCTTTCAATTTCTTCTGGTTATAGTTGGGCAGGATAAAAGTTAAAATTTATTAAACTAGTCAATTATCATTCTATTTTCACAAACAATATGAAATAATCTGAAAATGCATAATGCATCATGGAACACATCCTGCATTCCAGACTTAACATCAATTCAAAAAAATTATTGGCGTAGAGCAATTCGGAAGCATTGCAAACTGCCTCACACTGCACGGACGGCAGAGGACGTCCAAAGTGCAAATAAAAGGCATTCATGTGAACCGATGGCAAAATACCAACCCAAAGCCTCACTTCGGTTTTACAGACGCGCCAACCCGCCACGGCCGAAGCATGGAACGGACACGGAGCAAGATGCAATCACGTACACCATATTAGGGCCCAGCCTACGATCGAGTGGAGCCTCGCAAGAAAGGCACAGATAAGTGGCGGGCGTACGTTTATCGTGCTTTAAGCGACATGGGAAGTGAAGCATTTCCGTGCATTAAAACGCCCGTTATGTTCGATTATGGCCGTGCCGTGATTCTGTTCACTCACTCATCGTCGAATGTTCCCGTGCCTGAAAACCAATACTTTATTACCCGGTTTTTCACACCTCTCGCAGCACTTTCTTTTGATAACCACACGCAGCAGCAGCAGCAGCGGCAAAAAAGGGCGAAAGAAACAGACAACTTACAAGTGTTCTCGCAGGAGCGGAATGGTGCAAAAAGCGCCACCGAACGGTTTTCACTCGTCCATGCATTAGGGCAATCAAGATTTTACTGCCATCCTGTTCCTTCCGGTTGGGAAATTCTTTTCCGTCCCGGCGGCCACCGGGCGCTGCGCCTGCCACTGCGTACTCTTGCGTTATCGAAAAGGCCGGGCATATCTATCGGTAATGATTCCCGCCCAACCTATTCAGCGGTGTATCGATCCGGTGCTCGTGCAAGTGGCGCAATTTTTGCTCTCAGTCCATTACGGACGAGATGTCCAACGGAGGCGTGTGAAGAATTCCGAAAAAGACACCAGCGATAACAGTGGTGTTGATGGTGGCAGTGCTCAGATTGCAGTACGGAGGGCTGAAGGAGCAGCAAAGGGGAGATGAAAGGGAAGATGAAAGCATTCTGCGTAAAGGCTGTTCTTGCTGCTGTGATTCTAGTTGCTTAAGTAAAGGTTTGGAATTGATGAGGTTTTTTTATTTTTTCAAGCTATGAACTTAAATTGTGCTTGGAGTAGAATAAGAGAAGAAAAACTAAATAACAACTGCCTTGATTTCAATTTTCTGTGCGTAACAGTTCGATTTTTGTTTAATTATTTCAATTAACTCAGTTGAATGGAGTCATTTTTCGTTATTTCAAAAATAACTCGCTACACAATCCCAAAGGCGTTAAGTTTCTAATTAGACAGATGTTAACATGAAACCGTGTTTCCGAAAATGAAAATAAACCGTAGACTGTAGAGACAAATGAACGGTTTAATGAGTTCTATTTTTAATTATTTAATGAATTCATAAAGCGTTATGACTTTTTTCATATTGTTTAAAATGAGCAAGAAAAAAGTGATACTGACAACTAGGCGAACCAGTAGAGCGCAGCACGATCATCGTAGCAAAGTGGAAATGGTAACAGGAAATGAAACCGTACCATGAAAGCAGTCTCTGTTCGCTTAATGAAATGGCTGAGATTCATAGAAGTTGGGTGTAATTAAATCATTACAGGTTTGACTCCACAGCGGTGGAAAGCAACGTAACCGTTACAAGCTTGTTCCTGTACCGGCAGCGTTATGATCCGAAATGAATCTGTACCAAGGAGAAGATAAAAAAAAAACATTATATGGCAAACGCGTGTGTCATTGCTGTTTTGGCAAATTGAAACGAGCAACATGGGTGATTAGCCGAAGCCAAAACAAAAACGAGTTAAATTTAATAATGTTCACGCGAAAGATTCCCAAATGTATCTTGAACGTTCGCGCTCAGCTACTTGGAGCGTGGAGAAGAACACTTCCCCTTAACTGGTTGGAGAAGGCTATAAATCAACCGAATGATCGTTAAATCCCGCTATACTTACTTGGACCGTGTCGGAGCGCCGACTGCTGCCGGGTATCGTGCCGATATTTTGTGAATGCATGCAGCTCCATCGTCATCCATCAACGCTTTATCACAAGTGCTTATTTTATACATCAAAGCAAGCGCTCTCAATGATGTGTCTATCGCGTACAGTGCACACACACCTACGCGTCCACAAACTCAAGTGATTAAAGGGTCTGATGATGTCTTGAGGCTTTGTGCTAGGCTTGTTTTCTATTGCCGAGCTTTATTATTCAAGTTTTATGATGAAAGCGATTTCTTCGCATCGCATGATCAATAATCCGTATCAGGGATAGAACCATCTTATGCTATCTTTAGAATAACGTTTCATAGAGTGAGTTACGTACAGCGCTTCACAATCTTCACAGTCATTTGTTACATTAAAATATGTGCAACGATAAACGTTTGACGTCAGATGTCCGAGTCGAATGAAGTAAATAATACATTCGTTGAACTGGTGTGTCCGTTGTTATTTATTTATTCATTTATTAATTTGTCATTTAACACATTTACATAAAGAGTATTTTACATGTTTTTAATAAAGTTTAGTTATGTTCCGTTTAGTTTCCGTTTAGTTTAGTTTCATTGATATCATTTCATTGAAACTCATATTAATATATGAGTTTTCAACTGTGCACATATTTTTATTGAAAAGAAATCATGACAATGAATATTTTTATGTTTTAATTCCTGGATTCAACAAAAAAAGACATTATTTATTGCATACATATCATATCAATTTCAGTTTTCAAATATCTGAATTACTTCACCAGACCCAAGACATCGGGCCAGTTATATCCATGTAGATCAGACCAATGAACGATTAGAACACACATATTATGCAGTAGCCTACTAAAACGGATTGTAATTTCACTGCTTATTATATAATTGAAATCCACTGATCATTTTAACATACATCACACTCTGCTTTTAGTTTTTTTTTTCTATATATTTGCAAGCGTTCATGCCTGCCATATTACAGCTTTTTTTTACTCTTCCTGGCCCGCTCACGGATGAATTTTACGGCTTACTGATGTTGAACACTATTGCCGGTTAGTCACTCTTTGGGGGAATGAGATTGAGATACTACGTTCCAATGAAAATAGCGAGTTAGAAAGTCCTTACAAACAAACTCACTTATGAGTGAGGTACACCTGGCCGTAGAGAGCCGAATCGCAAAAGAGTAAGTGGGAGCCGCTAAACGAGTGTGAAAGGGGGTGAGTCGTTACGATCAAAATCACTCACGCGTGAGTAACAACTGGCCGTAAGGATCCGAATCTCAAAATGGTGAGTGGGAGTCGCTAAACGAGTAGGAGTCGAAACCACTCGTTTAGTTTAGTCGAAACGAAGAAACCACTCGTTTAGTGACCCCCACACATTTAGTGACTCTCGCTCACTCTTTTGTGATTCGGCTTCTTACGGCCAATTGTTACTCATTCCTGAGTGAGTTTGATCTTAATGACTCCCTAAAGATTTGCTAAATGATCCGAATCCCAATGGTGAGTTAGTAAGAGTGAGTTAACTCTTTAAAAGGAGTTGCTATTCTCATCTGTACTGTCGTGTGCAGACAGAATTTGATATCACCAAGGAAATATCATTACCCTTATTGATTTGTTAGGCGCAACATGGTCATTGGAATGTTTAAATATATTTTTATACAATTCAAAATTATGTTTAACAATGTTTTAGTAAGCTCATTTCATATTTCTGTACAACCAGGTCACTTGTCAAAATGTCAAATATTAAAGTTCAGTAAAATGCGTGACAATGTATTACATCAAATATAACAAAATGTATTTGATTATAACAGCACGCGTACGGCGAAAGACAAGAATAGGGTTGGGGTGACGAAAGACGAAAGAAGACGTAAAGACACAAAATCCCCATAAACTATGCAAACAACTACAGAAGCCAGGAGCTCAAAAGTGACTGCTGCAATAACTGCAACTAGCGACTGGCTCAATAAAGGATCTTTCTGCATGTTACCCCCGCACAGTTTCTGTGTCTTACATGCGTTGTATCCATATATTTCCATTGGAAATAAAATTGGCGAAAACCTTTTCCCAAAATTGACTGTTTTGTTAAGCAGCTGCCAAAGCAAGTCAAAAGGTGCGGGGTCGCACACTGGTGATAGCCGAAACCCCGTAATCCAAACTGTCTTTAATGCATTACATTAGGGCTCGCATGGACTCGTTGCCATAACGATCTTCACATCACCGAAAGCAGCGAAAGGACAACGGCACTAACAAGCACTTTACAAAAGTACAGTAGCCACGGGTCATTGGTCGCACGAGATGTTCTTAATTTGTTTTGGTCCTCTGCTTCTCTGTTTGCTGTTGTTGTGTCTGGACCGGCTCGTTGGCACGCTAAATCTCTCGGATGCACCAATGCAGTGGAATTCGTGTTTCCACACGGCTGCGTCTGACTAATTGCTTTTCTCGCTTTTGGCTCCGTTTGCGTACAGAAGCGTGGACAGCAGCAGCTAACGTTGAACGGAGCGTTATTTACGTTGGAATTGATTCTTCACATTAGTGGTGGTGAAAAATGAAGTTATATATAATATCACTTCATGAAGGTATGCTTTTTGCGGATCTAAAACACACATGAGTTCTTCTACTTGCAATATATAGACTGTGCGTCCGAATCGAAATAAAAGTAAAAGTTTCTAAACGATCGCTAAACCTACCGTAGAGCACATCGTGGGAAGCAGGTGCTGCACGAAACACGGCACAGATACTTAAGTACATCCTCCAGTGCCTGCAAAGCTCCTGCGCTTAGTGCCACCTGGACACTAATCCAATTTTCTCATGTCACAAATAGCATTATTCCACTTGCGGAAGCAGGCCCACTATCGGGTCACTGTGTTATTCTTCCGTGCCCGCCGGCAACGCGGTCCGTTCATGCGACACAACAAACACGGCACCGGCCAGCTCCACGCCTAGGGTCACATAACAATCGGTTGAGCGGACTTGAAAGATGCTCCCGCTACATCGACGTTAATCTTTCGATTGGCAAAGCGCAAAGAGCGAAACCCACCGGAACCGGCGCCCTTACTGAGCGGTGAGCCGGTCCCGTAAACGATAATGCACCGGGCCACATCACGGATTCTAGTCACGTTCGTCCAACAACAGAGAGAGAGAGAGAGAAAAAAAAAACGAAGCAGGAAACGGCGCTTTTTTGTGTTGTTGTTCCTGCCGAACGTTCTGCCGACTCCTTTCGGCACTAAAATTATCCACAGAAGCAGTTGCGGGCTGAATTTGACGATGCTGTTGAAGTTAAACTTTGTCGGTGCGAGGCTCTGCTGGAAGTTGAAATTAGTTAAATTTTCTGCAACCTACCCATGACCAGACGAGCATGTTGAGTGATTTTTGCTTGGAAAAGAGAGCCCAGCTTTACGATGAAATGTTAGTTTAAAATACGAACCTGAAATACGCACGGGAAACACATTCGCGAGATGTCCCACCGTGACGAAATGATAATGGTCCGTCCGATTGTGAAGACCCGGCCGAACTTGACTTCCCCGGTCAAACGGCTCTCCTTCTTCACGTTGACAGGGCTTCGAAAGTATCGGGCACAATTCATTTTCGGTAAAACAAAGAAAATATTAACCCAACATTCCGTGGCTTCTTTTCGTTCGCATCGACGTACGCCAACATTCCGGCGTAACGGTCCGGAGAGACGGCCGTCCTTCGCCTCCTTCGGGCCTCAATTCGAGTCGATTTCACCGACGGGTCTCCGGGAATCTCCGGAATTTTGATTATTATTCGCATCACATCATCGAATATTATGGCCATCAAAACGCATTACACGGAAGGTTTCACCCTCGTTCTGGGAAGGTTTCTTGATCGGCCTGTCCGATGTGCCAAGCGGCCCGGGGTCTGCCTCTGTATCGCATCAGTCATAGTTTGCGCAGGTGTGGCAGGTTGGCAGTAGATGGGCGTGTGTCTGTGTTTTGCAGCATATGAATTAGCGTGATCTTTTCATTTATTAATTTTGTGTTCTAATGAGGAAATGCTGTTAGGGAGAACATCGCGCACGCATTCAACGGGAGCCAGTAATGCGTTTTCCTCCCAAAGGCACCAACCACATCAAAGTAATTTCCCTGAGAGTAAATACTGTTGGTGTGAAAAATCACCTCCAGCCATTCCGACAGCCAGGCAGCGAGCTAGACGGCCCAACTACTGTCAGCCATTTCCCGAAATCACGGCCCCGACTGCGCATTAACGAGCAAACGGTGACGAAGAGGCTGTTTAAATAATTTTATGCCGAGGCAAATTAATTTCACTAATGCAATCATCAGGCATTTTCCAAAAGTAATTTAATGATAACAATTCAGCAACCCGTTACTCGGGTCTTAGTGCTGCCATCACACGGCCCGCTGTCAGCCACGGGCGGACCAAAAGGGGCCAGCCAGCCAGCCCGGGCAGCCGTCAGAAATGCGAAATGGCAATTACTTGCTATCGCTTCGTTACGGCACTTCGCCCGCTGAGCGTTGAGGGCGTTCGCTCGCCGGCGGACGGCCACTCTCGTCACGAAACGGTCCCAAACGGGCCCGGGAGTCGCTAGTTCGGGAAAGAATTCGCAATTGATGTCGTAATTATGCTCACTGTTCACTCCGGCTGGCCTCTGATTTCCGGCACGGGATCGTCCCGCATATCGGCGAACTGTCCTGCGTGCCGGTCGCTTTCCGGGACACCGGCGCCAGTTTGGGTATTTTGTAAACTTCCGCAAATACCACCGCACGCTCGCACAAGGAGCTTTAAATTCCACCGGTTTCCATCCGGAATGTAAGCGTTCGGTACGGAGGGAGGTGCGTTTAGGCTTTTTCGCATGTTGTGCGCGCTCCATTGCACACCACAATTACATTTCGAATAGTGACCGTGTGCCGTCGTCGTGCGATCTTGATTAAGTATCAACAATTTTTGTTTACCCTGCAAAGGTAAAGTTTTAAATGGCACTGGATGATTCACATGTTTCCGCAGCGGGCGTGTTGTTTGCTTCGGCTACCGTTGCACTAATTGCGATGGAATGGATACGGACGCTTGCGAGCGTTGTTTGTGAATATGCAGAAAAGTTGACTGTGAACGGAATGCGTGGGTCAATATTTGTATTAGTTCATTACATCGTCATAAAAGCATCTCATTATGATAATGGTTTGTTTTTCGGTGTAAATTCGTATAATCAATGTTCTAAAAAGGTACTTTTCAAAGGGCCATTAAGACACTTACGCTGTTTCAAAGATAATAAAAAGCATTAGGAATAATGTTATTTTATTGAGAGTTCATCGCAGAGTTCGAGATTATAGAATTATAGTTTTGCTTTATACGTTAATTTTGTGGTTAAATTACTTCATACAGAGTATCATAGAATTGGATACATTGCACTGTGTATAGACTATCTACAAAACCATATAAAAAACCTTTCATAAACTGGGCATTAAAGAATTTCCGGTATGCTCAATGGTCACTCTAGCCAGATAGCAGTTATCAAATCATAAATGAATATTTTCGTTTTCGTTTTCAAACATAGTACTCTCTTGCTGGCACTATGCTGTCACTTGAATGTGAATATGAAGAATGTGTAAAACTCCGTCTACATGAACCGCAATTCGGAAACTTACAGCATGTTCGATGGCTGTGAGTTGTCGATTCAGATGTCAACTCGTTTTTGGGTTTGGAAGGCGAAACTCAAGCGCAACTCAAGCGCAACTCGAAAGAAACAAATATTTTGAGTTTGGTTTTCAACAAATGTGGATGTGTGCAGTGAAAATGTTGTATTTTAGTCATTTTCGTATATTCATTTGATGAATTCAATGATAAAAGTGCCCAAAAATGATAAAATCTAGTCTACTTCATCTCAAGCGCAACTACCTTTGCAAATTGTCGTGTCTACACGAAGCGATGTTAATGTGACGTAATTTTCGAGTGATGTATGTATGTAGTGATGTATGTAAATGTATGACCAGTTTCAATATTTGATTCGATTCTTTGTGAAGCGTGTTGTGGTTACTTCCAATCCTTCCTTCGCAATCTATTGCCAAGAGCACATGACCAATGCAACCCATTGAGCATCTTTTTGTTCCTTTACACAACAACCCGAACAAGGTCTGGACCTGGATCCATTACTGGATTTAGGAGTACGGAGGTATGATCCAGTTGAGATTCGAAGCCACAAACTGTGGTATGTAAGGCTTTCGCACTGAGCCATACGATCGCCTCAAGACATTGAGCATTGGGAACACAAATTATGCAGTAGTTCAAGGTGATCCGAAATTAAACGAGGGATGTAGGATTGCAAAAAAAAATATAACAAGCAGTGAAATATGTTTAAATGCTAGTTATAAATGTATGGAACGTACAATAAAATTGGTAACATATTTCAAAATATGAACATAATGTCTAACTGAATGTTTGTAAAAAAAGTTATATTACTTACCAAAGCAGTGTATTCAACGTGTTTTCATATTCAAAAGTTTAGTTTGAAATGAATTATATTAGTGATAGTCAAGAATGATTCCTTAGTTTCCGTTGTGATAATAAAAACAATAAATTTCCGTTTGCTCACGCTTGCTCCCATCTTAAACTCCAGAGCAGGAACGTTTCCAAATTTTATCATAATCGAAACCCGGTGCTAGCCGTCGTTAATCAATGAAAACACTACTCCACTCGCTTCTATTAAGCCATTACTACTGACGTGCGCGGGCCCCCATAATCAATCCATCCCGGCGAAAGGATTCGACAGGCGGACGGTTTGAGTTTGCAGAGCACTTGCACATTAATCAATTTCAGTTCCCCGACAGGACCCCCGGGGAGGGTTGCATGCACCACGTAATGAAGTATTATCTCGAAAATCGAGCCGCCATTAATCAATCGACAGCTGTGCGTTTTGCGAAACGGAACGGCTCCATTCGGCACGAACCCCGAGCAGCTTGCTCGGGCAGCTTTTCACCTTCGGCAGACTTTGAAACCGTAGAATTATTCTTAATTAAATTCGGGCTTCGGGGGGTTTCCCGTGGCTTCCGGTCGGTGGCCTAATGCACCACCGAGGCGCCCACCATTTGAAAGTGTGTTTCCAAAAACACATTATCACCGTCGGTGTAGCTGACTTGTCGCGGCATCGCTCTGTGTGGCAGGTTGGAGGGGAAAACTTAAACACAACGGATACACAATGCTTCGGGTGATTCTACCCAAAAACGTTGCAAACAGACGTTGCAGTATGAAACTTTTTTTTGCTGGTTGCGCATCGTGCTTACTTCCCTGTCTCAAGTAAGCTGAAAAGCCGGTAAAAGTCAGCTGCTTCGACGATGGTGCTGGTAAATTTATGCATTCGCATACCTACGACCAGCACGCCAGCAGCTAGCAGCTTTCCATATGGATCATTTCGCCGCAGTATCGCTGGAATAATGTTCATCGCTGGCTGTTTTGACTGGAACTGCCGTAAACCGGCACCGCGTTGTAGTCAGATGTTGTAAAAGAAAGTTTGTTTTGTTTCGCTTCCACCCGGCTGAAATATGTTCGGTATGGGGGCATGTTAGTTTTGGGGATGTAATATGCAAAGTATCAGTATATCTCTAGAACATGTTGCTTTATACATGCAAGCAGCGTAAATGCGCCTCAAATGTATTGTTGGTTCATAGGAAAGCGGGACAAAAAGCTCTCGTTTGAGTTATGCAGAAAAACTCGCTGCGTTTGAGGTAGATTACCATCATCATTAGGCATACAAGAAAGACGTAATATACGCATAGGAACAGTAGCAGGCTGCAACAACCCTACAGTTGATTATTCATTTCGTACAATCAGTTCCATCGCACAGCCATCGAGAACGTCACTGTATCGATGGTACAGAGCTCCCGAATCGATTCGAGAGCTTCGGTAACATTCCAAAACCACCTAAACCATTGCATTATTCAGGTGAAAGCCAGCTCCGTGCAGCGTTTGTAACAGACGCAAACAGCGCACAGCCCGTCCCTAGCAGTCGAAAACTAATGCTGCGGAAGCAACACTGAAATGGATCACCCTGCAGCGGAATGTAGCATGCATTGCCGAAATAGCTGCCGTCAAGTTGGGCCGCACAAAGATCGACAGCGTGCACCGGAAGCATCGGTTTTGCCCCGTTGCTGGTTTGTGGTCGTCCTTTCTTTCTCCGAAGCTACCAGGGCACCCGTCAGAATCGTTTCAACGTGCCGCAGCCGTACACGGCCAATCAAACAATGCCAGCGTGGTCGACGCGACGGAAGAATTTAACGAAACCCGATGGTCTCTCGTTCAGATTTTCCACCCGGCTGGCGGAGCGTTTATGACGAAGGCGGAAGCATAAACAATTTCGGCACCGGATTGTACCGGAAATGCTACTGCGACCCTGATCACATATCGACCGGTTGCATGCTTTCCCAAACGCCGCACAGGTACATGTTGATCATTCTAACGATGTAAGTATCCGATGTTGGTAATATACTGTGGGATTGTGACGAAAAACAAAATATAAATAAAATAGAAGGAAATGTAATGTAATAATATCGAATGCCAATTTCACGTTCATAATTACAACCACACACAACTTTTTTTTAATATTATCTTTCCATTCGGTACACCGAAAAATCATTTCAAAATAATAATACAAAACTAAAAAAGTAAATACTATTGTTCATACATTATTTGCATGGATAACATTTTTAGGTGCGATATTTGCGGTATTTAACATAACATATTTTATTTACGGGAAACAAATAAATATTATGTGATAGTTACGTTATTATATGTTGGTATTTCACTTTTTCATATTCAACAAAGACACACATATTATTGAGTTAGGTATATATTCTTCTATATTTTCTTCGATTCTTCTATGTTCTTTTTTGCGTTATTTTCTTCTTTAGCTTAATGATCAAAGCAACCATGCCTGTCTTTGTGAGGTTTTTTAAATCTACGATAGCTGTAAGTCCTTGTTTGTCCTTGGACGGTTCAAACGAAATTTTGGTAAGGATCCAGTAGTATGACGAAATCGGACCTATGTACTTTTTTGTTCTCTTAACCATCTTGAATAATTTTATTATTTGATTACTAACTATAATAATTATTTTTCCTTCCCTTTATAAAATTTAATGAGTTTTTAATTATTACTTTCAACCAATTATTTCATTTTATTATTTCTTCTATATTTCTTCTACATTTTTTTATATTTTTATATGTTACCATGAACCATGAAGTACCATGAAGTTGTCCCGAACGAATCTAAACTCGTTGGGACTGGCCAAGACCGGAGGCTTACCGTCCGACTTAGCTAGGACAAACAAACACGTTATCTTTCTGAGTTCTTTTATATTTTTTTATTATTTTAATGTAAAATCTCCTCGTTTGTGTTTCTTGCTATAAAAAATGATGTTTTGAAAAGCTATTCGTATGATTGATACATTGCCTACTGAAAAACCGTTACCATAAACTTATGTACACTGCAACACAAATGCACTTTACCAAAGTTTCAAAGACTATGGTACTAGGACAACGTGGTAAAATGCTAGAATCAATCACAGCATCAATATAGTAGATAGTGGTGTGGATGAAAACAAAGCAAAGTTTTTCGAGGAAGGAAAAAGGATTTTAATTTGACAGGGAAGCTCTAAGATCATAAGCCATTGCTCGAACTAAATCAGTTCACCAAAAATTGCCTTCAATGTATCTGCACCAACCATAACCTCGACTGAAGAATGAATAATGTGCTTCCCTGTTAGTGAGAAGTAATATGAACCAAAAAGTATCACAGCCGTCAATTTTTTTTTTAATTTACCACGTCCACAAACCACCGCAACCTACCGTGACAGAATAAAACTGCTACAAACAACCAGTACACACCGAATGTGTCCACTGGTTATTGATTTTGTCCTTCACCATTACTGCCCAGTTGTGGTCCTCAAGACCAAACGATACAACAACAGCGGAAAAAAGCCCTCAGTTGCATCCCGACAAGAATGCCCCTGCGGTTGCATCACTGTTACAACATTGCAATCCTGCAACGAACGACCGAACGAACGAACCGAACGAACGAACCGAGCAGGCATACCGGAGCATCATACAAAACATGGCCTGCTGCATCGATACCGTCCAGTGAGTATAGGGAACGCGTGACCTGTCAGACGCTGAATTTATCCTTCTCACCCTAACGGGACCATAAATCACGAGTCTGAAAAATAATTGCCATATTCTTCCGTTGCAGTACGCTAACACTCGAGCATGCAGTGCGAACGATGAGCATGTCTTTGGACCGGATGCGCGTACCTAGCGTTCGGTGGCAGCGCAATGCCTTGCAAACACTACGGGGTGTGTGTGTGTGTGCGTGTTGGTGTGCTGGCATCAACCGGATTGTAGAAGGAACCATAAACAAAAAAAAAATCGCACACTCACACACACCACATTCCTTTGTCACTGTTTTTGTCCGGCAGCCGAACGTCTCCCCCGATTATTCGATACGGCTCGAAAAACAGGGACCCAACCTTTTTCGAGGACGGGGACAGCATACAGCATACACAAACACACACACACACACACATGGGAGTGTCGTGCGTCCTGGGTAGAACAAAAAGTTCCCACCACCAACAAGAGTGGCTGCCATCGCTAGTCGGTGGCGGTGGCCGACCGGTGGCATTGGGTGGCATCTGTTGATACACAATGCTCGAGAATCGATTCGTTTAGTTTATTTATGCTGACACATATTGACATTCTTGGTGTGGCCGTTGCACAGGCGATCCCTTTTTTTGTTGCTGCTGTTGTTGTTGCTTCCTCATCCATACCGATATTGAGACATCACGAAAAGAAAACAACAGGCAAGGTGCATCCAGTCTCGTTTCGTTGATTCACATACGACACATTTAGGCAGTGTGTTTAGCTTGTCCGACCAGGCTCGGGGTAGTGTGTTCAGTGTTGGAAATTTATTCCACCAATATAATGTAGTGCGCGAAGTCCATCGTTTGTAAGTTAGACAATTGGGTTGCGTTGGATTCATGCTTAACGAACTGAACCGTTTCGTCATATGCAAATGGAGCAGAGTCAATTTTAACTCCAATACAAATCTGAATAGAGAACACTTCGATTTTTAGGTAATTCATTTGAGAACTTGGTTAGAATAAATTAGTTACATTTGCCCTGTAAACCTTTTGATTTGTTCACCAAGGGAAAAGCCTTTGCCGTGTAAACCTTATTCATTCGAATTTAGCCTAATTTTAATACATTACTCACAAAAAAACTAAACCATCAAAATAATTTACATAACAGTAATCAAATTCCCTTTACAAAGCAATGGGTTCAAAGGCACCTGAAGGAAGATTTTCAAATTGATCCTTTTCAAACGTTTTTATCTGCATCCATCCATTTCTGGAATTATAATTTAACATCATGAATCCCGTTTCATTTGCTTCCGGACGCACCGGTTTGCTGGATGTATTTTTCAACCACTTTTTGAGAAAACTAATTTCTTTTCGTCCAGATTTCGCAAGAGGTGTGTTTCATGTCATAACCTAATGCACTGCTGCGCCACCTTTGACTTCACGCTGCCCGCCGCTGCTGCTGCCACGGCGTCCCGGCCGTGTTTCCCGGCGCGAATGCATCAGAACATTGAACAACTTCCTTAATTGAATCTGCATGCCTTTATTTAGGTGCAGCGAAGCCGCACGGCGTTCGTCGAACCTAGACCCGAGGATTTCGCACGCCAATTTCTGGCGCATATGCGGCAACGTGCATCGTGCGCCCGCAACCCGCATCAATCCCATTTCGATGTACTCAATGGCGAACTCACAGCGAGCCTGCGTCTGTGCGAACCATTCGCGAATCGAATCAGCTGGACGGGCGCTTGGGTGGAAAATTGTCGACGTCTGGGTCTGGCCCACAGCGCGCACAGCGACAGTGCGTGCGATAAAAATGTTGCTTGCGTGAAATGGGAATAGATTCTTACTTCAGTGTATTCTGTCGAAATCGATAATCGATAATTATCTTTCAAGGGATGGAAGATGCACGAAGAAATTGAAGAACCCTCAAGGCAAGAAAGGAATTGGAATTGGGAACAGTGATATTAAAGTCGAAAAGATGGTAGATAAGCTGTAAAAAAGGAGGTGTGCAACATGAGTCATTCTGATCGTGACGCGTTTCGCGAGTGAGTATAAGCAGTGCAAGCCCATCATCTCAGCGACGTGAAAGAATGTAGAAGAGAGCAGAGGATGCATCAACAGGTGAAGAAGAGTATTACGGCTCAATATCCCGAGATAAAGTCGTGTACAATCACGCGAATGAATTTCAAATGAACATTCTTCTTTTGTACCAAGGAGGTTGAACTTGCCGGAAACCTAAAAGATAACGCACCCAGGACCAGTGATTAGGACAGTACCAGTGATTCCAGACGAATACGACCGCGATCTCGATACCGGAGGACACCCAACTTGTATAAAACCAAAAACTTTGTTTGCTTTATTGATTATGAAATCAAAGCCAACCCAATCAACCGAATCATTGCCACTGGTAACACCCATATGCAGCAGCATATTAAGCTGTTTAATGATAGCCACTTCAAGCAATTTTAAATCGCATAAGTTGAAATTCTTAAAAAAAATGAAAAAAAATGTTGAAAAAACTGGGAAAAATGTTGGTGCATGTATTTATCTTACCTTTTATGATCGGAATCAGAAGAATCTGTTGAATCACTTTCAAAGGATCATCCAAGAAAAGTGTCACACGTTTTCCCAATTAAAGATCAATAGACAAACCAACAAACATGCGCCAGTGAAGGTAAAACGTTCAGGTTTGAAATTTTGTTGGAAAAATCGGGTTGGCGACGCAATGAAGAAATGCGTTATAGAGTCGAGAACTGTCGAAAACAGAGTACGGTTATTCATCGCGTATAAGAACCATTTACTTTAGGATCGAAGATAGAATATCTTCTGGACCCGGAGCCAGCGAAAACTAGAGTTTCAAAAGAACGCGGAAAACATTATTTTCTTTTCATGAACATGAACAAAATAACAGGTAATGTTTGGAGAGATAGGCAAACCTGTCTGAATCTGGCACTGTAGTCATAATATCATCGACCTTGCTGCAATTCTTGACTGATCGAACCTGTGAAAAAACCTGTGAAGTCTTTTCAAGTAGCACATGCAGGTAATTGATTTTCAAGGTAACCCAATCACGTGTAATATTGAAATTTGTGTTTTTTACTTATTTGATGCAATTTTATAGTTGGTTCTAGCAATTTAGCGCGACGTAAACTTTCAGAAATATCTAGAAACACCGTAAAATCAAATGGATGATCAGTTCGGATGGTACATGGTATGCTTAATAGTTGATAACAAATGTCATATCCGTACACATGTAGCCTGTCTCATAGTTTTATAGTCTAAAGAACAAATTTCACGAAAATTTCGATCGAATCAACAATTCCATTCTCACAATACGTAATGCAGTATTTAATCATGCTTTCTATTTTTTTACACTAGATCCAAATAGTTGTGTGTGCTTTATTCATCCGTATAGGTGTTAAAAGAACTTTTTTCGACACGTGCTGTACGAAACCAAAACCTCTTCTGATTCGTTCGATGCTCGCGGATAAAATCCGACATATTCAACCCAGTTCCGGCCGGCGGATTGCTGCGCCATATATCTCTCCAGCGAGCCAATTTACGAATGGACTTCACTACGTCCACCATTGAGTGGGACTGGGGCGGGCGTCGAAACAAAAAACTGCGCGCACACAGAATAAACAGACATTGGCCATCGAACAACATGCACGCACCACACACCCACACACACGCACCGCAGACGATGAAGAATCCTCCCTGGAAGCTCCTTTTTAATCCGTCAGCTGTTGTGCATTTCGGCAAATGGCTCCGGGTTTGCACAGCGCCTTCGTTCGTGTGCGCGATCGTTTTTTTTTTTTTTTTGAGCGCAGTTTTCTAAATGTTTGTGTTAGCCATGTTTATCGAACGCACCATCATCGGCCGCCGCTTGAGGACCTAGTGTGCTGATGACATAGAAATTGGTCGCTAGTTCGGTTGCAGTTGGTGAAAATGAAAATGCAAATTGCCATAAGACTTGGCGCGTGAAGCGGGTTTTGCACGGAGGATTCGCACCACGTTTGACTAGAATACAAATCACACCTCCGCCTGGTTGCTGTATGAATCATGTTTGTAATATATTTTCGAATGACTTAATAAAGCTCATAAATTGTACCGCAAGCTTTGGTTAGTCAATACTCGCCTAGTCTAATAAATAAGACATAAGCACTAATTAAAAATAAAGTCACGCGTACGCGAGTCTTTAACGTCTGCGGGAACCTTTCCCAGTTAATTCGTCTTGAGCTACAAATCGGCTTCCACTAACCCGATTTGGGAAAAGCCGCACCGTATTAACTATCCCCGCACGACAATAAAGAGTGATTTTTACGATTTTTCACCTATTGTACGTTTTATTATCGGCAACCTGCGGCATCCTTCCGGTGGTCTCGGCGAATTGATATTCCGATCTGGTTTTGAGGAATCCAATATTACAAGCGTGACCGGCATGGTGATGACGCGTTCTTGGCGGGCTTCCAGAATTCATATCCCTGCTCCGGCGGTTGTTTGCGGCGGGGCGAACTGCCCGCGGGTGGTACCAGAAATGTATTGCGCTTCGAGCCGTATTGCAAGCATTTTATTACCTCAATATCTATCACCTAATCGATTACATTCCTTTTGGTTGCGTGTAAGGAAGCAATTTGTTTTTTTTCTTCTTTGCTCTGTATGTGTTTCTTGATTCCGTTTCAACTATACTATACTTATTTTAATGAGATATTTGCAAATTCCGCAATTTATTCTGCAAACTGTGCAAAACGCACATCGGTTGAGGATACATTTATTCATTTATACACTTTTTCTTTATTTATACATTTTATTTATTCTAGAGCTTTAAGCTGATTGTTATATGCTTGAAATATAATGTTCCTAAATCTTCATGAGAAATCAATAAATTGTTTTAGTATTTGTTTTTCCACTTTCTTGTGAACATTCAGTATTTGTTTTCTCGCATTCTTTCCAGTCTTCAAAAAAGCACTCCAAACATTGGTCCTACCTGATTCTGAACAAAATCAACAGTTTCTCGTTCAACAGAAAGGGACCATCGTGAGTAAACCTCCGGTTTGATGCTCCACTTATTTCGAGTTTCTATATTGATCGTTTTGTTTTTTTTTTACTTTTCGCCAACACTAGCTGTAGTAGCACTAAAGTCTGTGAGCACTTACATTTCGGTCTATGATGAAGTGTCTGTAGGCCGTGAATTTCGTCCTACGTTCGTCTATCCTATTCTTCCCACGGGTTATACTACCCACATCTTTTTCTCGAATGCCAGACTACCTACTCTCTAAGTTCTCTTCCCACAATACCAATGTGGTGGCGGTCGAGGTCTTTACAGTCACCATAGTCGGAATTTAGCGTGGAAGACAGCTTAGAGCGATGCGCCTATCTTTTAGTGTGGGTTGGATTTGATTTTCCTTCGTAAAGGGTTAACTCGTGTTGAATTTGACAAAGATGTACAGGTGGGTCTCGCGATACGCTGTAAGCGAGTTAAGCGCATTAGGAAATACACGGATTCTGCTAAATGGACAGCCCAGTTCAAAATTGAATTGTAATCGTTGTGTCATACGCCAGATGTAGCAAGGGAATGCATGCATTTTTACTTATTTTATATTTTAGTTGGAAAAAAATCTATGTGCTATAAGCTTTTGACGTTGATAATTCAATTTGTTCTACTGTTCAATGTCATAGCGCTTACTGATGGGAGTCAGTCAAGTGTGTCCAAGAAGGGCACGAGAAAAAGGGAAAATAATGGCAGAGATTTCTGCGAATGAGTAAATTCATCTTTTTTGGTATAAAAACCGAAGAGGAGAAATTAAATCTAATTAACGTTCACACTCTCGCTCTCTTTCTCTCTCTATCCATCACTTTCTCTCCCTATTTTCTCTATCTTCCTAACATTCTTTTTTCTATCTTTCTATCTTTTAACCTTTCGATCATTCTATATTTCTTTGAAATTATCTAAGCTCCTAATATAGCTTAAACTATTTCATATTTCGCTTTTACCGTTTCATATTTCGCTTTTATTTATTTCATATATGAAATACCGTCCGCGCAGCTTCATCAAAGACGGAAATTTATCCAAACCAATTAATAGTGCAATCAGAAACATTAACCTATGGCTATCACAGTCAGTTAAATATATTGTCCAGAGTGGATTTATCGCACCAATTGTAACTAACAACGACTTCACAGCCATCGTGAGAAATTTGATTTCATTAACGATAAAAAGTCTCCATAGGCAATTGAATGATACGTCCCGACGGAAAGCCCTTTCCAAATTGACCAAAGTCGAAAAGGAAATGGGCATCCACCACGTTAATGGTGCGACCGGGCCCCAGTTCGTTCGTCTCGGTGAGAAAAGGTTGCAACCATCCTTATCCACCAATTAAATTTCCTTTGTGGGGTGCACCCTTTTCGGACACGGACCGGCTACGTGGTATAAAACACTCTCGAAAGTGGTAAAAAAAACACACATTAAAGAGGTAAAAATTTCATTTAGATCAGACCGTCGACGCAATGATAAGGGTGTAAGTGATTAGAGCGAAAGGCCTATGGCTGGCAGCGGCGAAAAGGAGCGCGTTTCACTTTTAAGTAGGTCAATTGACGTACCTAGAAAGAAGAAGAAGTCGCATAATTACTCAGGTGTCGTTTTTCCGTCGGTCCGTTTTATTTTCTTCAACGGTCCCATTTTCTAAAAGTTTTGGTTAGCCTTTCTCTGTCCTTCTGCTCTGTTCTGAGCCTGTATCTTTTTTTACCATGAAATTTTGAAAATAAAAATGGCATATTATGAATTTTTATGTACGGAAAGCACCTGAAAATAGTTCAGTTTTAGGAAAACGCATAATATTCCAAACACATAATTATAGCAAATTTCAAATAAACATGGAAAACAATTTTGTTTTCCCTTTTGATAACCCGCGAAACTGTGAGTTTGAATTTTTCATTTTAATAAAATTGTGGGACATCCCAAGTTGGCTATGAAAAACGGATAAGTATGCGTTCTAAAGTACTTTGTATTACACATTACATATTTTAACGATGACTACTTCTCTTTTGCTTTTTAATCTCAATAATAAATATATAGTTACTTTGCACCCAAAAATGTAACAAAAATAATCAAAGAATCACAGCAAAATTTGTTATGTTTATGGGTCGCAATTCATAATCAAAGGTGTCATAGAAGAAATTCTAGCAGTTCCGCCTATTAAAAGAAACTTAAAGGCTCTATTTAATGTTGAGAGCATATACACTTTTCATCGGACATAACAGTGGCAACCATGAATGATCATCTTTATCCCATGGCTTTCATGAAACGGTCGTGTTTTATTAGCTAAGTTGTACATAAACAACCATGTGATGTCATGCAAATGAAGCCATGTGATAAAACTCATATAATGTCATCCAGAAAGTTCGTAGCCAGATCCGGTTTCATTCTCGACCTCAACTTGATACAGAAAGTATATCTACTGAATACTCTATCTATGACGTGTTGCGTTAGTGTGCAGTATCATACAAAAAACAATTAAGTCCATCGCACATTGCACGAAACGTCAATCTCACATACCAACTATTAAAACAAAGGATCTGCTAGCAAAACGCGATATAGTGAAAGCACTTTCCATACTATAGGAATCCTCCAAGTGCCCAAGTTGTTGACATTTTGGTTTGGAGATAGAAAGCAGCTGGTTTGTTTTCCCGTCACTATTCACCTTGAGTGAGCGGCTCCTTGATGATCAAATAGTCGGTCTTTTCAACACCTACTGTGATTTTACAATGTTTTATTAAAAAAGACGTATCAATAGAGAAGCGAATTGTATTCGATGGTACATGGTCTTTAAATTTATATAAGGTATTTCAGTGTCGTTATCATGGTAGCTTCTGCTAATTTTACTTGAATTCACTTCATGCTTTAAATTGAGTTTACTAACGTATATTTCTGCTAGTTATGTTTCTTGCATGTTCAAAAAAAGACAGATTCGCACTTAGAAAGTTGTGTTGAAAATACAAAAATCGAATATAAACCCTTAACAATTATTGTTTTTCACAAAAGCCTTCCTTGCTAATGCTTCAACAACTGTAAGTTTATTCATTATACTATATATTTTGATGAATCAGCTTTACTATAGTTATGATAAACTCAAAACTGAAATGATAATGTTTACAAATCACCTAATCACCCAAACACCCAATTTTGTAAGAAGTTTTTATATTTATTGTTCATTTCAAGAGCGTAAAGCATGTCAAACTAACTTAGTCAATCTAATTGTTCTAATTGATCTGATTGTGTAAAGCATTCTAATGCAGAATAATAGTTGCACGTTTGCCGAAATGTTTGAGATAGTAAATTGTCTTTCAATATACCCTCCTGGAAGACTGTGTACTCTACTTCATGACCAATTCCCGGAAGCTTTTGCATATTTAATTCGACTTTATTGTTTCCTTCAATCATGTCGCAGTTTCGGTAGCAACTTGCCAGTTTAAGCGAATCATTTCTCTCGTGTACGTCAATACGCTCTGGCATTCGTTGGCTGTTGATTGTGGAAAGTGCACCCACAGACTCGCCCTGATGAAACGGCAACGACAACCTAATCTCATCACTGGTCCGTCTCCTGATGGAATACTAAATTTCATTGCAGCATTGATTTGATGAGCATGGTCTCTGATGGTCTTTACGAATCTGCTCGCCTTGTACCGCATGCAAAAGAGATGTCGTTTCATGCACCGACTAGCAGTTGGTGAGCGATGTATAAAGTTGCGATATAAAATTTCATTTCCTTTCATTAAGGAAATATCATCTAGGCTCTTAGGTAACGTTTGAATCATTAGATCAATTTCTTTGAAAAGCTTCATTATATTCAAACCTTTTACATTTTTCATACTATTTCACTCGAAAAAAATGAGTTGGATTATTGCTTCCAACATTTTGAGCATGTGCTATAAATAATCCACCACGTTGTTTGTTTCGTCTCAAAATTTACGCTTCGAGATCGGAACGACGTTTTAGCGAGCATTATTTTATACCGACGCATATAGCGTGGCACCAATGAGTATATATTAAAGCATTTTCCAGCCTGCTGTTGGTGGAGCCGCCCGGTCATTCATAAATATAAAATGGCAGGCCAAGCGTAGCGACCAGCGCTGACCCCAGCTAATGACTCCACTATAGCCCTAAACCATCGTTCGCCGGCTGAACCTGATTCATTTATTGTTATTGTTATGCCGAAACTATGATTAAAATTGAATGAAAACTTCGCGGTCGAACAGTCACAGGAAGGCAAACGTTTGCCGCAACGGCGAATATTGGACAATCGCGAAACGAGATCCGCTTGTGGGCAAAATCTCCCGCGGCTAAAAGCAATTCATCATCAAAAAGCGTTTGTGTGCGAAATGGTGCGCACGAGCGCACGCGCGCCCGTTCGCATGCATAGAAAACACGGCCACTAACTAGAATAACGACGCGAGCAGGACGCCCACAGGCAGGACGGCACTTGACGTCGATGGATGACAATAAGCTGGCACATGAATGCATGGTGTTGATGCACCGGGAGCCATGTGCACCGGGAGCATCAAACTAAATTATGGATTAGCGCACTCGCGCCCCCCGAATTGGCCACCATTTGCGAAACAAGGGCCGAAATAAAAAAAAAAACCGTTTAACCGTGTGCAACAAACGATCGTCCGGGCGAACTTTTCCGCACTCGGCCGTCGCAGTCCGCCACCGTGCCGCCCTTTATGGGTCATTATCGTCCGAAATGTGTCACCGGCCGCGAAAGGAGCCCTCCGCCCGGAAACCGCTCGAATGTGGGTCGATGTTAATTTTGCCTTTCGGGAGCAATTATCTCCATAATTGCGAGTTCAAACGAGCGAATGCCATGATTGAATCATTCCCGTGCCGGACTCTTAGGTATTTTAATAAGAGGTTTAGATGCGCCAATGAGGTTTTGCATTTTGATCTATTTGATGTTGTCGACACATGATGGCTTCGGCATATAGGGGAGTGCGCGATCAGCGCTGGGACGCACGCCGTGTTTAACCACAGTATGATTGCAAAGAACAATCGATAATTAGCTGTCTATTTGACGTGACAATATGGAATATCAATAAATTAGCAGCTGAACAGATGTATGCTGTAGGTTCGAAGAAAGTGTTTTATTTGTCTTCATTTTTAAAATAAACAATCACAAAAAACCATATCAAATAGGAAAATTTTCACTTTAACTTCGACAGACGCCTAACTGTGACTTCGCACTGATACTTGAAATGACGAATTCAGCATATCGACGCAAACTCAACGCACTGAACACATTTAGCTTTAGCAGGAGAATCCTTGATGTTTGAATGCGGTTTTTAATATAAGGATAAGAATAATTGGTTTGAGATCGTGTCGTGGCAACTCCATTGAAATCGAATGTTGAAATCTGATGTTATGGAGTTAAACTTAAAACATGATTCATTATTTCATATAGTTTTATAAAACTCTACGAAAGAACGTTTGTATTATTTGCATAGTCGTTATTACGTGAACAGGAATCGTTGATGATGTAGTTCGAGAGTGAGAATAATCATCTCTAATTATCCAAGCAACGTTGCGCAATACTAACTAAAAGATATATTTTCTATTTTAAAGATCCCGTGAACAGCTTACTAGTTTGCCTAAACAATCTAGCTGGTTAGTGCATATAAAGTATTTTTTATGAAAATCTCGTATTTATCATTATTATACTTCAGATACCATGCTTTTGTAGAAGCTGTGTTCATCTAAAAAAAATAGACTCGTATATTTTTGGATTCTTTCCACACATTGTTCAAACTTAATTCTACCCTTTAGCTCTGATCTGGTAACTAACGTAATAGCTAAATAGCTTATCCTGATATCGTTGCGTATCAATTCAAATAATTCTTTTCTTATCAACTCATTCACCAATGATTTTGAAGTAAATTAAAATACACCCCATTACCGTCTTTTACAAAGCAGAAGAACATTAACTAGAATTAGAAAAAGAAGAATAAATAAGAGGAAAACACATAATTTAGTACAACCGGTCAACCATAATGAAGAAATTTCAGCCAGAACTGATTTGATTGCTTTATTTTTGAAAAATATGAATAGTCCATAGATTTCCAGTAGTATTATACTGAAGGATCACCTAAATTATTTAATTTGAGCTATTTATGCTGTAATTTAAAATAAAAGGGTACTATTTTGACCGGTACTAAATAAAGGGTAGAATTTTGACCGGTAATGGTTATTTACAAATTAGATTTATTTTAGAAGATATATTAAGTAAGCTGTTAAATAAATAAATAAATCAAATAAAAGGCCAGCCTCACCGGTTGGTACAATTTAAAAGATGACCATTTGATTTATCATAACTAAAGGATGTATTCGTTATTAACAGGTTGAAATGGAACATTTGAAGAGAATAAGTTTATTGAGTTTATAGAAATCAAGCTAGAGTTCGGAGAATATCACCACCACCTTCACCTTTCGGTCAGCCGAACCCAATAAGTGGAAAAAAGTCTTCAACTCCAATGAGGCAAACCTTTGATGCCTATTAATATTTCATCAAATTTAAACACAAATATTGTTCTAACCCACACCCCTGTAACGGCACGGTGGCGCCCCAAAAAATAGTTTCCTTCCGAAAGCACAAAAGAAGGGGCTTTTAAAAACAACACGTTCCAAAAATAGCCCACTAATGGGAAAGCCCCACGCAGGTGTAATGGGGATCAGAGCCCGATAGGTTCGAGCGTCCCGCACGCCTGAAACACATCGAAACACATTTATCCTTTTGCTCCCACCGTCGGAAGCGGCCGGTACAAGATACATCTCGGTTCACTTGATTCGTTTAGCCAAAGTTCAAAACTCCCATCCGTGCTCGATTGAGAGAGAGAAAGAGAGAAAAAACTCCCGCACGGATCGTCCCACGGGAAGCGTTGCGTTGCGACGGATGCTACGGATTCGATCGGAAATATAACGGAATTGAGATACGCTTAATTTCCGCACCATATTCCTTCCTTCTGCAGCACGGGAACCACACGCACACACGGCCGTGCGGTATGCTAGAGCTTCCGGAAGCTGGAGACGGGGAGGGTTCGGAGGTGGCCATTTCATAACAGAACGCGATCCCATTTTATGTTACGCGAACCCTCGGTGGTGGCGTGCGATTTTTCTACAGCACCACCCCCTCCTGCTCGGGGTGCGAGAGTGCGCTGGAAATTGAATTTTACGTCACCCGGCGAAACAGCGAAGGATTCCATTTTATGACATGTGACGATGAATCAATCTTTGACCCGAAACGGAACCAGCTTTTCCGCGGGAAAAATGGGATAAGGTGAACCGACCCACAAAAAAATATACATGCAACTCACACACACACACACGTGCACATGGGCTGTGTTGGAAAAGCTTTTTGATGGCAGTAGCTGAGCGTGCTCATGTGATTGCGCAGATTGTGCCCGGAGTGAGCGCTAGAGAGCCAGCTGGTACACGCGCCAACGTGGGGCGTAGCGCGAAACAAACAAACGAAAAAAAAAGAGGCGCCCGAAAAAGTACGCCGAGAACGCTTTCATGTGTGACGACAACGACGTGACCAACGCTGCCGCAGGAAACGGCCGCGAGGATACAAAGGGAATTGCAAAGTTTGCACCCTCCACGCGCGCGACTTCCGTGGCTCAAATCCCCGGGCGATATGTTGGAAAGTACGGAGCGAAAGTTTGGCAAGCACCGATTCCGTGATCCGTGCGGAAATTTCGGCACCAATCGAATGTTATGGGCCCCCGGCCCCCGAGCCGTGTAACAGTCTGTTGCAAATCGGCGGAACCATTTGCCGGCGTGAAAAAGGGGGTGGCTGGGACGACCGAACGAACATGGGGCCCACTTTTATTACCACCATCCGGGGAGCAAATATTTTCAATTATTCACATTTGAATCGGCACCGCGCGACGGCAATGTACGGATTTATAGCGGCGTAATGTGATTGCTGGTGTTGGAAGCCGAACCGATTGTTCCCTGAGCTGTACGTAGATTCGAATAGAATTGTGTGTGTGTTTTTTGCCTATCACGAAGAAAGAATCCCTTCATTACGAGCATGCTCTAATCCCTGCGTTGCACCCGTGTCTCTGGGAGACTTTCTGCCGTGGTAATAAATTTACGATAAACTCATGACGATGCACAGCTGACGCTGACAAGCTGAAGGGTTATCCAAACGCCAAGACGTGCAAGACATCCAACTCGGCTGCTATCGCAGCACCGTGCCGTGGTTCCTGTTCCAAAGTTGCCAACAACCCCGCACTCGGCTGCAAATTAAGAAAGAAAAGCTGGCAGCAACGTTAATTTTCCATTCGTTTTCGCTGTCGGTTGGCTTTTTTTCACTTTCTTTGGTTCTACAACCGCTTTTCACCCGTGCCACATGCGGGCTTTGGAATGCGCGCAATAATCCGCTAGGTAGCAGTTTAACTTTTATTTAACGAACTATTAATGCTTCGCCCGCATCATTGCGCACTAATGAAAATTGTGATAGCGTCTTAATCCAATCCGAACGCGACTCCGGCGCCGGCGCTGGCACGGAATAGTCTGATCTAATTGATTTCAGTCATTACGCCTGCACGTCACATCCGACCGCCCTTAATTATGTACCGGGGGGAAGGGGGGGAGGGGGGTGCCTTTTGGGGGTTGCAGCGCGCGACAACGCCAACGGTGACTTTATCGCGACACCATTACATTAGTGAGCGACCGGTTTGGCACCGGTTGGCATGTGGGGAAGCACGTCTAGCTATGATTCAATTAACGCGACGGCGTGGAGGTTTTCGTGAGCGTTACGATAACTAGCTGTTTGATTATCGATGTGTATATGGAACCGTCCTTCGCTCGTTACAGATGCTATTTTGAGTTTAAAACATATATTTTAATGTTACATTTGCTTGGTTCAAGTTGGTTCACACATGCTAGCAACAAGTGAAACGTAAATCTAAATTTCAAACAACAACATCGAAGCAACACGTCGTTTGATGGAAGCAAATTAATGGCTCAATAGCCAAATTATCGAGCAAAGACAATTTTATTGCCATTAATTAAGTTTTTTTTTTCAAAAAGCCCGTCTACATGAAGCGCAACTCCCAGCGCAAAATTAGCATCGTTTCGTGTAGACACGACAATTTGCATGGTAGTTGCGCTTGAAATGGAGCGAGCTACATTTACTAGTTTTTATTCACTTTTACAGGGTTTTCGAGGGTTCTATCGTCATGTTCAGCGATCTGTCGACATGTTCGGGCATATTATCGACAAGTTCAGAAAGTTACAGGGTTTTCGAGGGTTCTATCGTCATGTTCAGCGAGCTGTCGACATGTTCGGGCATATAATCGACAAGTTCAGAAAGTTATTGAAT
>KB672602.1:1785138-1816002 GCA_000349145.1 Anopheles dirus | reverse complement strand
TCCGAACTATTCCATAACTTTCTGAACTTGTCGATAATATGCCCGAACATGTCGACAGCTCGCTGAACATGGCGATAGAACCCTCAAAAACCCTGTATCATTTAGTTATATCAGCTATCCTCACAAAGTAGGTGAACCATAGGCAAAATCCTACAGAAGAACAAATATAATACAAATGTGCAGTGTGAAATACAGATATTAGCATTCAGTAAGCATCTCATTTTAACATCAAGTTTTAACTAAAACATCCGTATGTTAAGAAAGATCCGACACAAAAACAACTACGTTAACAGGCTATCATCCAACGGAACATTTATAGTTCGTAAAAATTTGTGATTCTCTGAAAATTTAAATCTTTTGGATGTTATTTCGTTGCTATTTTTCTTCTCTATACTTTCAGAGTAAATAGATAAAAGTATTTGGATTACTCAAAATTAGGTAAATTTTCATTAAAATTTGAATGACACTTCAATCAGACTTTATCAATCTCAATCAAAACATATTTTGTATTAAGATTTCTTAAAATTGGACTAAAGTCTTTACATACTTTTTATACTATCAATGTCTTATAAGAGTAGAGAAATTTAAACCCTCATAGATCCATTGACAGAGGAGAACCTGTACGCTGTACCTGACATATATTTTGAAGACACATTTTAGGTCCAAAATAATCCAATAATCAATTAAAAAAATGTAGTATTAAATTGAAACTCAATAATTATTCACAACAACCGAACAAAATATACAAAGAAGCACAATCACATACATTCACCACTATTCATTATCATCACATTTATGATGCCTTTAATCTCCGGATGATAACATACACGTTCTTCACGTATTACACAGCATACGCAACACATACAGTCACCTCAACTGTTGGCCATATCAACGAGACTATCGCTAACGAAAACATATCGTTTGCATCAACGCAATATACAAGCAAAAACGAAATAATTGGCGTTGTCCCGTGTAGGGCAGTGCCTGACACCCGCGGCCATTACGCTAAACGCACGAGCAACAGGATCATCGCCAACGGGGAGCTACAAATTGGGAAAAATTGCTTGTCCTTTGTCTCGTTATTGCATATTTACTACCCTGCCCCCATTGCCCGCTTCAACGGTGAGCGAAACCATGGCGCCTGAAGCCCCCCGAACATCGACGCCGCCAGTGCAACGGAAACCGGTCGTAGTGGTCGGCTGACGGCAGCTGGGGGGAATTTTCCCATCCGCACGATATAGTTATAACGTTTCATCATTATTTTTCAACCCATTTTCGCGCTCATCTCCAGCACCTACACTCATTTGCGTAGGTACGCGCTCGACTAGACTCGGTCACCGATGCCGCATTGACTGGGAGCCATCTTCTTGATAGCTAGAAGCTGACATTGGACATAGTCATCGTTTTCTTGGAATTTATGCTGGCGTGTTCATAACAACTATCTCTATCCTATTGCTTTTTCCTCCTCCGATAGACTAGTAGTGGAAGCGATACTTGATGAACGCATAACCCGTTCAGTATATGCGCGTAATATGCGTAAATAGCATGAAAGCTGAATGAAAGAAATAAGTTCTAATATTAGTTCCAAGAATTCCAAGCAAAGAACAAAACGGAAAAATGTCCGTTTTCATTAATATCAAAATATCCATCTCAGTTTTCACCAGCTAATGGAAAAAAAATAATTCTTCTTCCTCCTAGCGAGTCTATAAATTCATAAATAATGGTTAAAATATCGTCAAAGGATAACATTTTTTTGTTAAATCGGGAACTTAAATTGAATTTAGTTGAGTACAATCCAAACCATCCCAGATGCCGCATTTAGGATACGCCATAGTCGGTCCTGTGCTGTTGAATAAATAGCATCATTTTTAATAATGTCTTTTTAATAATAGTTCTGTTCTATATTTATTTGGTAGTTGCATGTGTTGGGTATCCGTATTTCTCAACAACCCTACTCAAATATTGTTCTCTATTAACAGAACCAGTCCGTTGAAGTCTTTCAAACAGCACTACCCGGACTAAACCAACTAGAAACAAACATGTTAGTAAGGTTAGGGAAGCTATTATCAAGGTAAAACTTAATATTTATTTTAGTAAGACTGTCAGAGACTATCACTGGTACGAAGCGTTATTGTTAGGGCCTGCTCTAGGAAAAGTCGTTCACGTCGCTCAAACGTCGTCAAACTACAACGACATGTTTTACGGATGATCTAGCTTTTGTTGGACGACAAACTGTCATACGGCATGCCGTCAAACAAAGTTAGCTCGTGGTTACATCCAGCAAAAATATCATTTCAGAAGGGATTTAACGAACAGTTCAGACAATAAATTTCATTCTCAAATTATTTCATGGTAATCTGCAGCAAAATACACACATTTCTACAACAACTTCTTCCGAAGATTTTTATAACCATGGTTCGACATGAAAAACGTACCAAATACGTCTTTTCACCAGGACTAGTAATGGCAAAATGGGTAAAGGACAAAATACAAACCGATTTAAATGACGACAAATGTTAATTGAAGTTTGACAGACTTCTCTAGAGCACCTCCCTTCAGTGTCATACGTTCGTTCTTGTCGTTTTTCTCATGCGATTTATTCTAGAAAAGCCCCTTAGAAAACACACTGTCCACTGTCGCGGTTACTGTCATAACAGCAGTTTGATTAAGCACACTATGAAATTGTATACCGCTAAGGTTATACAAAACCAAAGCAAAAAAGCATGCAAATAGCAACACAGAACAAACAAAACGAACAGGGGGAAACGAACGAAAAAAGAAAGAAAAAAGGAGATATTGAAATAACAAAATATCAGAAACTTCATTAAAATATATAAAGCATTTGCCCGTCTAGCAATGCAGATAGTGTCATTTGTTCAGTGCAAAGGAATCAGGAAGGGATATAAAACATACTATTGGATGTGCCTTGAGTTCAGTTCATGAACACTCAAGAAGAAGCATCGTACTGATTTGAGATTGTGAAAATGTGGTCGATTTTCAAAAAATTTTATCCTACTGAGTTGATTCAGTGAAAATACAACTATGAAAACGACGAATGATGAAATTTCCCAAAAAACAAAATGATCATGGAAAAAAGCCTAATAAAAATTTGCTTACTGTTAAAACTCTATGACGACATTTTCGCGACCTTTCAAAGCGCTATGCACCAAATTCTCACCAACAACCGTAAATAATTTCCCGCAATGATTTATCCACACAAATTGAACTCACCCATTTATTTCCAGAAACGGCGGGACACCTGCTACTATTATTAGTTAATTCGTGTTTAAGTACAATTTTTCAGCGCGCCCTTTGGGCACCCTACGGGCGCGTGGCACCGTCGTCCATCACTGCAGCACTCCGCAGAGGTTCCGTTCGCTACATGGTTTTCCATTTTATGATATTCCTATCTCCCTGCAGCTTTTTTGCACCTCGCACGCTACGACGCCTACGCCATAAATCAGCCACCGACAAGAAAACCGCACTCGGGTAACGGGCCCTGTGAAGATGGGGTGAAGCGAGTTGGGGGGGGGGGGGATTAAATTTACTTCACCGCAGAGTGTACCTTTCCCGCGATGTTTCAGCCGTGTTCACGGTGTGAGTGTGATTTTTCACACGACACGACTTGTTTTCTCTCCGGCCCGACCCGGCCTGGCCCACCGGAGGATGTGAGAAAATTCTTAGATAAAATTATTATCCTAATGACCGCAAGGGCGCACAGTGTGTGAGAAAGGTCGCGCAAAGGAACGCTGTGCTGAAGCTGAAGCGTAAAATCTCTGTAAAGAGTTTCACTGCAGTGAAACGCTCGGAGCGGGAGCCGGAAAGCTACCCAGAGAACAAAAAACAAGTCCCATTCAATTCTTGGTACACTTGGTGGGAATAATATTTTGTTGCTGCATTTTCAAGCGCCAAGTAAGTCCAAGAGAAATCCTCCTCCAGAATCCTCAGCACTCGGCCCGAGTGAAGTTGTTTCGCGTCGTGATGACCATCGCAAAGAGGGGCAAAATAAAACCGGAGAGTAAAACCAGCAAAGAACAACGTCTCAAATCCGCTTTCATGTTGGCTTGGCCGGTGGCGGTGCCGGTTGTTCATTTGCTTGGAAAATAAATTCCATTCCGAAGCGCGTGGCGACAGGTGAAGCGTGGTTTTCTGCGCATAAGCAAACACACTGCACGTAGCGGAATGTTTATGCTGTGTTTTTATGTTGTTCGCCCCGTGGCGAGCTCCCCGTTTTCTTGCACTGCCCAGAAGACATCTCTGGCCCCGCCAGCCCAATACGGGCGACACGGAAGCACTGATTATAAAATGGTAGCAGAAAAGCGCATTCGAGCGCACACCAAATGCGGAATAAATTACTTCCTTCCGTCCCCGTTTTTTATGCCCCTTACAGGGACTTACAGGCTTACAGGTACTGCTGAAAGGCTGCTTACTCTGTCTTCCCAGCCGGTATCGCCCGTATCCCGTGGGAGAGTCCCCATTATTTCGTGCCCGGCAGGTAACCTTCTTCTGCCCGGCATGATAAAGTTTCCGTCCCATCGCAAACGGGGTGGCATGATGAAGCTCCGAGCTGCTTGGAGCCGTGCACCGTGCAGAACGTCACGCAATAAAGCGGCAACGGATTTTCGATGCACTTATTGGACCGCTGCTGATCAATGAGCATTTGCTCCAGCTGGTCATTTGTTTGTTTTGCGTTCGGTGCGGTGCTTGCGGTGGAGAACGTAGCAGATGCAGAACTTAGCATGGCACGTTTTTTCCCCCGGAGTTTGGAGGATTATTTTTTTCGGGTTGAATTTGTAACCATCTAGGGTTTTTTGAGTTTTTATTACTCACTCTTTAAGTTGTACTAAAAGAACCAAGAAAATGTACAATGCAGATGATAGACGAAGCAGCCCTCGTATCCCAGGGTGGGTCACCCTGTGCTGGTGAGAGTGATCGCGAGTGAGTTGGATTGAGACTGCCAAAGTACAAAGATGAATGAAAGATGTATCGAACTGTTGTAAAATCCTTCACTCCTCAGCACATTCTCTCGAATCGTTATGATAAATATAACTTTCTGATAGTTTTCCTTTAAGCATGATACGTGGCTATTTTTCTAAACTTATTGAGTGCTTTGAAACCAAAGATATTAAGGAGATTAGCATTAAGTTTAAACAATATTTTTTCCCAAATATCAACTATTGAACAACCAGGAAGATACATAACTAGAGCTTGAACAGACCTTAACCTTCGTTCTTGGCACTACAATCTTTATTAGAGTTAGGCTTCAATAGATCTAGTGCCAGAAATGCTTTGTTTTTCAACAGATTGTCAAAGGAAAAATACGAGGAGCTTGAAGAATTCAAACGCAATTGTGTCGTAATTGTAAAACAAACTGTATATTGTCGTATATGTGTAGATGTTGCAGTTGTCATCACGATCTGGATGATGATGATTAGGTTTTATTTTACTTTTGGAAACAAATTAGATCTTCTTCTTCTACCGAGACGGTATTCTGACTCCTACGATTGGGAAACACGAGGTTCCCTCAAACCGCATTCAGAGCCATAACCTTCTCTATCGGCATCGACTCTTGTGAGTCATACTGCCACCGGTCTCCTTAGCACATTGCTCTACGGTAAGTTGTAGTGGATCACACCACGTGCAATTGCTGAACGACTGATCTAGCTTAGAATCAGGGGATTCGGGCTTGTGACAGCTTCCTCCATCACTGTTTAATTTACTTAACCATATTTTAACTATGATTATTTTTCTGAGTTTTGTATTGGTGTTCTGTATCTCTGCTATTTGTGATCTGTATTATTTAGTCTTATTTCCGTGCTTTCCACTTTGCGTCGTCTATACCTCTAATCCTGTCTGTTTCATTAATTTTATCACTTATTTTATTTTCTTTCCCGATTCCTCTTTCCAATTGTTTTTCAGGTTTTCCCAGGTGTTATTGATTAATTATCTATGTATCTCGTATTTTTGCAGAGGCATATTTTATATATTCCTGTTTCTGATTCTTCACACTCCTGGCAGATTCCGAATTCGTACATGTGACAACTTCACATACATTATACATTATTCTGCTTCTTCGGAAGGTAGTAGGTAAATAACAAATCGTGGATTTTAGTGGAACATGTTGCAGCGGTATCCTAAATATGATGAACCAGTTCCAATCATTGCTTCTTGACGCTCTGGATACTCTGGAATACCATAATGTGCTTCGTGAAGGGCTCAGAGATTTCGTCAAAATAATCTTCGATGCCGCCACTTATGCTCAAACCTGTTATGGCGTAAGGGCTGTGACTTCATCATGTTCTTGCTGACTTGCTTTATCTTAGTTATTACATTCAACAATCTACCTTAAAGAAGACCTACCTTCACCGGAACAATGAAAAGTTTCAACTCGTTACTCTAAAACAGACTGATGCTAATTTTTCGTGCATTTTTTATTTCTGTATACAATCATTTTTATTGCTTATTGTATGCATATCACTTGCTGAAAGATACTATAAAGGATTGATACTTATTGTGGCGCCTTCCAGCGTTGGTGAGATATGAATAACAGTTTCATCCCGAGATACGTTATTGCATGTTCTTATCTTCATTCATACGGCAGATTAAACGTACATCTTCATATAATGTTTCTTCATATTACGTGGAAAATGAAGACATATTTTGAACTCTCTATAATTAAAATTCAGCAGATGCTCTATTTTTAAAAACAACTGTTCAAAGAATATTATTTTTATTGTTTTGATGCCAAAAATTGTTGTGTTGGATTAACTACAATAGCATATCTAAGGAGTTCTTTGTAAAATCATTCATAAGAAGCTATTTCAATGAGGAACAAGATGGTATGCAACAATACACATAATTCAACGCATAAACATATGGCTTTTGAAGTTCGATTTTTCGACTTTTCAACAAAATTTGTTATCATAAAAAGATTTCAAATCGTAGCTCAAATCGGTAAAGTACAAATTGTTTGAAATTATCTGCTCTGCGACAGCATCTGTAAGCAACGTTACCGTGCGCCCGCTCGTTATCATGTTGCTAAAAGTCCTCTCCATGCCTCTCATTTCCCGCGTCCCCCAAGCTTGTTACAACGACAAGCGGAAATAGATGAAGAATAACCCCATTACGCTTGTTCTAGGAACTTGAGCATCATCAACCGTACACCTGGAAAACCCCCAAGACCCATTCTTCGGTACGTGCCGGTGCGTTCGCTGATCCAGCCTGCCAACGTGCACGACACCCATTTGCATACGGAAGTCCGGGCCGTGGCGCTGCCTGCCTGCCCGCCTGGCACTGTACACAATTGTAATTCATAAATCACTGCATCTTGAGCCGGCCGAGGCAACGCCTTTATGTACTGGCGTCGGGTATGCGTCCTCGCCGGTCGTCGTTGATTACATTCCGTCCGTCGCGTAGGAATTACGCGTACTGCCATGTTTGACTTTCAAACAGGTACACCCCAGGCCGAGGCGAAGGGAAAAGAAAACGCAAAAAACCCCACCAGCGGATAGTGAGTCGTGTCCCGTGCAGAACGGGCGCGACGCATCAACGGCTGAAGCTCCGTGGAAGACAGTTCCGTCCGCATTCCATTTAATCTCCCATCCAATTATGATCATTTTGTGGGTGTTAGGGGCGGCTTTTGGGGGCAGCGCTTCTTTCGTGTCTCGTTACTTCCGTTCACACGCTCCTGCACCGCCAATGATTTATTGGTTGTACGTGCACATTCGCCAGCCGTTAGGTACATCATTTTGGGCGGTGGGGAGGAGCCTTCTGTTTGTTCCCTTACTCGGCTCCTTACTGGGCCTGGATCGCCACATTAAAGAGTCGACCAAAAGAAACGCAACCAATTTATTCTCCCACCCTACTAGCCTTGCGTATCCTTTTCGCTAGGGAACGAGAAAAAAAAACACGACCGTCTCAAAATCTCGAAGCCACACTTCATCAGCTTATACCGTTTGTGCACACTTCATCAGCTTAAGTGCTTTCCATTTCGATCGAAGCTTTGAAAAGCGAATCAAGCCACCCGTTCCCATTCGACCAGCGCCGCAACTGTCTCGCATGCGAGCGATGTAAAGATCCGTTCACGACCCGTGGCCCAATATTTGAGCTTCGTCCACTTCGGACGACAACGGTCGCAAGGACAAATATGATGGCGACGACAACGACCAAGGACAAACACGCTAGAACCTATCAAGAAATCGGAACACAAGTCGCTTCTTTTGCCTTCTCCTTCGCTCCTTCTCTCTTCCTCGCCCCCGCTACAGAACGTCCCGATGTGGAGCAGATTATGCTCGGTTCTACTTTTTCTTCTCACCGCTCCGAAATGTCACTGAGCAGCCGAAGGTCACCATTCGTCAAAGGGGCGCATCCATGTCAAAACAAATGACATACACGCGCGTGGGGCACATGACATCTGGATTTACTGGAAAACAATCAAAACTTCAAACAAAAGTTGATCACCGATGAGCAGATGGCGATGGGGCTGGGGAGCTGTTGGGGTAGAGTTTGTTTTAATTGTTACAGTCGATCGAACGGATGTAAAAAAAATGGAAACGTAAGGTAGAAACCCACACTGTTTAACAGTCCATGTTTGGTGGACATTTAGGTGCAGCATGCGCCTAAATAAATATTTTAGAACGGTTTCAAACCTTTAGAATAAATCAAGAAATAACGAAGCGTCACATGAGTATGAGTCATTTTAAAAATGAAATCACCTCTATGGGTAGTTTATACTCTTTAAAATGTATGTTTTATGTAGCTTAAATCTTTGAAATATACATCATATTCCCAACTGATCAAAAGCTTATCAAAAAACTAATTTGAATTGCTTGTTTTGGGATACAACATTAAACCAAAACTAAAATATTCATCAAGTTTTTTGCGTCAAATGAAACACAAGTTTGAACAATTTATGTTGATTGATGATGTATCATTGATATCATTCATAAAACGAATTGTTCACAGTGAAGAAAGCAGTGTTCTCAGCTTATCTTAGATTCTTATCTTAGAGCTTATCTTAGGGTATTGGTGTCATTAGCATGATGTAAATCTCGAAATCAAATGTTTTCTTTTAAATAGAACGTTGTTTTATGTATTATATATGAGTTTGTTTCAGTTCTGGATGAAACGTATCCGTGAGTTGAATCCATGGCGAGAAATGTTTCAATACTATTACTGTATCATAAATTGTATTTCTATTTAAATACACGATAAACTATACTAAATAGTACTTTTTTATTTGGAGATTTATTCCTCTACTAATAGAAATACTGAGACGCTACACGCTGCTCAAGGTAATTTTTAACATCAACAGTCATTTAAAGATTCCACTGAATCTTTTACGAACTACGGCTGTTTTTAGGGATTAGTAGATGTCTAGATATAAACCGATACCATTTGCAAAATTTTATTTAAAAATTATGATTTATTTTATATTGCATCTTTCGGGCGTTAGGGAACTAGAAGAGAAAATGGGAGTAGGCAATGTAATAAACTAAACAGAATATTAGATTACAATGCAAATTAACTAGCGCATGCGTACATTTAGTTATTAGCTCGTATCTGGTGATGGATCAACAATTGTCTTCAAGATGTTATATGACATCAAATGTGACAGCTAGGATCGAATTGATCCAGCTGATGTTAGTGTTGTTTTGAAGAATTTTAAATTATATATCGAATATAATCTTTTGAAAGCTTTCGCATTTGAGTGAGCACCATTAGATGGAAAATTGAAAAAAAAAAGATTGATTTAGTTTCAGACTTCGTTAAATCATCACTAGAAATAAGTTTAGATCAAACAAAGTATATTCAAAAAGCAATTAACTTATAGAATATGGGATTTATAGAATAGATGTAATTGTTTTTATTCATTCAATGTGATATTTAAACCAAACCGTTTTTTGTGACCCATGCTGAAACTAATGTGGAATAGTCAATCTTATCATCCATGTTTCCTCTAAAACCAGCTTCAACCTTCGGCCATAAAACGAGAACTTTTGTTCCAGCGCTTTATTACATCCGTTCCACTTTATTGCAAATTTATTGCACTATTTTACAACCGTTTGTATCTAAATCATCATGCATTGTGTTTTATAGTTATTCCGCACGCAAGACGCAAACATTTGCAACAGCACCAGCGCCAACAACAACAACAACAGAAAAAAGCGCATGAAAGTCTTACTGTTATGTCAGTTTTACAGTGCCGCTCCCTGTGCATCGATTGGCCGGTCCGCTGCGGCGGGTAGCATGTGCATGATTTGTCTATAACTCATTAAATAAAGCTTCCAGGCCGGCAAAAAATAACAACTTTCATTTAGCTTAGACCAACCGGCAAAACGAAAGCCAAAAAAACCGGATGAGTTTGCAAAAACAAATCGAACAACGAGAAAAAAAAACACTTCCGGCACCGGCCAAGGAACATAATAAAAACGGAACGTTACACTGCGCCACTTTCGGGACGGAAGCGCGAGTGCACTAACAAAACGCCCGCTTCGGGGCACCTCCCCCCCCCCCCGCCGGCGGGTGCGGCTCTGGCGCGGGATGGGCGCGAGCGGGCGTTTCGTCTATCATTGCATATTTTATGTTTCAATTTAATTTATGAAAAACACAATGTATCGCTTCACTTTTCATGCAGCAAATTTATGGCCCCGTGTTTCCCGTGCCTACGGGGCCCACACTCACACACACACAGAGTCCACATGGCCACATTTCGCAACATGTTTCGGATGTTTTACGTGTAGATTCCGTTTATCCGTATCGGTGAGCGATGCCGTTTTTCCCCAAATTGAAGCGTGCGCCCGTTTTTTGCTTCTTTGCTTCTTCTTTCTTTTTTGTTCGTTGCATTTACCACGTAGTGTTGCTCCCGTACCATCGTTTAACTCGTGGTGTGTGTGTGTGTGTGCGGCTGCACTTTCGTGTGCTGTATTTTATTTTCCGGAAGCATCGCGCACTCCACCGTGAGTCTGCGGTGCCAATTTCGGATGCAGTTTATACGATTCATGCGCTCTCCAATGCGCCCGATCGTCGGCCCTGGAGAAGTACAGCAGATGGTAAAGCGCAGTGGCGAAAAATAACAACGGCAAAAACAACACCAGCAACACGAACTGCCTTGAACCGGCAAAATGGGAAAATATGCCACACCGTGAAGGTCACCGGCAAGCGGCGGAATAGTACATTTATGTACTCTTTTTTTGTGTGTGTGTGTTCCGTTTCGGTTTTTGGTCCCTTCGGCGTTCCACAGCGTACCACACGCGCACGCAGGGCCGTGCCGTACATATTAATGCAATTTAAAATTTTATCGTCGCAGTAATATTGATTTAATTTGTGCACATATTTTATAACACCGTTCAGTTTGATGATTGCTGCAGGTACGGCCGGGCCGTGTTCCCGCTGCCGTGGAAGGAGTTCGTTGCGGCCATTTGCTACGGAACGGCGATCATTAAGGGTGTTCTGTTGGGGCGATAAAAAATCAGCGTATCTTTTATCACGCTTTGCATCGGTCCCGCTCTCGGGAGCAATTTGCCACCATAAAGAAACTGGCTACACCGTGACGGCTGCTGCGAGCCCGAAACGGATTGAGGTAATATTAGCACACATGTTCAATCAAGCCGCACGGTCACCGGCACACACACACTTACCACGGCATGGGCACACATTTTCGCTAAACGTGAACACTATTTACCACCACGAGTAAACACTCGCCCATCCCATACACAGGTGTATCCATTCTCGGCACGAGCCAGGCCCATCGCAACAACTCGCCGATCTCCGGAATTAGTATTGTGGAAAACCTCATCATTAAATATTTAACTTCAAATAAAACGCTCCGACGCTCCGGTACACGAATGCATATCGGGCGAAATCATACCCGGCGCTCCGGTGCCGACCGGAGTGGGGAGCAATACGTCAACATTGGCCACCGGGCCAGCCGTCCGTTTGCTTTCTGAGGCTAATTACAAATTCCTGAGGTCCTGTCATCACCACATTTGCGAGGTCGAGGTGTTTTGCCCGGCTGGGCCTCCCTGCGAACGCCCCGAACCGGCGCAAACTCGGGCAACACTCGGCATTCTACGGAAATCCGGGGAGTGGTTTTCACACCCAGGCTTGGAAGTTCTACTCTTTGTTAAGATTGCTGCTAGCAGGAAGGGGAAAAAACTACATCACAAGTTACGAACGAGATGAAACCTTTTAGAAAACTTCGGAGCATTCTAAGAGGAGAGAATATGAACTGTGACGAGCCGCATGAAGTTTTGAGTAAGTAGTATATTAGTTATAAGGAGGAAAGCAGACATATTAAGAATAAATATGATTTTTGTTTCACAGTGTCAAAGGTCATGTTTATTCCTTGAAAATCACAATGTATCATTAAAAACTCTAATCAACTTTTCATACGAATAACTTTCGTTTTTATAAACTTTTACCATCTGCTTTTGTAAGTTGAAAGCATTAATTTTCGGTTTATCCATTAGCTATATTTAAAAACTTTTTTTAATGATTGTGATCTTTTGCATTCCAACATGGGTATGAGCAGCCTGTGGTGCACAAAATACCAGTCATGTAGCGTTCAAGCTGTATGTACATATGTACTTTGTTTGGAAGTCCTGCTCACCCGGGCGAGATTAATCTACCTGATTTAATGAGTAACTCTTATATCACAAGTAATTATTAACTATGAAACTATGAACTCTAGACAAATATTTCACATCCTATATTGTATGCTTTGGATATGTAACTACGTGAGACAGGAACTAACTTTCAACAAAAAAGCAACGTTTAAAATATTGTTCAAATATCTACTCGTTTTGCATTGCTTGATCAAGCTGTAAAAAATGGTAATTATGGTCCTAAGGATGGTTCAAATTATTTAAATAATTTATTATTTAAATGAAATTCATACGGATTTTTATACGGAAGTTGTACGGATTTTCAAATTCACTTCGAAGTGACAACAAAGTGCCAAAATAAACGTCTATATTCACACCGATAACTTCAAATGGTCCGATGACGCGTTTAACTCCACTAAAATCCATTGTCACTTTTATCACTGAATTCATAAATTAGATTTTTTTAGGTAAATATATTGTTGGAGCAAAGCGCCAAACTGTAGGCTTCCGAGGTATAGATCGTGGAGAGCTTTGGGTTTCGGGAGCCAAGAGCAGCCGAAGATGGGATAAGTAAGCAGGCAAAGATGGGTAGGAATGTAGGACTAAAAAATAGTTTTCTTAAAATTGGATTGGTCCAGAGCATCTATTTTTATATACATGTTTACACACTGGTTGTTTTTTTATCGAGCTGCACTTGAGTATGCGCTTCGCGTAGACAGGTTAAAAAAAATTAGAATATTGTTTTCGTTTCACTAGTTGATAATGATGATAAGTCTCACCTCTTACTCCAACTCAGGTTTGAGCAGAAAGGAGGTATTGGCTTCGATAAGTCTATCCAGATGATAATAATCCCGGTGATTTAAGATAATAAAAGCAAAAAGTACGAATAAGTGGTGCTATCGAAGAGCATTTCGAGAGGATCATCGAGTTGTTTACGATTAACATTATGATATTCCATAGTAACATTTACATAGCGCACCAAGAACCGGTGATTGCAACTGGTTCACCGTTCTCAGAATATTGCTACAAACCGCATTTCACTAGCTACACTAAAACGCGCGCGGGTCTCCTACTTGTGTTGTCTCATTCGTGTTATTTGATAATTTAATCTATTTTTCAAAAAAGCAATCTAATCTAATCATTATCATCACAATCGCGATGACAACTGCAGATACACATGACAGAGTTATATGGGACATTTACACATATACGACATTATACAGTGTGTTTGATACCTACGACACAATTACATTTGCAAAAATGAATAGATTAGCTCGAAAATTTTGGTCAGCATTAACGACAACGATGAAACAAATGTATTGCATGATTCGTTCTGTTCTTATCTTTTAGTGCTTCCGAGAGTCCCTTTTTTGTTTTTTAATGTATTTTTGGTCTTTTCATGTTTGCTCTATGGAATCCAACGTTTTTCGTTTTAGATTTTAAAAATAAATTTGAAAAATGTTTGACCATTCATTCTGAGCGTTTCACTGATTCCTATATGATTATTCGAATGTAGGCACACATCCATCCAAGTTCTAGTTGCGTTCCAAAAGTTGAATTAAACGTTTCATAAAATTGTTACCTAAATTGCATTGTTCTGCTGCGTGTAATACTCTCGCAATCGCTATTTTATGTTTCCCGCTTTGTCGTTCATCGGAAGTGGCTTCATCGGTAGCCCGAATGTCCCGGCATTTCCATGCAAAATCTTGCCCGGCACCGTTGGCTCCACGCCAAAGTAAACCTGGCACAGGTCGCATCCCGCGTCACACAGCAGCCAATTTCAATTGGCTCACCAGCAAACCGAGTAACAGAGGCCGAAGCTTTGTCTAGGATTGATTAAGCGTGGGGCAAACCAAAAAAAGAGTGTAGTTCGCATCGTTCTCACCAAACCGTACGCACGTACCAGCCATTCCACGGCAACGTGTTCCACACGGCGAGCACGGCGATGGGGACTTTTTGCGCACGAAATAAAAAAGAACTACTCTAATCGTTTCTAATACAGCCGGGGCCGGGAAAAGTTCGCCTACAGCGTGTCCATGTTCCGGGCGTTCCGGTCCGGAACCTAACCGCCAGAAACCGGCCCACCAGGTGGGAGTGGTTGGGGGAGAGATCCCAGCGCTCCGGCCTAAAAGTTTGGAATTTATGTTACACAACGCAAGCCGAAACGATCGTTACACAATCCGTCGGTGGGTTTCGCTTCCATTTATGCAGGTACGCCGAGGAACATTGGACTGTATCCTAAACAAACCGCACTGATTGCAAACCTCGACAGCCAGCCGGGGCCCCCCAAATTGAGCGCCAATATTCCGGCGGGATCGGGCCGACCGTACCGTGCCGATCCAGGGATCGTGGAGCAAAACTAACAAAAGCCCTCATTTAATTCGGAATAAATTCACCATGATATTACAGCAATTATGCGTGAGCCTCGGATGGCATCAAGCACCATTACAGCAGCCGTGCAGCCGAATTTTCCCAGGTGGACGTGTTTACAGCATAAGTCTATTTCCATATGCACACGTGTTGGAGGCGGTCTCCGATGAATCTGCCCGGCCCGAGCATGCTCGCCGTGTAACCGGGGATCCTCCCGTGTGCTCCGGACGGGAGTTCCAAATCTGGAACTGGGATAGCAGTGTCGGCTGTGTCGTCGATAAATGGTCGAAAATGTGACATTCCGGCATAGTTCGGCACCTGCTTGTAGTTTTGCGTGCGACGTGAGCTGACACCCGTGCTGCGATGCATCACGACGGAGCACAACCGGAGTCGGAAGAATGTTGGAAATTTAATTTAATTAACTCGCACGTAATTAAACATTTTGCACGGCTCATTAGTTTTTGCTAGTTACCGTACAATTATTTCCACGTAAAAACGGCGCCCATCTTCAAAGCCGCAAAATGCTAATCTTGGAAACCCTCAGATCTTATCCAGCCGCGGGGCGAAAAGAGATCGCACCCATTCAGCCCGTTCCGGAGAGACGGAACATTCCAATCGGTAAAACGTTTAACGACAAACGGATATCGATTCCTTTGGACTGCTGTGCAGGTTGGGATTGGGTTCATTTGCTTGCGGTCGGGCGGAAGTCGAGTACTTGATTAGATTCGGTCCCGAAGCATCCGGCAGTGTCTCCGTCGCCGCCGCCGCCGCCGCCGCCGCCACCGGGCGCCGTGCGAAAGGACGGGCGTTTTAATTGAGTTCTCGCTTAACCATCCCGGGGGATCCATTGGAGATCAAATGTCCATTCGCACTACTAATGTGATGGTCCAGCGCCGCCGTTGATGGCTGATGGTCAAAAGAGCATCGAGATGTTTAATTAGAACTTCGGCCAGCGTCCCAAGCAAACCGGGCATGTCGCTCGCGTCGTCTCTGCGGGCGGCGGCAGCGAGCGCATACGTCGCACGTGTATGAGCTGCTGCCGCACGGACGACAAATTCATCTGTGCATAAGCTACTTTGATCCAGCATGCCCGGACGGGTACGCCCGATAAACCGGCTCGGATCTAGGCGTCATTTCCGTCTCTGGTGCAAAAACACACATAAGAATCACTTCCGGTTGCTTCGTCTTCGATATCTCCGCGGGGTATTAGAAATGGATGTTGCTTTTCGTTGACAACCGGCACGGCACAAGCGTTGGCAGTGAATGATAAGCCGGACGGAACGTTGATGGTATAGATATCCTACTTAGTTTGCTCCTGGACATAATATGTGTCATACAGTGTATTTAAATATTTCAGTGACGATTCAGTACGTGAAAGTTTTGAACTTTATTGCATTCTTGATTAGTACATATTGAAGTAGGACCAAGTATTTTATATAAAATATAAAATAATCTGAACATTATAAGCTACACGATTTCTTTATTATTCTATGTATGTAAGATCGATTGTTGCAAATGAAAATTTATTGCAAAAAGTAACAAAACTGCTTGCAAATATGGCATAGAATAAACCTTTTTCCTTGTGATAAACTGTTGTTAACTAATTCTGTGTAACTGTATTTTGGATGGCAGTTGATTAAATCATGCGGGTCTAATTCTTGTCCTGTGTATGTTATGATAGTATGTTGTGTACGATTCATTAGAACATTCTGAAATCCGAAAAGATGCGCTGACTAACGAATAGGAACAAAGCATTGCTTTGTTTTGAGCTAACAAGCTATAGTCATGTAAACAGTTGTTTGAATCATTCATATTGCACAACAAGCATAACTTAAATTCGAAACAATTGTATTCAACAGGAATTTGTAGAAAAGTGCAGCAAAGCGAGCGTTGGAGATAGAGTGAGAGAGCAAAAGTAATACGTCCATATCTATATGTCTATATAGACGGTGAAAAGAGAAAGAGTAACCTCCATACTTCAGGTGCAATGCAATTAAAACATATTTAAAAAAATTGTAATATTTTGCCAGCCTATTTTGAACATCGGTTCTGACGTTCCTGGACTGAACCATACATTCCTAGCCCTTCGTTTGTCTGAACTAACAAACGTTAATGCAAGCAAGCGAATTCCCATCATACGTTCGATTTCAAGTTAGATCATACACATCGTAGGAAACAACGATGCAGAGATTGATTCAGCGATCCTTACATGTTCACTGCAATATCTGGCACATCCACCATTTTTTTCAAAACATAACCTTCGCAAAGTACAATGTATATGTACGTAAAATAAAAGGATATATAAAAATATCTATTTCTACTGCTCAAAAGCTTTAATCAGATTATTTTTCTTTATATTTCTTAATAAAACTTAAAACAATAAAATGTCAGTCCGGTCATACAGGGATAAGAAAATAAACAAAGGATCATTTATAATAGTCCATTCTTAAAGCAAACAAAACCATGTTACTGTAATCGATATGCAACATAGGATCAATTACGCAATACTTTAGCTTTAGCATGTAAAAACTTCTATAAAAACATCATAACATATTTTTGCGTTTTGCGTCGAAAGAATATAAACCATTTGCCATGTAAACAGCTTATCACAGTTTTCCGAAGATGATCAGTGCTCAATAAATGACTTGCTATACATGTTTCGTTTACTATTTCAATGATGTTTACTAATATAAAAAAATAAAACCCGCTAAGCTTAACCTTGTATCTCGGTCCCAGAATGAAGAATGATAGACATACGCAAGCATTCGAAATCCCGCTGCAATTTCAAGCAACAAAAAAAAACAACTTTCCTCTGCGAAGCCAATCTATTCAATTGAATGAAAATCAACTCACAAATAGAGACTTGCCAGCACGACGCTCCAGCGAACTGCAATGAAATCCAGCGATAACGTTTTATTGATACACGGCTCCCCCGAGCCGAGGCACAGCCGGGCAGCAGCAGGCCTTGGGAGATGAAACACACGGATGACCAGCGGCGGCGACGGCAGCGGTGGCGGCGGCGGCGGCACCCAGGCCGGCGACGGCTGCCTTCGGCGGAGTTTTCCGAATGTCGCTCCCGATACCGATACCGAGCCTGTATCCTTTAATCCTTTCCCACTCGCCCAGCCACGGGCCAGCTGCTCCGGCAGCTTACACTGAGACGTTGCCGGGCCAGCCGTGCTCGGCAGCCGGGGCCGCCCCCGGGGGAAGTCGGAATAAAAGCACGAGCTCCGTTTTTCAGCAGAAAAGCACAGCCGCCTCGAGGGGTCAATTGCAATGTATTGCGCATTATTGAAATCCATTTTCGTCATAAATTGTTGATTGTATGCAAATACTTTCGCAGCAGCTGTGTGTGTGTGTGTGTGTGTGTGTGTGTGTGTGTGTGTGTGTGTGTGTGTGTGTGTGTGTGTGGCGACTGCCTGTTCCAGCCCGGTGGCGGACCTCGATACAGTGCGGAAGCGTTCGACGGCCGGACGGTCGGAATCGTTAATGGAAGCATTCACGGTCTTCGGCGGCCGTCTTCGGCGTGGCAAGAACCCAGCGGATCAAGGGAAGCGGCAATTGCAATTGTTAGTTTACGTTTTGGCACGGGCACACGACATCTCTGGCATATTTCGACCCCGAAGCGGAGGTAATTTGGTATGTTTTGGTTTGGCCGGCAGAGGGATCGCCGTCGACTGCTGATGCTTTTTATGAGCGACAGCGTTGATCTCGCGCAAAAGGGATAGCACATTATTTTAAATTGATTAAATTTGTTCTCTGATGCAAACCGTAATAAACAGCATGTTATTACTTTTCTCGCTATGCTTTCATGGTATTGGACGCTAAACATACTAGGGGGAGTAATACAGTTGAGTCTTAGTAAGAAAATTATTATTATTATTATTTATTTCCAATTGTTTGCTTCTAGGGCTTTACAAAGGCTATATATGTCAATAAAAGTTACAGCTATTAAAAAAATAATATTAGATCTAGGAATAATAACGAAACACTAAGGATAAAGGATAAACAAAGGATAATGACAGAAGTGGGAGAGTGAGAAAATATAAACGAACTTTAGGATAAGGACGACAAGAGAGTAAGATGTAAACTTGCTCCTAACCTAACAAATGCAATAATACACTTTTTAAAGTATAGAAATACAGAAATAAGAATAAAGAAAGATAACACGAAAAAAACACCTTCAAAGCCCTCACAAGCTCGGAGATCCGTACGGAACAAATTGCTCGGAAGACGTTCGCACAACACCGCCCAAACCCCTCCACGCGGCGAAACTCGCACGCGCAAATCCTCCCACAAGCGCTGTACAGGCGCAATGTTCGCAATGCACCTTCGGCGAAGGTATCGCGTTGCTCGCCCACCTCACACAGCCGCGAACCGGTCCGCGCGGAAACAGATCAAAAACACATCGGAACGAATCAAGAAAACTTTTACAGTAATGTGGCTCGAAGCTGCCATAAAATGCTGATTGCCGATGCGGTCGCACCGAGAGACTCTATCAAAACCGACACAACCAGCATAACGATATGGTTTGGTACGCGCGGCGTTTCACCGCGCACATCAATGCGACGGCTCCCATGGGTAAGTCGCAACCCCCCTCCCCTTAGTACACACACACACACTCGCGCTGCTGTTCGGGCAGGAGTTGTGCAAGAAAGTACGAGCTCAAAAGCTGCAGGCTCGGGGCCCGGTTCGGTGTTCGCGCGAAACGACAGGCAACATTTAAGTCGAGCACGATGACGATGTAGACAGGACGTTAATCGTTTTTACATCAACGGACGTGTGTGCAAAGTTCTCACTCCCACCCGCCGTATCGCTGTGTTCTGCCGGTGTTCTTTCGTTTTGTTTTGCAGCTTCTTGCGCGAAAGGTGGGTGAGGTTGAGCGCAGAAAATTATGTTCGATACATGTGCGCCGGAAAGTGAGCTTCTCCGGTACATCCGGTACATCCACCGGCAACTCTTCCAACCCGTGCCGGTTCCACTGCCGGCAAAACGTGGAACAGTCGTCGGGCGAAGCATTATCGATTCTGCGTGCTCTCGTTTTCATCGCCTTCGCTTTGATCATATCAATGAGCCCCGAAAGTAATGCATCAAGGGGCGTAAAAGAGGCATCTTCACCGTGGCGGCTTCCATAAAACCTGCCTCGAGTGACAGTTCGCACGCTTGGGCATGCTCGCCGGGGGGCACACATTACCGCGCTGTTCGTACCATCGAAACGGCGTGCCAAATGCTTCGATACATTCACTCTAAATCAAACCCACGGCACTCCTGGCCGGCGGCCCGAGTAATCTCCTTCGGTCCACTCCAAACCGTACCGTGTGCGATAAGATAAGTCGTTATTTTGGCAGTAGCTCTCGCCGGCTTTTACCCCTAAGCGGCGGGAATAACATTGCCCCTCATTTTGTCCCAAATGCATGCAAATATTTGCTCGCCTTTTTGCCACATCGACACAGTTATGCTCTCATGCTGCCCCGTTCGATGTGTGTGTTCGTGTGGCCTCGTTAGCACGCGGGATGCTGGGGGAGGAAAGTGCAAGATTATTTTCGTCCCACTGCGAAAGTGAAAAGCTGGTATTGATTGGCTCTTGGCGTGGCGCTGGATAAAAGCTTATTTATGGTGATTGCAATTACCGACGTGTAATAATTTGGCATCGGAAACGTTGTTTGTGTCCCCAATTCGTTTGCCGGCGGCACTCGCTACGCACTACACGAACCAGCCGGTCACGATTCGCCGGATCTGTGCACTAGGGTCGGAGAGAACACATTCATCATCGCATGCCACAACACAGTACAGCCGTTGTAGCAGCATCGATCTAAACGGCTGGAACATTTCGTTGCGGATAGTTTGTTAGAACAGCAATAAAGTTCGTTTGTAATTACTCGATATTCTCTAAAGTGGGTCCTTTTACGTCGTTACATTGCTTCCATGGGTATGTTTACTTGAAAAAAAAAATATTCTAAATATTAACAGTACACAAAGATTAAGCCCCAAAACGAACACCACTGCACATAATGTAGCTTATGCTAACATGAGATGAATTACCGACCAACTCCCATTCCCGGTACGATCGGAATAAAATTTAATACGTAGCGACACGTCAGACACACCTCGATTATTTGCATGCATTGCCCGGTAAGCTTATTAAACCGAGTAATTTAATATTTGCATGCTTGTGTTTCGATAAACACATGAAAGCGAATCACACGGCTATCAATGTTCATTTCGTTACAGGAGACGCTACGGTTCTGATGATTTAATTGTCTACCGCTCGTCCGCGTGAGTCACGTGAGTCGAAAATTCGCCAACCGCGAGAGTGGATGGTGCGTTCACCCGATCCGTACATTTATTATAATTAATCTTTTTAATCATTAATTTTCTCGATAACATTGGTCAACACATGCGACCGGTAAAAAACACCATGCGCCTCCATTTGACTAACCGACGTAGGCGAACACATTAAAATATCATATTTACACAAGCAGTTTTACGAAACAACTTCGTGCCATGTTGAGTTGAATTTTCGCTCGCTCGTGGCAATTGATCAGCTACCAGGAACCACTGATTTTGAACACTTTTTGCGTTCAGCGTTGAATGGATTGGAATGAATGATGTATGGATGGCGCATCTAATATGATTTTGAAATAATGCTTTCCAAGAATGAAGCGCGATTCCCAATGGTAATAGAAGGATTAAACAATTGTAGATAACTCGCAGTCACTTAGAGCGCAATTTCCAATTGTACAGACTTCAAATGGCAGAAAAATTCACCACTAATTCGGAGCAGGATGTTAGGTTTTCTCTCTACTTTAGTGTTCATAATTGACTATAACGATTGATGATGAAGGTTATCAGTTCTAACTAGTATAAAAAATACCACCATTAAAACAAAATGAATCAGCTTCCTCCCGAATTGAATAAAATAATTTAATTTCGTTATAGAAATCCTCGTAACACGTTTAATTTAATATCTTCAATGAGTCATAATTAAACTTTTTAATCATTTATTAATGTTGTATCTAAGCTATATAGTGATCAGAACAAATATGTCATAAATAACATACACATTCCCCTAGAACATTATAAGGAGTATGACTCAGAGAGAATCCTTGGTATGCAGGATCGAAGATCGAATAACGGTTACTCCGAGAAGCTCGTTCTAGCCGAAGAATCCCAACAAAGCGTGAAAATATCTACTCAGCTGTAACAATTTCTGATCCATGTTCTTAATAGCCTCATTATCATCAGACTTATTACCATCCCATGTTCGAGATAGCCAATCCTTGCTATGCTAGGGATTCGAATCCGCCCCCTTTGAGCAGATAAGCTCACAATGAAATGCTCTACTTGTGCTTATTGTGCGCCTTTCATTAAGGGGGTGTTGCTATGGTACTACTGTATTCTTATGCGCTAGTTGATTAGAACTTTAAATCCAACAACACTTTGTAATAATTTGTTTGCAACATTGTTCGAGAAGATTATTGCAAAACAATTTGCAAAAGTTACTCTTAATTCAGTAATGGTAAAACAGAAAATAAAACGCAATATAAATTTTAAATAATGTAAAACATTTCAAGTTGGCGCATTATACCCGGATAAGCATGAAATATAATAAACATAAGCGATAAGATTTAATACTAATTTAAGCACTTTTCTCAAATTAAAAAGACTTTTTTGTACCTACATCGTCAATGGTAATCTTGAGCTAACAACATATATAATTAACCAACTCTGCATTAATCTTTTCACCCTTTCCTTGTCTCGTCCTTTTCACATTTTCAAGTTTGCTAGACGTTACACAGATGTTTAGCGTCCATTTAAGCAAGAAAAAAAAAGTGTTGTAAGCATTATTTTTCTCTAGATGCGCAGAGAACACTTCCAGAATTAATTAGGGCGGTTTTCATACCCCCAATAATTTATATTTAATTAAACAATGTTAAAGTATCGGAAGCAGGTCTATATATTTTATGCGTGTTTTTGTAACATCACTCTCCTAAATTAAACTTCTAAACAACGAAAATGCAGCAAAATTTCATTATTAAAAATATTCTGAAAAAATACCATATTGAAGATCGATGTACATGTAAAAATCGCTCTAGACTCCTGTGGAATGAACCACTCGCCACAACTAAAGATTAAGACAGGATGCAACTCCACAGCTGTTGCGCGATTGTGTCACGGAAAACGAGCAGCCTCGAAGCAAATCCTAATAGTGTCAAATTGAAGCTTGAGCCGTTCGGCACGTCACAGTGAGGAAGGTCATAATCGCACAACCTCAGCTCAACCCCACCAACAACACCGTTAACGGATGTGGCAAGGATAGCTGGCACCCAGTGCACTGAATTTGAGTGCTTTTCCTAGGAAATTCAGCCGGAGAGCTACGTGTGCGTTATTGCGAACGCAACGTACCGAGATGAGACAGACGCAGCTTCCGCAGCTCCGACAAAACACACCACACGAAATGAGCATTGCAAGGACACTCGGAGACGATCCCGAATCTGCTCACGAGAGCGCTTTTCACCAGCATTACATTGCGAGAGGCAACAGTGACAGGGGGGTCGCAAAAAAAAGCTTGCGAAACGAGAGAGAGAGAACACCGGAGAGCAGCGCTGCGAGAACGTTTGTTGATCATTTGGCCAGCGTAGGGAAAATTGGCATCACAGTAACAAGGTGGCTAAGAAAACTACTCAGATGACAGGTACGCTTCAGTGTAGCGCTCGTAGTCGGTCGAAGCTGACACGGATGTCCTTCGGAATCGGGACGAACCGCTCCGCGTATCAGTTTTCCTTCAAGTAAAAAGTGAAAACAATTCATAATATATGGAAAATTGATGGTTTTCAAACAAAAATAGTGATGTTCTGTAAAGGTGTGCGTGATAGAAGCGATTGATAAAACGCAAGTTTATAGCTAAATTCACTCAAACCGACCGGTGAACCGACTTCGACGACACTCCACCGTCAACCGAGTGTTCGTGGTGGTGCGTGTATGCTCCGTTCGCAGAGCAGCGAACACGATACACCCGTCGATATCTTATTGATTGAGTTTCGGTTGGTTGTGACAGAATCAACAGCATCTTTACTGCAGCGGAATGACGGAAAGCCCTAGAGCGGAGTGCATCGTCGTATTGATCAACTAATGGATTACGGTGGAAGTGATTGCATTATGTGTGGCAAATTTATGTGATGCTGGTGAAGCAGCTGCCAACTGTCTGCTACGCACGTATCCGCACCGGAAATGCTCGTCGCATGTGTTCACACCGTAGCGATAATAGTGGCCCGTGAATAAAGGATATCGATCGAGTCATACCGACATGGAAATAAAAATGAATAAGTGTTAGAAGTTAGTGATGACGCTGTCTTATTTTACCTATGAAAATTATAACATTTGCGTCAACAGCGTTGTACTGGAATAATACAAACCTGTAAAAGTAATATATAGGAAAAACGAATTTCACTTTTTACCAATCCTGCATGGTGAGTACCAATTATTGTTATATATTTTATAATTTTAAATTTCAAGTTATTGCAGTTTAAATTACTATCTTGGTTATCGTAAAGAGAAAATCACAACCATACATTCATTGTTTTTGTTGGTAGGAATATTAAACAAATTTAAATGCGTATCGGTTAAGATCAACATTAAAGAGACACGCATTGCCAGCAACCAGAACCTTCCATAAATGTCTCCTTAATGAAACTCACTAAAATCCATCAAATTTAATGGCATATGATCCAATTACATGCAAGCACTTTATTGCACACACACACACCGTCTTACGGTGCCGAAAACACCCTTCAGCGGAAGACGGTTCCGGGAAGAGCGCTAGAAATCTCTTCTGTTTTAGGTACACTTAATTCGCCCACTAATGGAGTATGCGATGGTTCCTGCCAGCTGTGCATGCAAATGAGCCCATTACCGTCCGTCTGAGTATGAGAAAACCGCGTCACACCACGCTTGACCCGACGGATATCACATTAGCGTGATTTCCAATGCCCCGCCATGACGCGCCGGTCCATTCGCACGAACTCCCGCTAATAGCCAGACCGTGTGGGAGACGACTTATTTTCAAACAAATGACGAATGGCCGCGAGAACGACACGCCACACGAACACCCGACAACAACAGCAACGAAAAAAGCACGCTCCAGTACCTGGAAAATGTAGAAATGTTGCGTTTCTTTTATCTAAAATTAAATCTTTTTGCAATGATGGCTTTCCGCGGACGCGCGGCATATTAAGCGCGACGTAGCATGGCGGAATGCAAAAGCGAAGGGAGGGCGCAACGGGAGGGGGTTCGGGGAAGCGGAAAGATGATGGAAAAATGGGATTCGGTTGGAATCGCATAAAACGGGAATGTACGACCTTACCGACTGCGGAGAGGCTGTGAGCGCCAGCAGTTCTGGGTTACGCGCGGCCACAAAAAAAACGCGTATTTTTTTAGCCCGAGGCTATGAACCTTTTTCGTCAATGCCATAGGTACGGCCGGCATCTAAAAACAAACCAGTGGAAGCCAATTATGTGACCATTGGAGAGGGTGTACGTCATGTCGCATTGCTTTTTTCGAGGGAAACGCATACTTTTACTATATGTCGGTATGACATGCCCGTTTCCATTTAGAATTCATTGAAATGTTGTTACTATTTCGTTTTTCGATGGAAGTATCATCTTTTCCAGGCTATTGTTTTTAAATTCTTTTAACGGCGTTATATTCTGAACTCATTGGAAGTTCACATCCTTAACATTGATACTTGGAAGAGATTTAGACAAGTTTAAAATAAATTTTCAATTTTTTAATTTCATTTGTGTTTCAAATTCAAATATTCATATATTCAAATTCAAATGTTTTTTCGTACAACGTACGAAACATACCATTAAGAATGTTTGGATGTTTTCATAGTAAACCATGTACAAAGAAGATCTTATTTAATTCGGTTTTAGAATCGATAAATTAGGTTTATGTTATAAGAGTTTAAGAAATAGTAAAATTCAATGGTTTTGGTTATTTATTTTTTATATCGATAACTTCTTAAGTCATCAAGTATTTGATTCAATGTTTAGTGTATACTTAATAATAATTCTTCCACACCATTTAGCCCCCTAGCTGGGCTTCCACAAGGGAGCGTATTATCTCCTATCTTATTCAATATATTCACCTCTGATTTGCCGAAAACAAAATCGACAATTTTGCAGATGACTTTGCAATAAGCGCATCTGCTAAGTGCCCTAAAACAGTTACCAAACTCTTAAACACAGGAATATCTCAATATAACTCCTATTGCACATCTTGGAAATTAAAAATCAACGAAAGTAAAACTGAAGCAATTTTCTTCACGAGGTGCACTGGCAGAAGCAAACTTCCAAACCGCCGACTCGTTATAAACAATCAACATATTGATTGGAAAGAGGAAGTCAAATATCTAGGAGTCTTCTTAGATCAACGATTGACCTTCAAAAACCACACCGAAAATCGGATACAAAGCGCAATGAAAGCTTCAAGATTGTTTGTTTTGCATTGTATTGTATTGTTGTATTGTTTTACAAACCGAAAATCCAAGTTAAACCTGAAAATAAACTTCTGTTATATAAGTCTATTCTTCGGCCAGTAATATTATACGCATTATACGAAACAAGTATAACAAGTTTGTAGCTCAGAATTGTATATAGTGCCTAGAATACAGTCTCTGATGTGTGCTGTATAATGCTCTGAATAATGTGCGATGTGTTATATGTTGCTTCATGGAATATATGGTCGCGGGAATTGAAATTGATGCTGCGCCATAGTTTCCCGAAAGCACAATCAAATCTGCCCTCTTATCGATCCGTAATAAAATGTATTAGTTTTCAAGGTTTTTTTCAAACATTATTTTGAACTTCATCTTGATTTCACAAGCGTTGCCGAATGAACTCAGTCTCGTTTACTTCAATTTACTTCACGTTATTCAACAACACGAATATACATTGATTACATTGCAGGGCAAAATAGAGAGTGGGAACTGTAAGATAATTGAATATAAATAAGGATGACCTATCCTAAAATTCGAAGGATTGGACTAGAGTCGACACAAAGCTGCTTCAGACATTTTGTTATCGTAGCTTACCTTTCCAGATAGTGAAAAAATGGTGACCGCTGCGCATTATTAGACCTAACTCAACAACATAATCACGAATGCAATGTTTCACAGTCAATATTTAAAACAAAGCTATTGGTGCATGTAGTTGTCCCACTTAATTTATTCCAAACCGATAATTTCTAGAAAACAATCACTCGCAAGTAACACCCTCATCGCAATTTCCAAATCAACCCAGTAACATTTCAAACAATATCATCATATCTTAGTTAAGGCTATAATACCTAGGGTTGTTGTTCATTCAAGGTTTTAGCTCTAACAACCAAACATGGTGTTTTAACACTTTTACCATGTTTGATCTTCGATTGCTCGAAAGCAGTTGGATTTATATTTAAGCGCTTTTTTCCGTGGTGTTTTAATTTTTTCAACGGACCTATGTCTATTGGCAATAGACACTTCTATTTCAGCACAACAACCTCAATAAAGTCGGACTTTCATTGACTTTATTATATACCCGTAGCCTAGATAGTCAGTCCTGCTTACGAACGGTCCTGTTGAGCTTCGAACTCACAGCCTATGGTATGTAAGATCCTGTGCTTGCGTTCAGGACCATACAATCGCCCGTTTGCCGCTTAGAAGCGCATTTTTGACGTTTTTGACTGATTGGCAGACATTATCAAAAATTGTGCACTGTTTTTATAATCCGTTTAGTTTGCAGCCTTAGCTGTCCTCGATTGCTCTTTCCCTTAGAATCAAGTTCTCAAAAATAATATTAAAGTGTCCCAATATTTTAGTGTTACGGTTCGTTTATCCAGCTACGGGGATAATCTATGGAGAAACCAGAAATTGTCGCAATTTCTGGTTAATACTTGTGTTTATTTCAATTCCAAAGACATTCAACGGAAATAACGAATGAGTAAATATATAAATAAATATTAAGAACAAATAGCATTCACGATAAAAGTATTTGCAGCCGTTGTAATTCAATGGAAATGTTCGTTTAACAAAACGTTTTGTCAGTTGCGCGAACGTCAAAAACGACATGACACAATCATAAGCAGCTTCCCGCAAACATCCGTCTGCCACGCCGCACGCATATCGCATTTCCGTGTATCGTGTCTAATTATTCATCCCTCACTTGATCACTTGACATGTCAGCGATCGTCAAGCTCACCGGCCCGGGCTGATACAATTCAATTCCGATGCAAAACACTAAATCTTTGATAGTGTCGTTACAATCATCTTCCACCCTGTTGATCACATTCACGGCGCGCATCGGAAGACGCGCCCGGTACTCCGGTGACAGCCTTGTTGTTTGACATCGTGTGCCCAAACCCGGGCGACGACACGCTGAGCTCCGCGGGAGGGGGTTACGATCGGCTCACAAATCATAAAAATCGTTCCGGTGGTGCTTTCTGCTGGCCTTCTGGAACCTTCCGCGCTCCGACACGAACAAGGTTGAGTACACCCGACCTTCCCACCCCGTCAAACACTCAACACACGTCTCCCATTTATCGCCATCGCGGGGTTTCGATGAATTTTATAGGCCTATCTTATTGCCGCACTAGGCGGCAGACAAACACGTGGCACGTGGAGCCCACCAGCTCGGCTCGCTCCGTGGCGGGAGAATACAAAACAGAAAAAAGCACACACACACACACACACACACCCCTCTCAGTCTCCCGCAAACTGATAAACGCATTAAGATATAAAGGATCGGCCAAGCGTACGAAAACAACTGTGTTGAAAATAAAATAAAACAACAAATGTAACGTATCGATTTCCGTGCGCCAATAAATTTCCTGACAGGTCCCGCCACCACGGCAGATAATAGCGCGAAGGCATCCGTCCGGTTCTCGGCGCAATTGAAGGCACGGGGCCACTCGTGTCTCGCCCGGCAAAACGCCCGCCCGCTTATTTATCGAGCTGTTGCGATCGAGAGCACATTGCTATTTATTGGGAAACGGTCGGTAGCGAGCGAAACTGGCGCAATACAATGTCGGGAACAAGTCGCACGAGCGTTCGAGTGCCTCTCGCGACTGTTTTCGGCACAATCGAAGCGACGCTACGTGCCATGTGTGTAGGTGTGGGTAGTGTGATGCAATGGAAGCACGGCAGCCATTGTGCCGGGGCGGTGCCGATACCGCTGTTCCGGCATATCCTTCACCAACCTCGACACGTAACGCTCTCAAATGGTCCGGAAGGCGACAAAGTGGCGACCAACTCAATTACTCGATGTACATCAATGAGATATCCGGCTTTGATAGGCAAAACGTGGCATGGCGAGTGTGCATTGTGTCTCTATTCTCGCTCCAGCCCCACGCGAAACGCCTCACACACTTGTTACAAGCGGCAGCCGCCTGACAAGCACCGAGGTTTTCATTGAAGTTGTTTTCGGGAAGTTTTTTTTCTGCTCCGTCGTCAAAATTGTTTGCTCGCTGGAATTCGATTCTCTAGCTGCTCTCTGCGCCGTGAATCGTTCTTATGTAAACATGTTTGCCACGAAATCACATCCACCACCCGATTCGGACCGATAAAAAGGAAAACTATTCGATGCGCATCGTACTCCACGGTGATTTGAGCGCGTTTCGTCCAAAATACGCTTGATTGATTTTTGGAGCGAGATGCAGACTTCTTCCACATTTTTCTCCAACCAAGCTGCCACTGAATGGGCCCGCTCATTTTCGCTAAAAGCACTCAAATTTTAACCAATCAAAAATTAATTTGAAACACAAAAAACTTAAACACCAATGGCTGAATAAACAAAAATGGGGTTTTCTTTTGCGGGAACCAGTCGGTCTTGGGCACGTTTTAAAAGGAGCACGGATGTTCTTTTTGCGAATGGCCGTCCGAACGACCGGTACACGCCTTTGTGCTGGAGCTACACTTTTCACACGACCGCATTTGAGAAAAAAGGCACAATCACGTCTGAAGAATCTCCAATTCCCCATTTTCACACGATAGGTGCTAAAATAGGTGCCCCGAGCATTGCACCGTTCGGCAAGCACAATAATTTGATCACTATCTGACCGAGTGGCCGAACGCCGGCCCGAACGGTCGCCCAGTAAAGGTCAGAAGCTGGTTTGCCAAAGTGTTCCGGGTGCCAAATAGGCAGCGGGCTCCGGTGGGATAGAAATTGCTTTGGCTCGCTGCTGAAAATAGCAGATTGAAACGTCTCCACTGCCGTTCGACCGGGTAGGCACCGGTAATGCGTCGCATCGTTTACGTCCACGTGTCCTAATTGTTTCTGTAACCCGACGCTGGAGCACATCTAAGAGCAGTGCTTGAAAAGTTCGTTTACTTCACGTTTACTTCAAGGCTCTCGGCACCTTTTCGTGCGTGTTTAATGCCTTCGTACTTCACTTTGCTAAGTGCACAGTGAGCAGTTTGTGAAACTTTCGAGAAGTTGTATTTTCATTCGGAACAAGCATAACTATTCAAAATGACATACAAAATCACCATTTGTGCCAATTATTATCGTTGCGTATTTTAACTGATTATCATATAAAAACAATTATCTTATTTGCCTTTATCTTTGAGAACATCGCTTTAATTAATGTCATGTTGTATTTCCGATGTCCCTGTATTTCCAATGTACAACAAAATCGTAGTCTGAACTGATAGTTACAAATTAGAAGTTCAAACATGTTTTGAAGCGAGAAAAAAATATAAAAATTAAGTGTAATGTTCTTAATAGAAGCATGTTCTTTTAATTACTTAGAATATGTAGTTAAATACTTGCACTACTCGGAGTCGCGCGCTTGACCCGAACGGACGTGTTGTGTGTGAGCTCCGTTTGTTTTCTGTACAGCGATCGCGCGCGCT
>KB672602.1:1743408-1781731 GCA_000349145.1 Anopheles dirus | reverse complement strand
GCTCACGCTCACACACGCTCAAAGCAGGAGAGCGTTTCACTGCAACGTGGAAATCGCTGTAAAGTCGAGGGGTTAATCCCTCGCGGGGACGGCCCCTCGGCTAGGAGTAGGCAGATTTATTTATGTATGAGATTTACACAAATAAAATGCATTTATATTAAAAAAAAAAAAAAAATACTTGCACTTGCATATATGCAATCAATGTAAAATTGAAAAAAAAATACTAATTTTTTTAAAGCTTTTGGAAATTAACAACATCTAAATAAAATTATTTGAATGGTTCGATAACAATTGAATGATATCGGCAAACCATGGGAAAATATCTGTATTTCTATTTGTAAAATTGTAACATTTCTTATCGTTATTTCCATAGAAAAATTGTATCTAAATTTAGGTTTAATATAAAGTCTTATGATTTTGAGTAGTTCGTTTTTTTTTGTTTCCATCATTTCAAAGTTATTATTAAAAAAATATTAGATCCTTTCGAAATCTAAATAATGAAAAAAAAAACATTAATCCACCTTCATTGAGAAGTAAACACTATTCCTCTAGACTATTCCTATGGATATTTAATATCAACTCAACTCAACTCACTTATTGACTCAACTTTTTGTCAACTTGTGGTCGTTTTTCGGCAAAACTTTCATTATCGTTTTAGCTTCGCACATCTCAAAGTCGACTTATATTGAGCACATGCCTTTCCCCGATTTCTCGTTGCAGACAGAGAGACACAGCACCAGTTTAGCATTCGTTCAATGGCAACGAGAAATGCCGAAATCTAATCAGCGTCGACGATTGGCCCTCATTCAGCATGGCAGTAGCAACCCGAAGTAACCCCCATGCCATAACAACTGAGTGCAAAGGAACCGTACTAGCAAGTCGTGCACACCGAAAATGCACATAGAAAATGTTCTGCGAGCGTCATGTATCATTTGGGGTATGTATTGCGAGCCTCTCGGTGCGACAAAAATTGTTTCGTTCCGTGTTGCAGAGCGTGCCGTCAAGAGTTGTACTTGTTTTCTGCAATATAGGTTTCGTCGAAAATACAACTGAACTCGAAATATCGTCGAACACTCGAACACAGGACAGCGAATTAGTTTCGTGAATTTTCATATAGTCAACCTAACCCAGGGGAAAACAAAAAGTTGCTACCATATTAACCTTATGGTATTTATTGGCAAATGTTTTTCATAAATTGAAGGTTTGGAAATAGGGTTTCGAAAGTTTGGAATCAAAGTTAATACTTGGATGGATGGTTTTTATACAGTATACAGGAAAGTTGTTGATCGATCAATTGTTTATACGCAAATTAATGATTCGGTAAAGACTCCTTGATTCGTAAATCGCGTTGCTCATGTTACTATTAAAAATGGCCATTTTTTAAATATTTTAGTAACAGGTTTGAGTGTTGGACATGGTTTCGGTGTTGCCTGTTCACGTGTCTTCATTAGATAGGTGTATGCATTATACACAAATTTAAATAAAATTTCATATTTTCCGAAGATTTTACTAGATTCGTTTTATCAGTATGAAAATTCTTGCTAAAATTGTAAAAAAAAGGTTAACAGCATTTTCACCAGAGAAATTAGCTTCCAATAAATGATTCAATCATTGTTTGTTTAAATCAAACTGATTACCAAAATGCGCCACATGACATTTGGAAACTCATACTGGTGTAAAAGCTTAAAACAATTGTTGATTAGCTTAATTTCGCAAAAAGAGGAAAGACCCTCTGTGATGTTCTGTGTAATCAGCTGAAAACTTCTAAAATCAGCTACAATTTTAAATTTTGATTATAATTTTAAAACAAACAGTAAATTAGTAAAAAGCGAAGTTTGCATTCTCGAAGTTTGTTAATTCAGTTTGAACCATTTGAGACTTGATATCTTACGATTATTAATAGTGCATATTCTCACACTAGGTGCAGATATTGCGAAAATTTGGATTTAATGTGTCAAAACATTTTACCTGCTTACATTTTACCTGTTTTTCTCCTACATTGCTTGCGCACTGAATCATACATTCGCCCATTTTATGATGTATTCTTCTACCATGTGAAACTTAAATACGGTTAAGGGAATGCTCGAAAGTGATCTTTTTGACAAATGAATTGACGATGACAGTCGAATTTTGACTGAGCTGTAAATTTGCCAATCCAGCCTACCTCCGATTCCACGGAGCTCGCATACATTAAAATGTTTCTGAGTTTTAAAATAGAACCCATTAAATAATGTTAAATGTGGTTATGCATTCCTACCAATTTCCTTATCTAACCCACTTGTACACATTCATGCAATTCAGGCAATAGCGGTAAAAAAAACCCCAACCCAAACCCGCCGCTCTCCACAAAGCTCCGCATAACAAACAGTTCAGACAGTAAATGAAAAACATATCAAGTTGTTCACATCACATGACATTATTCGTCCCTTTTGAAGTGTCGCTCCCTGGCACAAAACATGTTTTCGGCCCGCAACGGGCCCATCACTCTCAAAATACGGTACTGAATTTTCATAAGATCCCACAGAAAATATTTGTTTATGCCAATTTGCCCCTTGCAACAACGTAAAATAAAAAAACAAAACCCCAACGAAACGATACGTTTTCAACCTCTTCGCTCTCCCACACCCACAACACCACGCACCGCGATGACGACGACAGCTTTCCCTCCCCAAACCCGGGTGCGGTGCGAGGTGACCACCGCCTACGGGACGCACTCCGCACCGATGCTGCCGCCCACCGTGCCGCTTATTCAATATTGTTCTTTTCCACGTCCGTATCATGTTGCGAGCCATGCAGCGCCGCGCTGATGGATGCTGTCGCTTATACAATATTCATATACTTTCTTTGTTTCACCGTGCGCCCGTCCTTTCGCAGTTTCCGTCAGCTCGAACATTATAATGACCGCCACGACCGAGGAGTCGGATGCCGCTCAGCCGTACTTTGACTTTGACGTGCCGCGCAATCTCACCGTCACCGTCGGCCAGACCGGCTTCCTGCACTGTCGGGTGGAGCGTCTAGGTGATCAGGACGTGAGTATGCAACGGGCGAGGTGTGCCTCGCCGTGGGTTTTATTTTCTTTTCTCCACGAGCGCCGCTGCGTGCGCTGCTTGCCGGTAGCTTGAAAATCGATTCTCACTCCATAGCCTCAATCGATAAGCGAGATTAAATTAATTTTGGAAGTTACTACCTGTACGTGTTACAATCGAATGTGAGGGGAGATACGGTTTTTGCTAGCAAGTAACATGCAGTCACCGTTTAATTGATTGCGCTGCTGTTCGTGTTCTACCGACACGATATTTTGAGCTTTACACTAACGGTCTATTGTGGTGTCAGTTGACACTTCTGGAACGTTGAGCATCGATTGTTCTAAAACGATTAAAACTAACAATAAGCGGTTTTATCGAAATTCTTATATGCTTACCAATTTTAAGTAGCTCTTAAAATAATCAAAAATCAGTAAAGTTAGAAATACAACTCTTAACGTGCAAATTTTATGTCAATTGACACCTAGAAGGTTATTTATTGAATTCGTTAGAGTTTGTTGAGTCGGTAATTGTCACCAATTATGTACCAAGCTATAAATTTCCCCTTGCAATTGTTACAAACATGAAAAACATGAAAAACAACGAGTTGTTATTTTAAGAGCCCTAATTTCAAGTACTGACATTTTTTACAGGGATGCTTGTGCAAAAACATAAGCAATAGAATTGTCCGATCAAAATTTTAGAAACTGAATTGCTCGGAACTTTAAAAAAACACCAAGAAAGCGAAAAATATTTTGAAAATCATATACTGTGATTGAATTATGGTACAACACGTTTTTTGAGATGAAACAATTTCTATATTAAACTAGAATTTGCTGAGAACAACGCGTTGCTTTCTCCGGCTATGCACTGCATTAATTTCTATAACTTTGATCGAAACTGGATCACAATATGCCGATACATATTTTTTTTGTCAAGTTTAGCATGATTACATTTTTTATTGGAATTTTACTTGCTAGCCTGAACGAATTCGCCTATTGTTTCGCCTAACTGACCTGACCTAGAGAGACAAGAGAGAAGGGTAAGGGATAGAGATAGTGAGGGTTGAAGGGTTACAAACACAACGAATTATAAAACTAGAATAATTAGCGCACAACTCGTGAAATTTGTACATCAATCGGACAACAAATGACAAAAAAATCCATCAAGGTGTCATTTGACACCAAATTTGCACGTTTAGAGTATTCGATCCATTTGACCGTTAGTGTTAAACATTTCCTCGAGGATAATAGTCTAGAGGTGTTATAAAATTAAAGCTTTTCAGATACAATCAATCTTCATGGGAATAGCTATTGTTGCTCGTAGAATGAAAATTTCCTGAAAATGTATATCCTGTTCGACGAAAATTTAAGGCAAATTTCGACGAGTGTAATTCAATTCAATACTATGAATTTTCCCTTCAGACCGCCGTTAATTGAAAACACTGACTTAATTGGTGGAACTTAATGGTTTTTCAGGTCGCATGGATACGACAGCGTGATCTGCATATACTTACGATGGGAGCATCGACTTACACTTCGGACCAACGGTTCCAGGTACGGCCATTGCACGTAACGATCGAGCGTAAAGCGAAAGAGCGAACCAAAACACCCATCCCATCCCACTGCTTGAGAGCTTTTGCTGGCAGGGCGGGGCGACGCCTCAAAGCCGCTGGAAGAAGTTTCGCGGGAGGACGAGTTTGACCTATTTCCCTGTGTTTTTCGTTCCCACCCCGCGCTGTAGGTGATACGACCGGAGGGTTCCGTCAACTGGACACTGCAAATAAAATATCCCCAGACGCGAGACTCGGGCGTGTACGAGTGCCAAATCAACACCGAACCGAAAATGTCCCTGTCGTACGTGTTGAATGTAATCGGTGAGTTTACAAGGGCCACGGCCGTTGCGCTGTTGTTGCTGCGGGAAGCTTTCCAACTCCGTAATTGGTCCACGTAAGACTTTCACGAAAAGCGCAAGTAACACTACCGCCAGGCACGCTTCACCTCATCTGCCGTGAAATGTATCCCCAACCGTGCCCGGAACGACGACGAGAAAGGAAACTTTTTCTTTGGTGATGCATTTCATGCTAAAAGTGGTGCAGAAGTTTGCAGAATAAATCACCTAATTTAATTTAAAAACTCACCCAGGCCTGAAATAAACACACACACACACACACACACACACAAAATCTTCATTTTGCTGTGTGCCCACACAAACACTCGTAGCAGCGCTGCAAAACAGCATCTCCTGCTGCCCGGTATGCCCCGGGTGGATGGAGTTTTATGTTGCAGACAGTGTGCGACCGAGAGAGAACCAGGTACCGTCCCGTGGGTGTGTGTGAAAGAAAAGGAGTGAATCTGGGCTGGTGTTGGTGTGTGGCGGTTTAACTCGAAGCCACAAGGCGTAATTGGCCTTGTCGTGTTTGGCTTCTCTCCTTGGCGTTCGCTGCTCAGACGTAAATTTAATAACTTTGTCCTTCAGCCACCCACTGGCCTGGGGTCCCGTACAGCGAACAGTCAAACGGAATCAGGCGCTCATGCGAGCTTGCGTGCGTGCGTGCGTGCGTCCCTGCTTGCGTGTGCTTGTGTGTCGACGGGAAGGGGTGTACAGAGTTCAACGCGGTACCCGAAGCGCCATACATACCAAAAAGGTTAGCGAAACCTTTTCCGGCGTACGTATGCTATCGCATCCTGTCTCCTGTCATCCGAATTAGATTAACATACTTCCAAAATTTCACAGCGCACCACATTCTTCTACATACTTTGGTTTCGCTTTGGATGATGAATATAATGCTTCGCAAATCAAATCTTAAAATACACATACCCTTATGATAATTTGATGCGTAAAATGAGATGAGTTTTATGTGAACATGGCGAGTTATTTCATAAAACTTTATCAACAATTCTGTAATGGATATTATTACTTATTAAACTGTTCAAAATATTCGATTACTTAAAGTGTTGGCTCTCTTTTCTCAGATGTGCAATATCTCGAATTATGTTTCAATGTCATACGTTTTGGTCCACACTTGTCATTTGTAAAATTTAACTTAATAGCATATAAATAATGTTGTGTATTGAATGTATTGCAACACATACCAGATTAAAAGACTTTTTCAGTTGGTTAATTGGACTGGCTAGAAAAGTATAACGTACGTTTGTATTTCACTTGTATCCCTATGAAAATTTTAAATTAATGGATAACTTCGTAGAGGGTTTCAATGTCAACGCATTGTCCATCGGTATCTGCAAATTTATCTCATCTTTATGGCAGTTTACGAATACCATCGTGACAGAGTCCTGCTCTTTGATCGATGTCTCTCTCTACCTAAATATTTGTCGATTTGGTAGATGTCTTTGCAACTTAACAGTAAGTGTTGGTCGGCCTGGGAATGTTGCAAGAACTGGAAGAGAAGGAGGATGGAAGAATCCTTTAGAGAGTAGGACGTTCCTACATATGTGGATTAGGCATATGTTCCCCCGTAATTATGTTTTTACCTTATGACCTTTCAACAATACACCTTTACCCGTATAGTATGAATATTCCACGCCTTTCTGAAAGTTTCAATGTCTTCAAAATAATAGAAAATTGCTAGTTCTATAACGTTTTCCTTAATTTCACTAAAGCATGAGCACAACACTTTAATTATAGCCATCCTTTTTCTCCATTTTTTATGAGAATTCAAACTAAACTTCTTTAGCAAAGTTTAGACAGAGAGTTGTATTTTACAAGTGAAGGGAAGGATACAACACATAATATTTTTCGTACTCGAATCGTTTAACACTTCTTTTAAGAATCACTTCTATTCGGCTCATTCTGCAAGCAGCTAGACGGTGTAGAATTTAAAATCAAAATCGAATTAGAAGAAGAAAGAGAGAAAGAGAGAAATAGGAAGAAAAAGAGAAAGCGTAACAGTAAAGGAGTGAATCATTGAGTGTATAAAAAAGTGAGTAGACTATCGAATTAGAAAAATTGTTTTTCACTATATTGCAACCCTTTTAACTACTCTTTCCCAATGTTGTTACTATTTTAACAATGTCTATAATCCAATAACTAATATGTTCGAAGTACACAGAAATGTTTTTGTTAACACAAAATCAAAATGACTGATATAAATAAATATAAAGTGTACCTTGCTCACTTCAAAAGGATATCGTTGCAGTAACAAACATTGAAATAATATGCAAGAAGGTCTTATGTATTATCCATTACCTTTTCACAAGAAGTCTGTGAGCATTTAAAACTTAATCTCCAGCATACCATTTATTAACTTCATTTGGAAAGGGTCTCTATTTATTATTCATTGAAAATAAGCCCTGTAGGTTTTATTTATCAAAACTTTTCATTAGATTTATTTGTATATTGGTGTGTTTCTATATTAAATCAATATCAAATATTAAATTATTAAAATTTCGAAATTATAATCCATTTTGAAAGCCCACATTTCCATCTCTAGTGTATGCAAATGTAAAAGAAATGAAATGTGCTAGCAAAACAAAGTCCGACCCTCAAACCAGCCCAGCCGAATCATGTACATCCGATGGACGGTTTTATGCGCTAGCCTTTTGCTTTGTGACCCGCAATTAATGTAACCCACGCTGATCGAAGCATAAAAGTTTAATAATTACCAGCAGCAGACTCGCTGAGCACTCGCTGGCTGAACGGAGGGGACCATCGGCTTATTGTGCCGTCTAGTGCCTTTAGGGCACTTACCGAGGCCCATTTCACCATTTTGCAGCGCCCGACGTCAGGTGCTTCGGTGTACCCACTGACGCGAAGCGGTACGCTACAGCGCCCCACACCCACGCGTAAGGGGGGTGCGAATCGTAATGAGAACAGAGCAGAAATTAGAAGCCCCGATAAGCCACACGAGAGTTAGTGGGGATTACCGGCCAGCAGCGTACCGAAAGGCGCGCGCAATGAAGAGGGGTTTCACTTTCACGAAGATGCGCCGGGTAATCCGAGGCGACTGGGTTAATTGATTTTCCGACCATCGGCGTATGGTCCGCAATGACCCGAACGCCCATTCGACGCCATCGTCTGGAGGTGTCGAAATGTGGTGTTAAATTTGATGTAGGTCGGTCGCTGATAACACGCACAGCCATCCATCAGCGAGCGTATGGGTGGGAGATGCGGATACCATATTCTAATGGTTGTCCCTATCGCTCGCCGACCGAACAGGAACATGTTTACCGGACGCCGTCTGTCTTCCACGTGCAGGCCTGATGTCAATTTCGCGTCGGGCAGTCGGAAAACAATTTGTTTGTTTATGGCTTTAGTTTTTCACACGCTTCATGAATTTTTCCGGAACAAGAGACGAGCAAAACACGCACGCAAGCACACACAGAGAAGAAGAAAAAAAAACATCATTGGAAAACTTGCACATGACCCCGGGGCGCAGCCGAGGCACCGGGCAAACAACACCAAACCAAACAAACGGCGCATCACGGGGCGAAGGACGAAACTTTCTCCGATTTAGCCATAAGTACACACGCCACCAGACAGGGAGTTGTCATCGGCCTAAACGGTTTCCCAAATGCACAGCCTGCTCTGCTGCTGTTGCGACTGCTGCAGCGACGTCGGTCGAAGTTTCATTTAAATATTTGCCCAGGGGGACTCTCGGTGAGCGTTCCGTTTTGCCGCTGCGTCCTCGTGGTTTATGTTCGAACGGTGCGTTTTTCATTTCTCGGGCTGCCGGGATCCCTCTCCCAGGATGCCTGCTGCGTCTCGAGTCAGAGACGATGTCGTTTCTTGCACTTTCGAGAACACAGCACACACAAAAAACAAGCTCACAACCCGCCTAGTTTGCCCCGAAAAAGAACTTTGCTCGATGCGAATATGCTCTTCCGCTAGCGACGCAGGGCAAGGTTGCTGCGTTGCAAAAACCTTATTCGACGACGACAGTTTTCACTCCCACAGTTTATCCACCGTGAGAGTGAGAGATAGAAAAGTCAACACGCTCCTGTTGATGTTGGTCGAATTTTATTTTATTTCAAACTGTTTTTTTGTTGTCGACGTTCTTCCTGTTGGGTTGCGTATGCACACCATTCCCGAAGGGATGTTCGCAACCCATCCTGGTTCGTTCGGCGCGTACGGAGCAAAAGTGTTTATTTAAATTCGGGAAATGATTTCATTTGAGTCAAACAAAACGGCGCTTTCGCATGCGGCGAGAGCAACCAAGCACCAACTTCTGGTGCTAACGCAACACAGTTTAGTTTACTTATGCGTGGTTTTTTCCCTGTTTTGTTGCCGGTTGCTCTCACTCCTGTTGAACTCTTCCGGGGAGGTTGGATTCTGTCAGACGAACACCCGCCGGAGTTTGCTTCCCAAACGTCAGAGATAGTTTGGATGATGTGGGAAGATGCAGAAAAAAAGACACGTGCCAGAGCGTAGTCTGGCGGTAGTGAAAGGCGCAATTATTGGTTGGAAAACTAGATAGATGGGAGCGACTAATCCACCCCCAACGGGATCAGTTACTTATCCGGCCGAGAGTCTGTCCGTTTCTAATTCTTGCCTGCTTCCCATTCACACCAACTTCCGCTCATCTCATCGCAGAGCTGCGGGCGCGAATATTAGGACCGTCGGATATATTCATAAAATCTGGCAGCGAAATAACCATGGTTTGCGCGATACAGCAGGGACCGCACGAGCTGGGCACGGTGTTCTGGTACAAGGGTAGGTACTCTAGGGGCGGCGAAATGCGGCTACCGACATGTCTTTAATTTCTTTCCACGCTCCTTGCGGACCTCCGTTTTGCAGGCAACACGCTGGTGGAACCACTCACACAGGAAAACGACATCCATTCCGGCGATCGTGGACGAATCACCATCGAAACAGATTGGACAGATGCCCTGACATCTAGGTAATAATAAAAGTGAAGCCGAGCGAAATGATTGAGCAAGAATTGTACGCTCCACCGGTACCGGCCGTCCGCACCTCTGTTCCGTCTTCTTGTGGGGTTGGGTTTTTTTTTCTCTTTCTCACGCTATCGCATCTCATGGGATCGTTGAAGCCGTCCTAGCTCAGAGATTTCGAGCAGTATCTGATTAAAACGGAAGTCGCTCGAAGTCGTATAGCTCAGGATGGGCTATTTCAATCCAATGTTCGTAGACCGAGTTAAAGAGTTGAAGATATATGAGAGTTTGTAATCTTGGTATATTTGTAGGAATTAAATTTTACAATTCATGTTTCTTACAGCTCCATCACGAGATTTTAATTTTATCTACTTAAAGAGAGGTATAGTTTCTGAGTTAAAATAAATGCTATTAATAAACGTTTCTTTGCAGTGCTACGAGCTGTTGAAACTTGTTATCGAAATAATGCTTCTGATCACAAACTCATAAAAAAGGCCGACCATCTCTTGTTGATGTTATTGACCGCGATTTAGGTGCAGCGATGGAACTCACTGTAGGCTGAATGGGTCGTGTAATAAACGGATTACGGAGTGAGGATGATCCAAAAGTCATAGCCATAACTTCAATTGCGTCCGGTGAAAGTGGCCGTTTGGTGCTCTTTTATGGGCCGCCAGAATCAGAACTGCCCCATATGCCTCCAAAAGTAACCATTTCGAGAATATTACATTCAACAGTGGACAATAGAGAGCGAATGTTCATGCATTCTTTTTTTTCTGTTCTCGATTGTTTCGCATTTATCCTATTTATGGTTCATGGAAAGCACCAGAAGATAAAATATAGCTACTGCACAGATAATGGTATCATATTTCAGATATTTTCTGCGAAGATTGTGTTTTGGTTAACATTCAAACTGTATCATTTATTTTGGTGTCATATTCCTCTGCCGTTGATTCAAATTTTGTAACAAAAGGTTATTCGTAAGACTGTCTGATTGAAGTGAGTTGCTTACGAGGCCATTCAGTACTATAACCTAAAAGGATATTTCAGATTTTGGAATAATTTATCTGGGCTCTGTTTTCCCTCAGTTAGCATCGTTTTTTACGGACATTATATACACAGGTGTGTGGCGCATGACCACACACATCAAGCAATTTGTGTTTGAATCTCGTCACTCATTCACCCAATCCTGTGAGTACCTAGCATAGACATTAGGCTCGAAAAGAACGCCGTTTTAGAGCTTCAGGTCCTCGTATGTGACAGTTTCTGTTCCACTTTCATCTAAGTGTTCGCGATTCTTTCCAGTATGTTATAGGACCTCTTATGTCGTCTGTTCAAATATTCCAATCCTCTCCACATTTTTCGATTCCGTAAATGGTGCTCCTTTCTTGCCTTTCATCTTCCTTTTTTTGTGTGTGTCTGATGACAGACAGAGTAATTGTATACGATTGTATATGTTGTTGAGGCAACGCTATTTAAGCTCTCAGAACATTTCAAAACAACAAATCCTAAAATAAATACGTTAAGTTTAAAATCCGGTTCAGCTTTTCCTCCATCCCATTACTGTAAAAATATTATTATCAAACTCACGAAATCGCACCGAGGAAGCATACAAAACGTTATTAAATAATACTTAACATTAAAATTGTCATTCCAACAAAGCCAATTCCACTCCCAGTTTTCTTTGTTCCGTTTTAATTTAAAGCAGTGCACCATCCAGCAATCCTTGCTAGAACGACACCGCTCTGCAGAAAGTACACCAACTTTTCGTCCCCGCTGCATCCGGCAGCAGAGCACGCAAAGGAAAGGAAATGGAAGCTATATCATAAAAATACCTCACCAATTTTTGCACCCACCCACCTATCGAGCGTCTCAGAAACGGAGAGCAAAAAAAAACAGAGAGGGAGAGAGAACGAGACAGACTGAAACAGTGCAGTGAAAGCAATTATGGGGCACCGGTTCGCTACCGGTGCAATTGCTTGCAATTGAAGCCTGCAAACTCGGGCGGAAACAAAATCCTTACATCCCGAAGCGTGGTACCGCCCCGCCCTGGCTTCTTTTGTTTTCCGGCGCTTTCTCTGGCGCTGTCTTGCGCCGGTAAGAACGAAACTCCCGCACCGAAAGCAGCCTCCCGTTCTGTGAGGCACCCTATGCATCACGCAACGGTGCATTCTTCCACCTCGGTGCTAGGTGGTGTACATCCCACTGCAAACCTCTCTCTCTCTCTCTTGCCTGTTCCTTTTTTGCGCACACTGCCCGAACAGCTCGGGCGCACCCACGCGGAAGCTGGGCATTTGGTTGAGTCTGCTGGTACAGCAGAATATTAGTGGTTTATATAGGAGATACAGAGATGGAGCGAGTGTGTGTTTAGCGTGATGGCGAGAGAGAGTGCGAGGCGTCCAGGCCGTAATACACATGAATATGCAAATATCACCCGGGCAAGGGCAGTACCAGCAGTAACCGGGGCGATTGCATTCCACCCTTTGACGAAATAATCCGGCCGGGGAGGGCTGGCGTCGGTCGGCCGGTGACGGTGGCGGTGAATATGTTCCGAATTGCGGTTTTCGGTGATAGCTTTGGTTGTTAATCTCAATCCTCCTTTTTCTCGTTACCGGCCACCGGGTGGACGATAATACGGCTTCGGATCTGGCACTGCTGGCCATCCACCAACCAACATGCTGCTGCTGCCTGCTGCCTGCCTGTCTGTCTGCCTGCCTGCTGCTTCTGGTGCACGTTTTGTGGAAAATGTGGTTACTTCTTCTGGTTTGCGCGCATCATGCCTCGCCGGGAATGGACACAGATTAAAGATAAAACGGGCCGTCCAGGGCGATACCGGCAACTACACCTGTGTACCGACGATGGCCCGCTCGGCAAGCGTCTACGCTCATGTAATTAGTGGTAAGTTATGGTTGACTTGAGTCAACATTCGAATTGTACTTCCGGTAGGAATGGAACCGGCCAGTGGGTTGGCCGGCCAGCGCAAGCCCCAATGTCTGCCAGCCACCGCAGCAAGTGGTGTGGAAAATGAATACAACAAAACACAACTATTCGCATTGAAATGTGTGCATGTGTAAAGCAGCGTCATAATGCCATGATGTGTGCACGAGAGGTGGGCCTTATCTTCCGCAAGGAGCCTGTACAACGCAAACCAACACAGCACACACACAAAAACGCGTCGATGAGTGTGTGCAGGCACGTAGGCAAAGCGTTCGTGCGCCTCATCCGTGCCGTTGGTTTGTTTGAAATTTTTGTCTTATTTTCAGCTCCCTCTGAAGCCCCCCAACGTGCCAGCCGGCTCCGTGTGTTGCTGCGGCACCAGTTGGAGTTAATTCTCCAAATAGCATCGTCTCATTTACATAAGGGTCTCGTTTTCTTACCCCAGTTCCCGTACACGGGATTGTAGCAGGACTATTGACGGCGCAGAGCTTGGGTTGGGTTTTAAGCGCACCGGGATTACACGTATCAACGTATTCCTGTCGCATTTTTTACGGCCCAAAACAATGACACCAACAACAACAAAACCGGGAAAAAGAAAGCAATAAGCTAACCGAGACCGGGCCCGCATTCCGTGCATGCGAAATTCGATTTATTTCCAGCTTCGCTCTTGGAATGTGTATGTGTTTCTTTTTTTATTCTTATATTCTAAGACCTGTCTAGATGGGCCGCCTATGCATCGGGTCGTGTCGCTCCGAGCCGGTAAAAGACCCAAGAGTTCACCGGAAACATGATTGTTTTCTGCACCGCCTTGCGTGCGTTGCATCTTACATCTCTCGGGCGCTGTATGGGATAACGTCTCCTTGGCAAAGCCCGTAGTATGAATCAGCCAGAACATTACCCTAAATTATGGTTTTTCCACATAACTCCAGCCGCATCGTATTCAATTGTTCCTGCCGGGGGTGCTTACATTATTTTTGATCTTAACAAAATTTATTGCTGGTTTAAATATGCGTCTTTCGCACGGGCTTTAATCTGCAAATGTATAACCCGCGTGAGCCTGATCCGTTTTGAAGCGAATGAAATGTTAAATATTTTCTTTATTTGTCTACAGAAATGTTAATGTTTCAAGACGCTTCAAGAATCTTCACACAAAATGTCAAATAACTTTCATAGAGACATACTTTCGGAATTCTATTAAAATGTTTAAAAAGTTGTCCCAGGAGGAATCCGGAGAATTTTATTAATTGCTGGCGAGACAATGGCTAATTTATTTTCGTTTTATTCTCAGAATATTTTAGGCAATTAAGGTTTCCTTGCTGAATTCTAGGTAATATTTTAGTGTTGTGGAACTGCAGACAGCGACGGTTTCTAGGTTTAATCTGTGTAATTTGTCATTCAGTGTACAGTAATTTGGGCGCGTTGGAGTTTGAATTCGTTTCGATACGCAAAGTTGAATCCAACATGTAAGCCTTATCAGGGAACATATCAGGGACTTGGTTGCAGGATAAAATAAGGCTTCGTACAGCTTTATTACCAACGTGTGTTATGTGTGAGGTGTAGTAAAGAAACCCTTTTCCAGTCAATTTCAAGTAAAACAGCTGTCAAAAGTAATACTACCCTTCGGATCAATTATATTCATTAAGATACATCATACAGAAGTGAATGTTCAACCAAACTTCAATACAATATGGTTTGAAAATATGCCAGCATAAGTTTTTGTATAATACACTTATGCTCTCAAATCACTATTTCAACTATAAACTGAAGTTTGGGGAAGTAAAATAGAAAAGAAAACCCAAAAAATCATGCATGACACTTATTCAAACATAATGCTCCGTACCTGAAGGATACTCGTGAGAAATCTGTACTTTTTTGTGCTATGCTGCTGTGAGAATTCAGACTTTGATACCAAGATTAACAAGGAGCTTGATCCATAGCACTCGAAACGGATATTATCAAGCTTCCAAACTCTTGTACGCAGACGACCTTAAAACCTTCTTACCAGTAACAAAAATCTCAGCTGACTGTCATGCCCTGCAAAACTGGCTCGAAGAAGTTCAAGCTCATGGTGCCGTGGTAGGGAATATGTACGTTAACGTTAGCACGTGTAGTGTCGTTATGTTTTCGAGGCAAAAATCTCCTCTACTTCTCGTTTACAGATAGCAGATTTAACGATGCCTCGGTGTCGCTTCTCGTCATATCGGGGTGCTTCTTGCTGGATAACTCTACAGAAGCACTCTACGTATACTAGGTTTTGTTGTTCGTTTTTTTAAAACTATTTTGTGAATTTGTTTTGTCTCAGATCGCTTTATTGTTTGCTAGTTCGTCCCGTAATTGAGTTTGCTTGTGTGGCCTGGTCACGACGGCAACACGACAGGACAGATAGATTAAAAGCTATTCAAATAAAATTCACAGAAATTACATTCTAACGTTGGCCATAGTCTACTCACTTGTCCTTCCAACCGAACGAGGTGGTTGCTTTCAACACGAGAATCTAGTCTCGTGTTCTTCTAACATAGAGGAATGACGGCACAATGCATTTTCCAAAACAAAGCTATTCCCGGAATCATAGATCCGAAATCACTCATTCAAAAGTAAACCGCCTAGCTACGGGTAGACAGTTGAGATCCAGCCACCTTTTTCAACCAGATCATACCAGCCGCTCAGTAACTGAAACTATGAACACGAGGAGTATGCTAAGTATTGCAGATGTTTTTCTATTAAAATAATTTTATTTTTTTATGTACACCTCTGAAATGGTGTAAGTGTCTTTCTCGATTTTTCCATATTGTCGCACGTATAAACCTAGGCTGATTGATGATGCTATGTCTAGGTCTAGGTCCCAATCCGTCGTCCACCTTTTTTTTTAACAACCGTTCACCGCTTTTGTAAAAGTTCGTTGAATTGTTATTCGTTATGTGTACTCTTACAAATATTGGCTAAAAAGCGCACTGTTTTTTATTCGTTTTCTTTCAAACTAAAAACATGACAAAACGAACGAAGCCGATTCTCTTGGTGCGCCAAATTTAAATTTCGTTTATTGTTGCACAAACATCCCTAACGACATACATATAAATATGTCGCTTGTAAGTCTTTACGAGCGTGGTGTAAACATGCACGCGAGAACAACAGCAAAAAACGCTCGCACACACACACACACACACACAAACACGCGTCGCCATTCCCCTTTCTTCTGCTCCGTTCGTTGCAGGCGAGCACCCAGCGGCGATGCAGCACAATGCAGCCCCAGCCACCGCGACACGGCGGCCGTCGCTGCGGCACAGCGTGTGCATACTATTATTATTGCACCTGGCCGCGCTGGCGCACCTGCTGGGCTGGAATCGCACCGGCGGGCCGAGCAACATCCTCCGGCGACATCCACCGGTCCACCGGTGTGCCCCGGGCCATCCCGGTGCACCCTGCCCCTTGCCACCGTTCCACGCCCACCCCAGCTAGCACAAAGTTTCGCAATTTGGCATACCGGGCGCCAAATGGAATCTCGCACGTATGATGATGCAGCGCCGCCCGGTCCAGTGAGCCGCTCGGTCTCTGCATGTCGGGAAATTTATTGTTTCATTTGCAGCGAACCTGCTGCTCGTCCGTTCTGCACCTCACCTTTACGACACCAGGCACCCAGCTGGCCGTGCCCGAAAGACGGCAAACGCCGAAGACCTCCGGGACAGAGGCGAACCGGAGCGCAAGAGCAACAACAGCATCACCAAAAACAGAAAAAAACCCTCGCCGAATTGAACAGACAAATCGAAAATATCTTCATCCATAGTGAGCATTCTGATTCATCATACATTCCGAGGGAAAGGCGGCGAGCAGCACTGCAAGAAGGAAACGCGCCGGGTAACACGAAAGAGAACAAATCAACCGAGAATAGTCAACGACAGGGCTGGATTAAATTTTCTTCTCGCCTTCTCGCCCGTATCTTCCCGACGTGGGGCTAAAAGAATAAGAACCTTCCGAGCATAAGATCCACCCGGTTTGGCACGTATGGAACCGGCCATATTTTGGGGCAACAACCGAAGCAAGCTCGGCACTCGAATGCCTGCATCTTTCTGCCGTGCGTTCTCACGTGCGCTATTTTTCGTTTTACTTTTTACCGCCCTGTCGGAATCAATCGCCGCTGTCGGCGTGAGGGCCAACGAAATGCAACGATTCGATGCGGGAGATCGTGCCACGCCACGTGCATCGCTGCGGGAGTGTACAGAGCAACGGGAGTTGAAGACGTTTCTATGCTGAAGAGAGCACGGTGGAGAGCAAAGGAGAAGAGAGAGAAAAAAACACCTGCACTAGGTAGACAAAAGAGGACAATTTCATTTCAACCCAATATGTATACAAAATTAGATGAAGTTTGCAATTTGATGAAATAAACACATTTGAACCAGACAAACACACACACACATAAAACATCGAAAATTGTGTTGCGTTTCTTTCGCCCCGAAATGTAGCAAGGGGTAAAGAAAAGCGCACTGGATCTCTGGAGCGGGCTTAGTGGGAAAATAATTACATTTATTAAACAACTTACGAAGGTGTTGACAGCGGCATACTATTGTCTCCTGAGCGTAAGGATCTTCTGCGAAATGGTCGCCAAAGTCACTATCTGCTCCCCCAAACGAACGCCATCAGACAAAACCACGACAAAATCGCCTTACCTGCAAACTTATTCCCGTTGCGAACAAAATGGCTCCTGGGCTTGGGAGGAGATGCTTCCGCGCAAAACTACACAACGCTCACGCAAAGCTGTGGCCTTAAGCACACCGAAGTTCCAGGAAGTGTTAATTAATTTGACATAATATCACCTGGTCGTGCAAACAGCCGCTCGCACACAAACACGCCGCGCTGCACAGCTTCACGGAACAGCGATAATCTTTAGCCGAGCATTAACTTTGAGCGATTCGGTGTTTGAAAAGTTTCACCTTCACGTCGGACCGTCGGCACCGTACGTCCCGGTTCGCGCCCAATTGATGGGAGTGATCCTCCCTATCGAACACCACCGTGGCTGCGATCGGGGTAAGCTAATGTGGCCCGGGCTCTTCAATCGCCACGGGGCGCTTGATTATTATTGCACGAGCTAATTAAGTCTTCGGGCCGGAGAAGTTCCAGGCGACGCACCGCCCGCATCCGGCGTCCATTACACCGCCCGGGTAATGTCCATGGCTGCGTGGGATGGGTGGTCGACTACCCACACCATCCGGAGTCTCACGGTGAGCCTCACTCATCATCGAAAATTAGATTTCGCCGACGGAAGTGAGCCTTGACTCACTGCCGGCAACTAATCGCTACGGATGGGGTTTTCGATTCCCCACCGCTGAGTTTGGCAAAGTCTCTTTTCCAGAGGCTGCGGCGCGTAACAGATCCCAGCTCGGCTCCTCTGCTCCGGTGGGACACGGGAACGGAGAGAAGAATTGATCCGCCATTGTAAGGTTGGGACGAAAACTATAAGAGGTTTAGCTAAGTAGTGAGCATGTTGAAAGCCGGCACAGCACACAAAACAGACCGGCTTGTGGTCGAGGGTGTTCAGGTAATCAGGTGGAGTTTGTGGCAATACGGAGTAGGCCATTCGTGGAAGGTCCACAAAACGCCCGGGTATGGAATATATAATAGCGTGGTTTATCGGAAAAGTTCTTGTTTCCGTGCTGTCCGTTCAGCCGGTAAGGTTTGTCTTCACCGGGGAGGTGAATCCGCTTCCGCACGCGCGCAACACCGGCCCGGGCCGCTTTAAATTTTTCGCATCCCAATAATCAATTCAGCGGACGCATAATTTATTTCAATAATGAGGGTCGATTTGATTAATTCATTTCGCAAAAGTGTGAAACCGTGAAAACTGTCGTAGTGTATGTAGATCGGTTGTTCGTTGAAATTACTCTCGGTTCGAGAGAGTTCGAATGCGTGTGTTGCTCCCCGTATGTAAATGAGGTTGTGAGAACTGATGCTCACCGAACGGATTGTATTGCTTAAAGCTCGCTCTGTTCATGCGGTAGGAAGTATTCCGTACTCATTTCCGAAAAATGTTTATTTTATTTTTAATTCTGAAAATAATTTGTATTTTTTAATTGAGTCGCATTTGATCATTCCTATAACTCATACACTGTTCCCTGAAACTTAGCCGATAGGTCATTGTTTAATGAAACCAAAAATCGCCTTATATCTTACATTACTATGCGCACCGCTGTTTATTCCAAGAATGCAAAGATGGATGATTATCGTATAGTACCACATAAACGTTTAAGAGTTTTATTTAAAACATAGCATTACTTTTTGTTACCAAATCGATAAAGAGGTATCAAAGCTGAACTGCTGTAATTATTAAAATGAAAACGCTTGAACTTAAACTTAAACAAATAATAAGTTTAGTTAATTTACAATTAACGAAGCATAAAGATAGAAAAAATACAGCTGTATGTCCGTGGTTGGTAAGTTTTCCAGAAATTTTAACCCAGAATCTAATATCTCACGATCAAGCCTAGACGGACGAAACTATATAAAACACACGTAGTCCTCACAAACGTGTCTGAGATATAGCTCTTAGCTGGAGAAGTCAATGATCAATGGAATGGCATCAATGAAGAGTTCTATATGCTGTGCATTGACCTCGGTGATGCGCGTTTGGTCATTAGTAGTTTCGTCTTTTCTTTAAGTAGTTTGATCATTTCAGTAGAATGACGGACAACCCAACCCTTGAAGTTCGGTAGGTATGTAAGTAGAGCCCTGAAAAGTAAGTAGAAAAAATAACTTGAGCAATATCGTATTCCTAGTATTGCCATATTATTTTTTTTAAATTTATTTTATTTACCGTATTGTGACACATACACTAAACTTACAAACTATAACGCATCAGCGAAAGATAAGGACCTGAGGTGGTTAAGGAAACGGTGACGAAACAGAGATGTTTGAATATTGAAGTCGAACAGGCAATAGTAATGGCTGAAACCCGTAAGCGCTCTAAGAAAAGGGTCATTCTGGGTGCAGCTGGTACGCCTATTTTGGTTTTGGTCTTGATTTTGTTCGCTTATCTAATTGTCTTACTACTGCTATTAGTTTTTTACTGCTATTCTTCTGTTATACTCGAACTGCAAGCTCAATTCTTCGTCTCTCTCGTCAAAATGGGTTTAAAGATTTAACAGAACCTATTTGTATAACTGAAAGTTGTAACAAATTGTGCACAATGAATGCAATAATGCATCAATTTAAATGTGTTTTGTTTATCCCTATAGCTAAGTGTCTCAGGACGTGTTCACAAAGTGCAAAAGTGGCGTTATTTTCGTTATCATTGTACTGTCGCCGTGAAGCGCCGTTCTGGACGCATTAAAAGCAGTCATTCGCACTCAGTGCGCTGCCATTTACCGATATCGGAGCTGCACGGGCGGGCTAAATGACGAAAAACTCCATCGATAATAATATCTTTTCCGTAATATTTAATGGATGTTCGATTTCCGTTCCAGCTCATCACAGAGCAATGATTATTTCCTGTTTCCACTCCATTATGCAAAGGACGCGCATGGGAGCAGCGGACAAAGATGGAAGCAACAACAGAAGAAGAAAAAAACACGGGTATACGATAAAGAATTTCGAGTCAGTGCTGATGGTACGCTTTAGATTATGGGTGGCGCACGGTACGGAACAGAAGCGGCAGGGAGCGACCGGCGGAGCGGCCGAAGATTATTTTCTTTATACATCGGGGTAGATTGGGAAATGGGAAAATTACAGATAATACGCCTCCAAACGCGCCGGATAAGAATGCGAACCGGCACTTTTTGCCGCTCGGTGTGCCGCTTCTACCGGCGATATTGTTTCCTTTTCAAATGGGGTGAAAAATACAGTTTTTGATCATTTCATTTCTTGACATCCTCAACTGCGCCGTTCGTGATCTTCGACCGGATAAGCGTCGGTGATTGTACGTTGTTTTTTTTTTGTCTGTGTGTTGCTTCGGTGTTCAAAACGCTTGCAACTGTAATTACCCCGTGCAGTTCTACGAAACTTGCCAATTACTATACTCTGCAGTACTCCGTCACATTCCGTAAAGGGGATGAAGGCTGCACGTGAAATGGAAGATCCTGCAAACACATTTTCCAATAATGTTCAACCTGATCCGGGCTGAGAAATGCTATTTACAAAATGACTTCTCGGCCTACCTTCACACACGAGCAGAGTCGGGAAGTGATGAGTTGTTGCCATGGAAGGTGTTTAGATATTTTGAGAAAAGAAAAAAAAATATCCATAGTCTATTCCGAGACATCCATGAACTTGAGAAAAGCCTGCGTATCCAAGGTGAAGATTACGTTGGTGAAACCAGCGACAACCACATGATCCATTGGCAGCTGATTAACCTAACGAGTGATACATCAAAGGAAAATCATACAAGAACGGAAAAAGATATCTCTGCAGAGTTGAATTTTATTATCTCCCAAGAGGATGCTTATTGAAGTTTGAAAGTGTTTGAAAAGAATCCTCTGGAGATTGGAGGTATTTTACATAATCGTTTTAGTATTTATGGTGTCATTCATTTCATCAGGCATTTGTAAATATAAGCTTCCGATCTCTTCTTCTAAAGAACTGATTATGAAGTTTTACGACGAAAACCTCACACGACACGACATTCAATAGGATGGAATAAATAAACAGGTAATTACTTTATTAATTAACATCAAACATCGCTGATTTTTCTGTTCCGGTGTTTCTCTCGTTCTCATGAATCCGGGAGTCACAGACTACCGTGCATGCAAGCAAAGGTACTTTACAAACACATCAAGCAAGCCGATCATTTGCTTTCACCTTGCCTGCCCTGCCGGTAGAAGTTCAACTTCCCGCCGTGCTTTGATACCCACACCTGAGCGTACATTCCTCGGGAGCGGGTACGAAGATTAACAGGAAACGTTTATGTAATTTCCCCGTTTCCGGACATCCGAGCCTGGCTGGCACGGTGGGCGGTCGTGCTGACATGCAAACCGAAGCGAATGGACGCGCAACGCTTACCTACGGGGCGAGGCATGCGATTTGGAGCGTATGCAAACTTCACTTACATCCGCACCGACCTGCACGATCCACCCTGGATGGATCTAAACATTTCGTGACGTCCATTCCAAGCGGGAGCTTTCCAAGAACATGCCGTTCCGTGGGCGGGCAGAGCTTACGCGAATGCTTCCCGGGAATCGGAACGGGAAGATGAAGCGGCAAACTCTATCGTCGCAGTGATTGAGTAGTCAATTATGCAAGAACGTCCACCCGGACCAATTAGGTTGTATTACTTGAAAGACTTGAATTGCCGTAATTTCTCTATTGAAGGCTTAGTTTCGTTGGGGAGAAGAAAAAAGAAGCAAAACTAAACGCTCATTGCTCAGTGTGCGGAAAAAAGCACTGCGGTAAAAATTAGCCATGCCACAGTGCACGGGTGCATCCATTTCATTCCTCATGAAATATGCCCATGCGGGAGATAAATTTTGCGGGATTTTGCGGGCGCTACGTTTATCGGCGCCACGGTACGGTGCGTTTCGGGGAGGCACAACGGACGGTGGACGCAACAAAAAAAACGCATCAAGCACGCGGCCGCGATCGCTTGGCCTGCAGAAATACGCTAGTCTAAACAATTTTTCAGCCTCATTGCAAAAACACACCACCACCGCGCTAAAGGCGCATCGCAGTCTGATAGGAACCAGACGGCCGATTTGCCTCCCGTCCGTTTCGCTGAGCGTTGAACAAAACTGCGGCACACGGCACCGGATCAATGGATTTGCGTGAGAGAGTGAGGGAAGAAGCAAGGACGAGGGGTCCTTCCGTTCCTTCCTCGTGAAAAAAGCCTCCCCACCCACCTCGATTGCTGGAATCCAGCACAGCTTCGTGCGATCCTTTTTCCAATGGAAAACTTCTGGCCCAGGTTTCTTCCTGCGCGCCGACCCCCCCACAGAATGCATTCGGCAAATTCTGGCGTCGGTAGGTAGGAATTTCGGAAATTGGAATTAAAATTCGAACTAATCTCGTCTGGTCGGCGAAACGCAAAACCGGGCCCCGTGCAACGTGCAAATGGAAATTCAATTTACCAACGAGTCACAAATTGGATCGATAGACCGACCGACCGACTGACCGGCCGGGTTCGGCGGTGTGTACGGTCGGGTGGGTAATCGCTCCGAACGACCGGTATCTTGCCGACGAGCTCTGATTGGGATTTTTACAGTCGATTTTGCTGGGCAACGTACGGAAGGAGTATTAATTGATCCCGAAAATAAAACTACTTTATTTAAGTGAGTTGATTATGTGCACGCGATCTGCTTTTTGGGGTATCCGGACGATTGGCGCGTGGTTCTAATCTAATGTATGCATACACAATTTGCGCAACTGGAGAGAAGTCATTTTATTTGCATAAGCCTGGCGACGCATTGGTAAACTTTTTAAATTCTGAGTTAAGTCTATTTTACGAAATTTTGAGAAACTCTCGAGCATTTATTCATTCCAAATGATTTCAAGTTGTTTCCATGTACTGAATGCCATTTACAACTCTTGTCATGTTGCGTGACATGCAGACTAGGACAAATCTTCCAAAAAACCTAGTACAGTAGATCGAAACTTTCAAATTAGAATGCAAAATACTGGGAAATTGTATGAAATGTATTCACGTGCTCGTTCTACTTGTATGCCTTAACTGATATGAAGTTCCATGCAAATTGAAATACCGAGCCACTTCGGAGACAAACAATATAAACGGAAATCCTAGAACATGGTGTGATTTTGCAGCTAAGAGGGGACAATTCTGCAGATGATTATAACGAAGATCTCTCAAGCAGATTTTGAAGAGCTGGCTAATTCAACCGATGAAGAATATCAAGAAAATGGTTTGCAAAGGTGGCTTAAATTTCAAAGGAGTTTCCCAATATTTCATTACATTGAGTTAGACAGAAATGAATAAAACTAGAGGTAGTGCAATAGTAATGCAATCTATTTTATTTCTAAAGAAATTGTATGGTCTAAATGGAAATTAATATTTCTTGGAAACAGCTATTGCTTAAAGCGAATATAGCGTTAGTTTAATGGGATATCTTTAAATTATTTACCTTATCCAAATTTACTGGCGAATAAGCGATCTGTACTGCTTAGTTCAAATCCAGTTTTTCAAAGTCATGGTCAAAATTTCGACAACGCTCGAGCAGTTAAACTTTCTACGTGTATAGGTCGAACTTGCGACGTCTGACTGTCAAGGGGAGCGAACTCTTTTCTTCCTTGAGTGATCGTCCAGACGATCTTGGAGATTTCCGAAGAGAATCTCCCGTACAGGAAACGCTGGAGACATTGGGGCCGTTACAGGGAAAGTCTAGAAGAGATGTTCCCCTACTAGGAACGTTAAAGTCATCGAGACCTTACCAGGGTAGGGGGTACATCGATGCTATTGAAAAAAGGAGCGAAGCGACATAGAACTTACAACAAGTCCAGTACTCCAAACGGCAACCAACGGAAAGTATAACAAAGTTTCGTTTGTGAAAATTGTATTAAGTATATTGTGAGAAAAACTCACGAATGTTCAATTTCGTGTGTGGTGTCACTTTTATCCGAATTTCTCAACTTATTTTAGCGAGAAGAGAAAACAGGTGTTGCGCGATCAAGATCGATTTTGCTACAAATTTATTGTCTATGTATGTGTTAAGTTTCGTTAAATTCCTATCTTATCTAGTGTAATTCTTATCTAGATCAAATTTAAATCTACCGTTAATCCTATCATATAATGAAGAGAAGCCGGTGAACTTATACACTCAAGTCAGAATTTGCAGTTGCAGCAGTATGTATATTGTTTCATCCAACAAATCATTCTTCAAGTTATCAGATGAGTAGCACCAACCGTTCTAGTCGCTTTGATGTACGTTTATGAATGTTGCAAACGCTGCGTCCTCCACAATAAACGACGCACGGAGCTTACTGTCAGCAATCATTCACATGCAACGTTTATGATGGTCATATGTGAAATAGGAACAATAAACATTTGTCACCTGCACTTCATGCCACGAGATGAGATATTTGTTCGTAATATTTGTTCTGCAATCCACCCAAATACAAGCACAGCGTCACCACTCAGCTCACCATTACTAACCACACACGCCACATACACACTCGACGTCTTAACCACTCTTGAGACGCATCCCAGGCCGTCGTCTCCATGTGCTAATAAACGTGCCTAAGATTGTTGTTCCGTGTTCTAATTCGAAGCGCTTTCGACGCATGTGTGCCACTCGCTGCACGCGCTGCGTGCCTGCACGCGTCCGTAAGTACATTCTTGAAGCGTACCTACCCGGACGGGGAAGAATTTTCATCCGGCGTACGTGGTCGTACGTTTACCAGCTACTTAAAGCCCGTCCGTTTACCGTTCGCAACCACCATCGCCGGCGACGGCAACATCTTGAACTGGTGCATCGGAAACATGTAGTTCACTTTGTGTGTTTCGGTGGCGCAACGGTTCCATCGGGCCAGAACGAGGCAAACGAGGTGGAAATCAGAACATAAAGGACGAGCCCTGCAACCGAGTGGTGGTGGGATGGTGGGCACTCGAGGAGGGGGCAAACAATAAAGTATTTGCATATAATATTCAAATGAATGTTAGCAAACTCGTACACCTTCACCGTGGCGGGGTCGTGGGTATCCCGATTCCACCGTTGCCGATCGGTACATTTGCTCGATGGGCCGACGAATTTCGAGTGCGGTAGGTGTGCTGAGCGTGTGTGTGTGTGTGTGTGTGTGTGTGTGCGCCGGAACACGTTCGGTACCTTGCACCGGTGGTATGTTGATGAAAATGCATTCTGCATGCGACCACGTACCGAACTGCAGCTGAATGGATGCATCACCGACCGGGTTTTAATTTAACACAACATTCACCTTTTCTCCGCTTTCGCCGTAAACATGTTTTCTGCCTGTGTGTGTGCCTTTTCCGTGCGGCCAAGAAACAATGGTACCGTGAAGGAACACATTTCATATTCACGTGGTTTGTTGTCCTGGGCGCATCCATTGGGGTGCTAGCGCAAAGGACACGAAGCATTCTTTTCCACCTTAATTAACACCGAAACTCGAAGGAAGTTCTTTAGATCAGTTTCGTGCTGTTGAAATTTTGCATTTCTTTGAAAAAATATAACTTAAACTCAATTTATATAAAAATACTCATTCGTTCATCATCTAAATTAGATAAAAAAGATCAACTTGTTCTACTAAAATTAATTGACAAAATAAAAAAAGCTGTCTGCAGAACATAGCAACCATTGGAGAAGACAGCTGAGTGGAGAAGTTTTGTTGAAATATTTCAAACGTTGACCATGTATCAAAGACACCTTTCCGTTTGGGTTTCAAATAATACTGATTTGTCAACATTAACTAATAAACAATACGCCCCACCCGTATCGCGGCTAGTTCCGCTTGTAAACGACCTCGAAAGTTTTCTTTTTTGAAAACCCACCGGTGCGCGGCACCAGTAACCAAATATTGAATTTATGGCTGTTCCGAAAGTATGACAGTTTCGCCACCGATGCATCCAACCATTTAATCCGATAAACCGTCGATATCCATTTGCATTCGGCTCGCTCCGCTTCGCCAGTTTGGGGGCCCTCCCCCAGTCCGGGTCCGGTCCTCAGTCTAATCTTGTCATCGATGACGATTCAACATGAGCCGGATTTGAGCGGACTAAAAATTGTGTTAGCTGCAAACGAAGTTCGGACTCGGCGCTCGGCGTGTGGGCTGGCGAGTGACGGCCATAGGAGCTGGAAGCGTACTGATGCGTAAGAAAAGGCGAAGAAATTCAATTTCCGAAAACAATCCTAAGCTGCTCGGTTTTGCGAATAAGCAATAATGGCGCAGGCATCGCAGCGCCTGGTGACAGCACGTACCGCGCAATCCGCACCCCGTGCGCCTAAAACAATCCAGCCGCGATCCGAAGGCTTACAAGCTTAGCAGCAATGTCATAACGAGAAAAACGAAATATTCCCACCGCCTTGCGTGCCTTTGCGCCGGCCGTGACTAAAAGCTGCGGCCGCTCTTAGCGCACTCTTAGCGCTGCGTTCGCTTTGTTTTTCCTTTCCTTGCCTGTGTTGTCCCTGCGACGGTGCCAACGGGCTGCGAAAAGATTCCAAATTTCCAGCCCGGGATCACCGAGGCGAATGGACCCGGCAGTGCAATGAAGTGGAAAAACGAAGAACATGTTAATTAGATTACCTTGCTCTTGATTTGACACATGATGTTTTACACACGCTTTGCCGGCAGTCGGCACGGCGCAACAGAAGTTGCGAACCGGGGAGAACCGGTCGCTGGAGATTTTTAATTTATTCCGCTACTGTTCCCGATCGGAAAGTGTAAGTGCACCGGTGCGCACCGGTAATGGCCCCTCTCTGGAGAATGTTAAAAATACATTTGACGTGTTCCGCGCTAGCAGCGAGCCTGGCTGGCTGGGCTGGCTGGGCTGGTGGGTTGTTTAGATATTCTGTAGCGGAATTAGGCAACACGTGGCAAATTTGTGGGATTTGCGTAACGAACGTCAGGTCGGCTCACGGAACAAGTGTGTGCGCCGAGCGCCCGACTGAGGGAGCGTGTCGTTCTTGGGAAAGAAATATGAATTACCCGGCACGGGTAACCATTTCCTCACCGATTAACGTTTGGAGTGGGTGGCGCCTCAGCGTTCGGCTAATCTTCGACAATTGGCGAACGAGAAAGCGTACTCTTGATTCGTTGTGTATCGTTTGGGCTCGGTTTATTCTCGGGAAAGCTCCCAGGACCTGTTTTTACACACGCACTCGATCTGTTTTTATCATTACCCGTAATGGTTTGTTCCGGTAATACGATTACTACGATTACACCAAGATTAATGATTGATTGTGTGATAGCCGTAAGAGATTTTCGAACTCTTACCATATCCTCAGACAAAGCTTTTACACAGTTGGTGTCCGACGCAACAACCAAACGCGATTCTGTTTACCCAAGAGTCGTACATTATGCTGCTTTATCTCTACTATCTATGTAAGCAGGTCTCCACTTAATCAAGTCTCAGTGTTCCGCATAATGTAGAACTGAAGATAATCAACAATAGTCAGATCAAAAACTTTGAAAATCGGATACGAACGTACACCCTTTCATACGAGACGATAGACATTGGCAGCAACGGCTCTCCAGTGGGCATCGGATAAGAAGCACGGCGGAACAGTTTTTCGGAGCTCTCTGGAAGCCAATCCGAATCCTTTACCGCACCATCCGCGCTGTTCCGGACAGTTAAGCTAACGTCAGCACGATGCACGACGTTGTCCACAGCCTCGGGCAAAACAACTTAACTTTCTCGTTCTTACATTAGCCGATGTCTTACAGCCTGCCGGCCGTGGAAAAGCCGAAGCAATCATGCGTCATGCACTGTACCACACGGAGCGGGCATGGACTGATTGACTTTTAACGCAATCCAAGTACGCCTAATGGCATTCAGCCTACCGTAATGACTTCGATGCCGGATGCTGCCGTACGGTGCACGTTGTAGGGTTTCACTATCTCCAACTAACAGATAACTGCATTGAGGAGCCAATTTGCCATTCCATAGCTTTGCTTACATTGTAAGAAACGATGGACCAGGCGCTTGTAAGGCGTATGGCTTTCGTCGATGCTTGCATGTATGTACTAGGGAGCGAGTATAGTGTAAAAGCTGTAGCGCTTCGATTTTCTCCCAGCAGTTATTGTATTTAATGTTTCTCGACGAATCCAACTAAAACTAAATATATCTTTAAATATTGAAGCATTCATTCAAGCATTCAAAATATATGGAGTATTTTCCAAGAATGTAACAGTAGAAGAATAGTAGAAGATCCACGAAGTTATGAAAAACTGTGAAGAAATTCGAATCCATTTAGTTTCGGAAAAATGTCGACAATTATGTTCAATGCTGAAATAATTAGAATTCAAGCTAGATCCGAAATAATTAGATCCGAAATAACATATTCGGACATTGATATTCTCTCATACCTACCGACATTAAACTAGATCCCTATAGCTTTGTACACAATGCGACTTTTTCCGAAATCTTATTTTTACAAATTATTATTTCTCCGTTGAAAGACTCATATTTGCTCGAACATATTTTTGATGAATATTCATTCATGCAGTTCAGTACAAGAGCTACATATTAAACATATACAAAAACTGTTCATAGAATCATGCTCAGGACTCGACTCAAGACGCCCCCAATAGTGATTCATCCCGGGTGCAGCCCGTTCGGATAGGTGAATATATCTCACGTTCTCCGTCCTACGTCTCAGTTCCGGGTGATCATCATTATCCTTCGTCGCCGTCAATGTCCGACATGCAACACGCTTAACGTCGTTTGCCAGAGTACATTGACACGTGAACCTCGGGCTGGGTCGGTGCCGTCTGCACCTTTTCACGGGCGGTCGGATTTGGATTTGGGTCGCTGGGCGGCCCTCCGACACGCTCATTTGTTTGCACGAGCTGTCATCGTCTATAAAGCGGCGAGCTTTTTTCTTACTCCTACTTACCGATCAAAATCCAGACCGCATAAAATATGTATAAGCGGCTACAGTGTTTTCTCACTGCGCCGATCCGAATTCAGAGCGAGCTGTCGTCCCCGAGGTGTGCTCTGGTGTTTATCGCTAGGAAATACGCTGAACCACGCTCTGTCTGCTTCATTTCCAGGCTTATAGCACGTGGCAGACGTGAACGTGAGCTATCAAAGGACTTATGGTGTTTCAATCTGCAAAGCGTAATGGGCGTGACACATTGTTTGAAGCCGAGAGTATTTAAGATGCTGGTTGCAATGTAAGCTTAGCTTGCAAAATTCACCAGACAGTTACAACAACAGGTATTTGCAATAAAATAAACAATAAAATATCTTAGCACAAGTTTGCCGGACGAAGCTGAGACGTCATGATTGTAAAATGTTGCTTACAATTTGAATGCTCAGCAGCTCGAGAATATATAAGCTTAAGGGATCATAAAGAGGTTTTGATGGTGCTGAATGCATTATCTCATTATTTGTGACCTACGGTTGAACTAGAACAAAATATCTAAAATGTTGGAGTAAGAATGTCTGCTACCTAAGAGTGAATGAAAAACTGGGACATTGTGAAACAAAAGGTAAGTAATATAATGTCTACTAATAATTTGATGTCTTAATAAGGACACAAAGTATCTTACTGTTATCCAAAGAGATGATATTTCCATGTACAATATAGCCTATGTTCTTTGAAATACAAAGAACAATTACAAGCGTAATGTAAATACGTTCAAAGCCATAATGGAAATTAACGATGAGGCTCTGTAGAAAATTGGTTGGAAACAGGTTCAATCAAGAAACTACTCCCATTCTTTCACATTTCATTTTAATAAACCACTACACGTATCATTAACTGTACATCTTCTACTTATATAATCTAACCAAGCACAATTTGCAGATCTGTGCGCCTGTATGTTGCTTATACGATGCCCTCAATTCAACCTAGCAGCAAAAACATCATGCAACACGGCCCTGTGACTTCTTTTGCATCCTTCTCGAAAGGTTGAACCATGTCTTGGTGGGTGTTCTTATACGATGTCGATCCTAAACCCGCTCTTCGACCACACCGAGTTATTCTATGGAGATCCTGCTCATTTTAATATTGACAACACCACCCACCCTGCAAACAACAACATTTCATGGCCCGGTCGTTCAAATGCCAACCTTCGCCAAAAGTAGTAGATTAGACAGTACAAAGAAAAAAGTGTTTTGTTTTTCGTTGAACTCTAGCCAGACGTGCATAAAACTCGTTCTTGCAAATTGACTTGTTTAATTTGATTTTACTTTTTTTTATTTTTACATCAATAGATTAATGTGTTTCATTTTTCATTACTGTGAATTCCTCAAATTCAATTCATTTTGAGTTCAAGAAATATTCTAATAGATTCATCTAGGCACAAATACAAGCGAACAAATTTGAAAGAGCGTTAGTGTCACTGTGGGTATTTGATCTACCCTTCTTATGGTTATATTAACATTGTTCTAAAAATGTCAAAGACCGTCGGACAACCAGATGCATGTGGCAATATAATAGAAGATTCTCTTTAAAGCAGTTTTTCTTTTTAAAAAGCATTACGTTGGACATTGTTGCCTCCCTTGGAATCCGTGCCTCCGAAATGGTCGACAACACGGCAAGAACGTGAAACAGTTTGCATCAACCGTTGTTCAACAGCACTTTGAAAAGAGGGTCTTTTTTCTGTTGAAGTACGAAAACTTTAAACTTAGTGATCTTAAAAGCTACTTTGAAAAGGTTCCATATACTGAACTGTTGTAAAGCCTTAAGAGGCTTGACGTATTTTTATAGTTGAAGCCTTCAAATGAAAAGTGCAAAGGTTTCTGCATGATATTTTATTTTGTTTTCCAATTATCAGAAAAATTATGGTTTTTTGGTATTAACCGAGCGTTGTCTGGGTTAATACAATGTTAATAGCGTTTCAATGAGTTACACCATTCGGATCAAACGAAATAAAATACATTCCATTATGGATCAACTACTCGCCACCGCACCGTCATTGTAATCTGGCGCAAAATAAATAATTGTCTTAATTACATATGAATGCAAAAATTTCAATGACGAAAATAATCAATTGTAAACACGTAAATTGCATGCGACGAGAATGCATTCTTCCCCATCCAATTATCTGCTACGTGCAGTATCAGATATAGCTGTAACCAGAGCAGCTGAGCATTTGCATGCTGCACCGATACGGCCGATGTGCGATTTCAATCGCAGGATGACGCCCGAGTCTAGGCTGGTCCGATAGATGTATCTATTTGAACAGTGAGCACAGCGAGAGAAGAAAAAAACGAAAACCAAATAAAGTACGTGATCATTGCCACCGTAAAATGTTAACATTTCAATAACTGCAGTCGTCACACATCAGATCAGCTCAACTAATCAGCAATTTTCATTCATATCTCATCGCGCTTTGACATGAAATTGATGGTATGCGATTGCAAAGATACGATTCCATCAGAATGCTCGTAAAACAGTGTTTTTTATTCACCCGAGTTATTATTTCCATCTTCACTGGTTGTAATATTCCGCTCCGCGCACTGGTGAAACGGAAGCGGGAAAGAATTGCGCAGAATCGATCGAAATGGATGGTGATGTGTTTTCGATTTTGTTTTTGTGCAACAATTTATCGTTCTATTCTATTTATCTGAATTATGACCGGATCAGCGTTGACGTACCAGGTGCATTTTTTTTTTCGTTCGCATGTGCCACATGAATGACGAAGTTTTTTTTAGTTAATTTTTGTTTCGATTCTCCCAGCATCACATGTTCGGCACATCAATCGTGGCTTGAGGTTTGGGTTATAAATTCAACTCATTCGCTTGCTGTCGTAGTCATAAATTCTTGTCAATCGCGACAGCTCCTACAGCTTTACGTTGCGTGCTTTCTCATGCGTGCGAATTAGTTTCCCGTTTAACGGTGTATGGTTTGGATCGAAAAAGACCGAAACTGCTGAAGGTTTACTTTCGTGATCTTTTTTTATATGCCGAGTGAAAGCTGCGCGAATGGATAACTGCACATTGAACACTATCCGTAAGTTTTTTTGTGTTTTGTGAACATCAAATTAAACTAGAACTTTCCGGTGTTCGCTCAATGATAAAGCTGATTGTTTCTGGTTAAAAGGCTAAAAAAACTATTTTTTACTCAATGGAAGTAGCGTACAAAGTAAATAATCTCCAACTAAAGTGAGGCAAAAATCGATTACCATTCTAAACTGGTAATTTCGGTTTTGTTTTTTTTTTTAATTGTAAGCTGCGTTGGAAAACAACGTCACATAAATCGCAAATATCTGTATGAAAAAAACAACTTCTAATGAAGATGAAACAGAAATGGAAATTCTAAGGAAATTTTTATGCCAAGAACCTAACAATTGTCCGTGCCCAAATACAGTGCCTATTATTTTTGTTCTCTAGAAACCCCTGTCTCTTTTGCTTTATTTCAATAATTTCGGTTATTTATATAATTTTATATAAAAATATGATATGGTATTGGAATAAAAACTAAATATAAAAAGCCTAATCATTTTAAAGGAATAGAATTGGAAAAAGTTATACTGTTCAACGTTAGTATTGTCACCATATATTAAATCCTCTAAAGCTTAACATCGATAATATGTGTGAGAAGAAACAGTTTATCATTTTGGTTTTCTGTATAGTTTAGTCATAATTAAAAATATTAACTTTGTATTCCGCTTAATAGAATCGTGTGCGTCCTCCTCTTCTTATTCCCTTACGCCGCACGCGTTTTTCTCAGTGCGATCCTTGGGTACGCGCGTTATGTGACTTCAACACCACAGGTGAATTGTTCGATCATAGCGGATCCTTCTCCAGTTTTCGATCCCGCCTTTTCTCTTCGTCCCGTGTTTGATCTTCCCTTACATTCCCTATCCCTACCTTATTTCCTTTAATTTTAAGTGCGCATCGGACCTTCGTGTAAAATCTATTGTAATCGCGACAACGTATTATTGTATTGTAAATTTTGACGATTTTGCATAGCCCACGAGGCAAGCAATCTTAATATAAATAAAATGTAAATGTAAATGTGTACATAAACACAAAGGACATCGCCTATAGTTAATAAAAATAGCTTTATGATAAAATCTAAGCTTGTCTGTTAACTATATTCAAATCAACAAATCAACAAATCATCCGTAAAGCCTGACAGCAACCAATTGTGATAATAAATTAATAATAATAATAATAAATTGTGTAAATTTCTATGTTATTCATCATTCACCAGTACAGTCAGGCTGGCATAACTGTGGATTTGTTTAAGTCTCATAGAAAACATTTTAAATCAGTATTAAACAATATTTCAAATTTGGTTATGGAGCTTGATGGCCGGATCGTCTACCCTTATCCTAGGAACGGCCAGCGCATTGTATGGGTCTATTAAACTAGGTGTTTTTGCATGGAATTTTGGCGGAATTTTCTGTCAGATTGGTTTGGCACATTTTACTACGGCATGGAGAAATGAATTCGGCTCGACCTATCTGTCTTTCAAAATCAATGGCAGATCTTACCACACGGTGGCATATTGCGGATAGGTGGATTCGGATTCATTTTTTCGTCATTTTTTCGCTTTGAAATAAAATGTTTCAACCCAGTTTGATTGAAAATTCCTCCATAGCTCCATCCAAAATCCAGTGTGATGGGCCTAATAGTGGTATAAATTAATATAGTAAGCCGTTTGACGGCATGACTCCATCGAAGAAAGAAGAAGAATAACAAGAAAATGAAAGAGAAAGGAATGTTGGTTATATTTTATTTGCTTCACTTTATACAGGTATTGCACGGCATAATACAATCATTAAAAGGGTTCAGGGTATCAGGGTTTTTAACGAGCTCAGGTGCAGCTTTAGATACGTTATGAACTGTAAATTTCTTTCCACTTCTAACCACTTAGTTGTCCGTATATTAGGCACATGTTTGTAGACTTATCGATTAATATATCCAAATACACACTGACCAATAAGAAAATAAAACAATACACGATGTCGCTAACGTTTGCATTAAAAAAGCGACAAAATGTTTCGATTTTTCATAAGATTATCCTGGCACTCAGTGGTCGGCCATTCATTCAGTGGTCAATGTTTACTTGTTGACAACATATTGTCAAAATTTGGCGCCTCTATCACTTCATTCACATTAACTATGGTCAAAACAGCGAAAGAACTCTATGCTATGATTTGTTCGAACCGCCTGCTCAATCCGAGCCTAACAATGTTTGTGCCATTGTGACACACTTTGCATTGGCCGGATACTGTTGGGCAAATTTTTATAAGATTCAGGCACTTATGGAGGAGGTAAAATGTATCGAAAGGAAACCTGGTACTGGCCATAATAAGTTCCCGAGGAAGGTGTTCCTGCGACTCAAAATCAGCGAAAACGAGTTGTCACGTCCCTCTTCTTTTCATCGTGGCTGGCATTGACCGGAGAGATTTATAGTACGGAGTGTCTCCCAGTAGTTAATTACTTCATAGAAAATCACGATTGGTGTTTTGGCCACGTCTGGCTTCGTCCCACTCCACGAAGCGAGCGCTGGAAGAAGTGGAGCAGTTGGGCATTCCGGTGGCGCTCTACCATGCTAACCCTGCTAACGTGCCCCAGCTCTGTCCGATCGAGATTTTTTGGACACATTTGACGAGGAGAATATATTCAAATAATTTCGTGGCCAAAACCGGGGATGAATTGATGAAAATGGCAACCTAGGAACTGAAGGTAATGGCCAAAGTCCTGGCCAAGTGCCGCCAGGTGGCCCGGAACGGAGTAGACATATTTTTGTACAATAATAAACATAATATAAAAACAAATGTAATTTGGTTTGATAAGGTATCTTTGATCGTTTATTTTTACTATCCGTTTGAAAAAAGTCGCTTTTTAATGCATACGTTACTATTTATAAACACTCAAAAATAGCATACCACACCGTTCCGCTGTTAACCTCATTCATCCTTTTTGGCTACCGAAGCCTAACATGAACTGTCGGCTATAAAATGGCAACATTGTGAGGAAACAAACGATTGACAGCAAAACCCCCCCTAGCGCCTTACAGATCAATTAATGCGTAAGTGACCCATAAAACGACACGTTCACCCAAAAATGGAAAACTATCGAACCCTTGGACCCTTTTCCGTGCGTCACATCGCACTGTCAGCACCCGTGTCATGTAGCTGAGTAAACCGAGCCGTGTACGACGGGTTCACACTGTTGTTGAAAACGACATGTGCACTGTTTCCCAGCCGCCCCCGGTAGGGTTCCCGTGCGGGGAGAATCATAAGATGTACGGACGTAGTGTGTTGGTAAAAATGGCCATTGTTATTGCTGTATTTAAGATGCTGATTGGAATCCTTCAGCGAGCGTTCGTAATGTATGAATCGAAAGGCGTTTGATTTTTTGCATATATTTTGACAGGAAGAAGTGAGCCTCATCTAATTTGTTTAAATAAAACAACGACACTGTATTCAATTCACTGTTTATCAAGCAGAAAACTCAACTCGCCTACATATAGAAGCCAAATTATCGGGAAAAACACCTCCAAGTTACAGCCAGCTTTAAGATCCTACACCGCATTACCGAATCCGGGAAGCCCATGTCGGCTTTAATGAAAGAGAAGGAGCTATAACGGCCACGAAGGAGACACAAAAACCGAAGCTTAAAACTCTAGCAAATAAATTCACGTCAGCTGATGCCATCCAGACATCAGAAGCAACAGCAGCCGAAGACAAATGCGCCGCGATTTCCAGTGAACTTTGCGAACTTCGCAGCCCGATGGCGGCGGAACGAAACAACTTGCGAGCGCAAAAGCAAACCGAATACGGCAATCCCTTCAAACCGCTTGTGTAACAACCCGGATGAGACTCATTTACAACCGACCGTTTCACAAATTTTCACCTTTCCCGCCCGTGTCTGGTTAAGCGCGCCGCGTGCCAACGTCTTCGCCCGGCTGCTTCTGGGATTCTTTCGCAACAAACCCGGTAGCAACGCACCGGTCGAATGTCGGCGAAATATGTGCGGGCGCGTGTGCATACATTTCGCTTCGTCGTGCGGCTGTGAGTTATTGAAAGGCGGCAGCAGCGAGATAAATTATTCAGCGCAAGCTAGTGCCACTTTCACTGACGCGTCCACCTTTTTGTTTTCGGCGAGAAACAAATCCCGACGGAATGTGCGCGAAGAATCGGGGCGAGGCATCGAGCAAGGAATGGGATAACTCTCACACTGCCCCGACCCGGTGCGTTATGCGCTGGAACGAGACGATTTATTTCAATTTCCACCGTGTCACTGTTTGCGTGAGATGTGTTGCTCACAGCACCCATGTTGCAAACCCACCCCGAGGAAGTTGAAGTTGAGCTCCGTGCATGATGCCACGTGGCTGACGCACTGTTGGCAAACATCGCTTAGCTTTCCCCGAAAGTTTCCCACTGTCCATCAGGCGGCAATAAAATATGAATTCACACCCTTTCGTTGCTTTTTTTGTTGTTGTTGTTTCGTTCGCAACCCTATGAATCGCAAATTTCGCAAATTCGTGCGCAAAACGCGAACCCGACGCCGGTGCGGTTCGAAAGTTCGGGCGACATTAATTTTATCTCGCAACGGAACACCTTTTCCTGCCGTCTTAAGTACCGAACAGAACCAATTTGGCGACTGCAACACTCGGAGGTCAGATAAAGAAACAAAAGTCATTTGTCCCTGGGCCATACTTGTGCCGGAGGACGTTGATTAATATTTATGATGTGCTAGCATTTCAATTTGTCATCGGTTCATTTCTGTGGATGCAACATGCGACACGAGGAGGTGGGAGACTTCAGTTTTCCATCCCTCCGCCCACACACGCACATACACTCGATAGTGGCCCCGGTAATCGGATCATAAATTCCAGCCAATACACCCACCCAAAAATGCCCGATGGCACCCGTTTTGATGTTTTCTTTGTTGCTAAAGTCTTTACAGCGGGGAAGCTGAAAAGCCAGATCCGTTTATCTTTTGAATGCATGTAATAATAGCACTGGCAAAAAGCGGATCATTTTCGGCCCAGGACAACGCCGGGCATCGCATCGCTTTGTTCCGTCTATTATGTTTGTGTTTGTAATGCCCGAAAAATCAATCCCTTTTTGACAGCGCGCTTGGAGAGCTGTTTAGAACGGTACGGTTCGAGCGTTTAGCAACCGGAAAGCATACACAAACGGTATCCAAAAAGGTGTTCCACCGGCTCATCTGCTCCGAAACGCAAAGCGCGATTGCGTAATGCGTACCGAACGAATTCTCGCTCACTCGTTTTTGGTTCGAACGCGGGCGAAATTTATTACCGAACATTTCCGCAAACAAAAGCACACCGGGCTCCGAGTGCGCTCGATTATGTAAAGCGTTTATTAACCACGTACCGATTTCAATTAAGATTTATCTATTCCGAAAACCTGTTAACAGTCACGGCTCGTGATGGTGCGTAGTGTTGATTCCGGGTTCACGTCAGCGTTTCATGTTCGCTCTGTAATGTAAGTTAATGTATGCAAACCGTGGCTGGTACATAAAACCGTACCGTATACGATTGCAATATAAGGTCGGTTCAAATGTAATCCTGAAACTTAAAAAAACCTTTTTGAATATTAATCATACCTTTTTGGTTTGTATTCAATTCATGTAAGGCTTAAATGGTTTCAAATATCACGAGAAACCAGTAGAGGAGTACTTATAAATCCTTCAAGAGCTTAATGTTTCAAATATAGCCCTGCAAAACATGGAATTACTTTCTGTATTCAATGCATTAGTTCAAGAATATCACTCAAACCAACGTGAACCCATGTTTTTCAATCCGTTTGTTGTTCTATTTCTATTACGTATATTTTGCAAAATAAAAAAAAACATTAAAAACACGTTCTGAAAAGGGATATTTGTTTTTTATTATTATTATTATTATTATTATTATTATTATTATTATTATTATTATTATTATTATTATTATTATTATTATTATTATTATTATTATTATTATT
>KB672602.1:1704264-1742838 GCA_000349145.1 Anopheles dirus | reverse complement strand
TATTATTATTATTATTATTATTATTATTATTATTATTATTATTATTATTATTATTATTATTATTATTATTATTATTATTATTATTGTATTTATTTACAATTGTTCACCTCAAGGGCTTAACAAAATCAAGAAAAACACGCAACTTAAAATTAAACACGAAATTAAAAACTTACCACAAAAACATTAGAAAGTGGAAGACAAGAGACGAGAACGGGAACTTGCAAAGGATACGTTATTTGATTTGATTTGAGATTTATTATAATACTGTTCGCCTAATGGCTTAACAAACTTTCTTACAGGCTATGTGCTTAACCTAACCCAAACCTAAACCTAAACTATCCTCAAATTAAAAGTAAAGCAGCGAGGAGGGGGAAAAGGAATTAGGTAGAGAAACTAAAACATGAACTTAGACGAGAACGAAATGAAGAAAGGGGAAGATGGTAGTCAAACAATTGGGATGGGGCATTAAAGAACGAATCGCACGCAACCGAGGATCCCTTGTTCCAACTGCTGTGCGACATTTGGGTATAGAAACAGGGGGGGGGGGGGGGCGAGAACGAAGGGAACGGGTAGGAACATATAGCTGGACAAAAGAGAGAAGAACAGGAGCATCAATGGAGTTGAGGAGGATCGCTTCGATAAAGTAGGAATGAGCACAGGTTCGACGAGATTCCAGAGATTGCAGGCCAAGCAACCGACATCTATCCTCACAGCAAGGAAGGGTAGATGACCAATCACTAGAGGTTTTACGTAGGGCAAACCTAGTGAAGGATCTTTGTACTCGCTCGATGCGATCGATATGGGTCCTAGCGCAGGGGGACCAGACCACTGAGCAGTATTCCAGCAGAGATCTTACCAAGGCGTAAAATAGGGATCTCAAACATCTAGGGTCGTTAAAATCACGGGCCACACGTTTTAAAACACCCAGGGTCTTACGAGCCCTGCTCAATAAAAGGTTAAAGTGGTGGTTGAAGGTGAGTCCCGAATCAAGCCAAACGCCAAGGTCTTTGATAACAGCATCTCGATTCACGTGGACAAGGTTCAGGGAACAGGGATAGGTAATTGGAGAGCGGAAACGAGTAAACGAGATAACATTACACTTATCTGGACAAAGAGTGAGGAAGTTTTGATTACACCAGCAGGAGAAGCGATCAAGGATGTTTCGGAAGGTAGCACAGTCTTGTGAGGAACAAATGGGAAAGAAGGTTATAAGGACATCGGCATAACATAAGAAACAGTCGGCAGGCAGAACAGGAACAACATCGTTTATAAACAGGACTAAAATAAGCGGGCTCAAAACATGGCCTTGCGAAACGCCAGCACTCGCAGGAAAAGGGGCAGACAAGGTAGAGTGAAATTTGACGAAATATAAACGATTAGATAGGAACGAACGAAGCCAATCAATAACTGACTGGTGTATGCCTGTTTCTGATAATTTTTGAAGGAGGATAGGATGGGAGACACGGTCGAAAGCGGAATTGAAATCGGTGTAAATAGTATCTACTTGCAAAGACAATTCAAGACGGGATGAAATGAAGGACGTAAAACACATGAGTTTAAAAGAAGTGAATCGTTTAGGAACAAAACCATGTTGTTGAGGAATGATGGTTGAACGGGAAATGTTTGGGAGATAGGAATGAACGATGGACTCAAAAACTTTAGATATAGCACATAACAGAGTGGAAATTTATGGAAAATATACTAAAAAATGTATAAAAATCTAGAACATAAACAAAATTAATGAAACTTAACTAGAACTCTAATGATTGATTTCATTTCGTTTTAATAGAAAGCTTCAATATGAGTTGCAATGAGAATGACTCTGAGTTAGGTACATTGAGGTCCAAAACATTTGCTTCAAAACGTTACTTCATTCCCAGCCGACCCACTAGGGAACAGAAAATCCCACTTCAAAAGTCCTTCCCGTTGACTGTAATAAAATTCACCAAGCTCATAAGCTCATAATGTTCCTCAAAGTTAATTAACTCCATTGTATTAATCAAAACGCCAACCCAACCATCATCGCAGGCGGAGATTTCGCAGACATGTGCCTTGAGCTCGCATGCAATAGCATAGCAGCACAGATTGCGGTACCCGCACATACACACTTTCGCACCCTTTCACTACACTGCACCAACATTACCATACATCGCCGACGAAGTACTTTAGCCTCCACCGGCGAACTACTTGAGACTGCTGGCGCAGCTTGGCTGGTCGTGTAATGGCCACCCCAATTGTGTAATGATGGTCTTGTGTAAAACTCTCCTCCACGTCTCCTTCCGACTCGCCACGTCCGGTGGGCTGAGCTTAGCAGAAAACTGCGCTTAGCTGCTGCTAATGTTCCGTCGAAACATCATCAATGGCCATCTCAGTGGCCATAACAGTGCAGTAAACCGTATGTAACATCCTCCCCGACGATTGAATGGATTATCTAGCCTCGTTCGTGATTCTAGCGGGCTGCGGCGAGCTCTTGGAGCGGGTACATCAACGCCCCATTACGGCATTGGCACCGTCGTATGAGGCTAACATGATAATACTTTCCTGTTAATCAATTTATTGTCTCTGGCCGTGTATGGCCCTAGAATGGGATTGTGCTTAGTGCGAAAAATTAATTAAAAGGTAACATTTAACAAAGGTTAAGTTTGGACAAGTTCTCCAATGTTTGAATTTAACAAAAAAATTACGTTCTAATTTTCGAAATATAGCTTCTTGTCCTCTAACATCTTTTCACAAGTTTGGCTCTCAGTTGAATTATGTAAACGAGTATGATTCGCTCCATATTTTTCTTGTGTTTCTTGGTCACTGTTGTTGCTTCGTTGATTAAAGCTGAGTGCTGCTTTTCTGTTTCGAGTTTTAAGGACATCTTGAGGTCTGACAACTAGTTATTGAAAGTTTTATATAAATATAGTATTTTTTATAAAAAAAATGGTTTTTTTTTACTTAATCCAGTAGTCCTCTTTAAACATGTATAAAACTGTTTTTTAAATTAAAAATAATTTTATATAAAGTACAGTTGAGTTGAAACAATGAGAAAATGGAACACAGATCCAGACATTGACTTTCTCTTTGTAGGTGCGATTTTTACTGTGAGCTGCCATTACAAAATAAGTAAAAAGACTTCCACATAACCATGTTCAAGCTACCACGTGGTCGATCAGTTCTTCAGATCCATTTCCGCAGTAAATCAAAACGTGTCTAAATGGTTTCATCTGAACCCGGTTTTATTATAAAGTGCCTATTTATTTCCTGCACATAGAAGCTCTTTTCTTTTACTACACGTGGTGAGCGTCAGAAAAAAAACTATCTTTACGATTCTACTCGCCAACCCCTATCAAAGCTCTTACCGACCTCAGACCGAACATGTCTGTCTACGCTTACGCCACGCTCAAAGCTTCTCCGGCGACCCCGAGACGGAGGCCGAATGAACCGTCGTCCGCGAAGAGTGCGCTTTCAAAAATAGCGCAACGGTTGTTGAACGTAATCGGTGATAACGATGCAGTAAAATAAAAATTGTAACTTTTTCGGCCATCTTGACGGGACGCAAGGATCCCCCGATTATCCCTGTTGGTCCGTGTTCGTGGTCTCGGGCTCGAATCCACCGAGCTCGAAAACGATAAACATGTCGTAAAGAAAAGCAGAACCAAACCCCACGGCAGGCGGAAGCTCGACGGAGGACGTTCGAATTGAAAATCACTTCTCTTTATTCACTCCCATGATTGTCGGGCGCACTAAAGCTGAGCTGAACTATTCCACGACTAGCGCGCAGAAGAAGGTATGAAAGAATAGCAGGTACGAGATAATAAACTGTGCAATTTATTGCGCTACCCACACATACACACTAGCACACATTCCAGGAATGCCGGGCAGCGTGGCGAGGAGAAAGCATCTGTTTTTTTTTTTCTTGCGCATTTTAAAGGCCCCCGTGCCTCACGATTATCCTTCTGGCACGAAAGCAAATGGAACGAATGGGACATGGAAGAGAATCCGGCGAACCGGGGCGTAAAATAGAAGCTATTATTAAACCACTCCCGATGGTATGTTTCCGGATAATAAAGATCGCATATCCTACAAATTCCATATGGCTACACGGTTTCGTTCGAAAAATCGCACAAAGTTTCAACCAGTTTTGGTATTAAGATTTTTCAAATATGGAGATTGCATATAATGGAGATTGGACTTTTTGCATTTAACACTATACATTCCGCGATATGTGCTAAACCCATTTCTACAGAAGGAGGTCTTTTTATGACGACGGATCTTATTCACATGTGGACCATTATTAATTTCTAAAGATTTTCTAATACTTTGAAAGTAGTAACGCCGTGTTTTTCATTGATTTTCAGTTTATATTTTTGGATTTTTATCCTATTACCGCATCTCCCGCTTGCTTTGATGGAAGAGATAAAAGTCGAGGTTTCTAAGGAGAAACAGTTCAACGACCTTTAAGCGGATCCAGCTTTCACAGAAAAACTTTTTTCTGAGAAAGGTTGTAAAATGTTACATCATTCCTTTTTCAGCCATAAGTGACACTTCCATGTATTATCATTGAAATAGGTTTTGTTAGTTTGCTCCGACGAAGGTTACTTTAAAACGCGTTAGAAGATACATGGAGTAGCCAACAACCGTCAAATTGGGTGAAAATGACTCCGTAGTAGACCTCTAAATTGTATAAGAAATGGTTAAACAATAATTTCAAAAAAGTTACAATACTCACATTCAGATTTTGTGCTACAGTTATCTAACTGAATTAAAAACTTGCTTTCTTTCTAGGCTTATTAATAATTCCTACAAAAATTGACGCATCACCATAACTCTTGTTAGAAATAGGTATAGCCCAACTTTTCCTTTGGAAAAGGTGGGTGGGAGACATAGTTATTTATTTTAAAAAGCAGTTTTAATTGTTTTTATTGCTCTTCATTCGAAAAATATTCTAGATTGAAACAAATCGAACACAAATCTCTTAATCCTAACCGAGCCCTTAACCCACAGCTTTAACGAATGATTAAATAAATAAGACTGGGAAACTGGCATTCAAAACTGCTTCGCAGAATCTAGAAGGAGGAGAATCTATTCTAATACTGAAGTCGACAATACCGCTTAGCTAGCTATATGTTTTTGACATAACAATGAAAATTAATGTAACCGAACTCTTCAACATTTTAATACACAAACACAATAAATATGAATATAGTTTGTAAAAACATCCCATGTGTTCCTAAGTTTACGTTGATAGCGCCCATATGTAGCCGAACGCGTCCATTCTAAAGTTAAACCCATTTCCATCACAGTCCATCTGCTTTAAGCCTTCCACCGAAATCAACCTCATAACTTTCCACAGTTTTGCAGCACTATCACTCCTGTCATCGCTACACATAATTGTTTGCTTTGGGTCGAGATGTCGTTAATAGATAATATAGCAATTTCCGGAAGGCACAGTAAAAGCCACGCTTTAGAATTTGTACCATTCGCTGACAGAATTCCGCTTCAGCCGATGGCTTGGGAGATGTTTGGGCTAGCGTTTTTCTATTTCTATACGCATTTATTTTAACATATGTAACTTTAAAGTAACAAAAATGTCCCTCTTCATAACGCCACCCAAAACCCAACCACAAAAATGGGTCTCTGTCCAGGAGGAACTGAACTTTGAAATGTAAATTTTGGTGGTCTTTCCAGCAGCAAACTCATGTATGTTTGGTTGCCAAGCAGTTAAATCAAATAGAAAGCATAGTTTACGGGTATCTTCGCCATCTCACGCAATATCCGAGCACCGGGCACTACCCTCGTTGCAGCCGAAACGATAGCGCTGTTGCCCATACTTTAAAAGTGACTTCTGGCTTGTAAACCAGAAGATATCACTCGAGTGAAAGCGCACGGCTCGTAAAAAAGTCAAGCAAAACAAAAATGTATGACCGAACTACCCGCCCCGCTCCCACCGTGCCGAGCAATCATCCCGAGCCCATCCCAGCAGCGGGCGTATATTTGCAATCGTAAAAATCACTTCCTTCCTTCGTGGCAAGACACGGCCGTGACAAGCCCGTTGTTGGGCGCCCGGCTCGGGGTTCGCTAGAGCTTCCCACCTGACAGTGCGCCGGCTTACTTTGTACGGAGGGAGTTCGCTAAAGTTTATGCGAGTTTGGGGTCTGCGGTCTGGGGCACGGACGACGGCGCTAGGAGTAATTTTCTGCTCAACTAAACATGCCACCCAGGGCCCGGGTGTGGTATGCCGCTTTGCTTAAATTTTAGCGGCTGGAAAACGATCCCCGGAGCTGTCGCATCCATTCGGATGAGCACATGCGACCCGAACGCCGCCCACGCGAGCGCACGCGGGATGGAGAAATAATGGTGACAGTGTTAATTATTGACATGGTTGCATCGTAAACATATTTGCACATCAGCATTTCGCTCGAGACGATGACAGGACCGCCCGGCGATGCCCGGACCCATTGGTGAATGATAATTGAACATAACCTTTTATTCGGCCATACGGCGCGTGCCGTACACGACGGTGGCTCGGAAGGCACGACGTGTTCAAATCCCGCCGTACAGCCGTACATTGTTTGCTACTGCATTGCTACGCAAACATCCGCAGTCATCGGTCCTGATTGCGGCTATTCCACCACCGTATAAGCAAACAATCTGACAACATTTGACTTACAAGATGCCCGATAATGAATGCTAATGACGACGAATATGAATCAAAAGCGTTATTATGCGACGGAGGCACAGACATTGTGCGGCGTTTCGGGCGTTATAATGCCTACGCTGGTGGCCAGTCTAGTTTCGGCGTCTAAGGATATTGTGACCTACTTGACCTTTTGTTTTCTTTTTGGAATGTGATTGACTTGAAAATACTTTACACCTTGTGGAGGCCGGAAAACCAAGGTCGTTGGGCTAAATAAGACTGTATTTTGCTTAATAAAGAAAATGCCAATCGATTGGGGTTCCCCGAAGTTATAAAATTTAAAGAAAATAAATTTGGAAAATTATTTCGTTTACTAACTGATTTTACTGATAAACACACATATATCTTAATCCTCATGCTATCTAACAATTTTCACGGGATTTAATAACATAATATTCGCTTTGTAGAAATTCTCTATAGTCTCCAGATTATATCAGGTCATCCCTAACTACACATTTAATTTATCTCAAAATTTCTAGTATCTAAAATTCGATTGCGGTTAATAATGGTACATTGGAGAGATCCGTGTTTAGGATGTATAGGGTGATCCATTTCGAGGTTTCCTACATTTTTAAAGTAAAAAACACACAAAATTCAAATTTAATAGGGAATGTTTATTATCATTCGAAAGAACATTCTTTGGCATTTATTTTTTTGAAGATTATCTCGTTCAAATGTTGGCCGCGGCTACGTCTTAGATGCTCCATCCGTTGAGTCCAATTTTCGACGACTCGTTCGTGCATTTCTACTAGTAATTGGCGAATGCCACACGTGATGTTTTGATCCTGAATCGAAACGGGATTGTCCACATAGAGTTTAGACTTTACGTATCCCCACAGAAAAAGTCTAACGGTGTGATATCACACGATCTTGGTGGCCAATCGACCGGCCCAAAACGTGAAATTATCTTGTGACCGAAGGGTTCTTTCAATAAGTCCATTGATTCATGCGATGTGTGGGAAGTGGCGCCGTCTTGTTGAAACCAAATGTAACCGAGATCACGAACTTCAATTTCAGGCATCAAATAGTCGGTTATCATGGCGCGATAACGTTCGCCATTGACGGTACCGTTCTCACCGGCCTCATTTTTGAAGAAATATGGACCGATAATTCCACCGGTTTTTTTTCTGGATGAATCAGCATCTTCAGGTTGCCCTTCGTCCAAAATGCGGTAATTTTGCTTGTTTACATACCCATTGAGTCAGACATTGTGGTGCGAATAGTACGTTCAGTAGGCCGACTATGTTGACCATAAGTTGAGCGAAGCGCGCGAAACACATTCTTTACAGAACGTGGATTTTCGTAATAAAGTTGAACGATTTGTAAACGCTGTTCAGACGTAGACGTCTTTCCATGATGAAATGCCAAACAAAACAGATTAAAAATAACATAACAGCTTGACACGACTCACGCGCTATCTGTCAAAAAAAGGCTTTTGAAAAAAGTACCTATAGTTGGAACACTCTATAGTTTTAAGAAACGAAATTTGCGACAGCAGTTTCCATATCAATTGTGAAGTTTACAGCAAAGATGATGTAGGCTATTGACGGACTTAAGAGTGGTTTGCCCACTGTCCTTCGATTTTCCCCAAATTTAAAAAATCGATGAAAGCTTACAATTGACACCTGACATCCAAGGACTATCCATGCTGACATTCAGGGGCAACGGTTTGAAACCAACTGAAAGAGGTTGGTTTTACAAAAAAAGCACGATGTTTGGGTACCTCATCAATCGATTCGGAAAAAAACTTGCTTTAACTATTCACTCTACTGGATGGAGATATGCAAAATACTGTTAAAACAGAAACAAAATGGGTAACAAATGGGCAAGATGTGTGCGAGACGTCTCAAGCGTTTGCAAAACTTGGTTGAACCGCAAAAAAATCTGCTTCATAAATTCCAGGGTATCATCTCTCTTCGGGCCTACACTTCTCTACATCTACATTGACAGATGTAGCAAAAATGGACTTTCCAGGCTGCATCATCCGGTTGTATTCCACTGACAAAACCACCCCACCATAGCTTGGTTAATCTAATGACCTGTACAGTAATGTTATACAGCTCGTGATTGCAGAGGATCATTCATTGTCATTCCACACATACTGCACCGATAATCCTTCAAAGCATCTTCTTCTCAAACGTGACTAAGAACCTGGCATCATTGCTCTAGAGAGCCACAAACCAATAATGTTTATATCATCAGCGTATGCCAAAGCTGTTTTGACTTGTAAGAGAAGGTTAGATCCTCAAAGTTTCCATTCTCGAAGTCACGAATGCACTCTTTAGCGCAAGGTTGAAGTTTCCACTCCCGTCTGCCTTGCGCAGACTTTTAGTGGTCAAACCCATCGCCCTTCTTGTATATTGGATCAAACGTACAAGCAATATGTACCAAAATAATTGTCTGTACACAGTAAAATATATTACTGACACCACTGAATAAAAACCATATCAATTGTATATCTTCCATAAATTCAAAAGTAAGTAATTTTCCAACCATTTATTGTTGTTCATTTATTTACCAATTTCTAGAATAATCTGATGTCCTTGAGTTTGAGCTTGGTTGTACAGATCCTGGAACATAAAGCATTAATGAGCATTAATCATACTCTACACATACACCTCAGATGTAAACATATTTTTCCATTGGATCTTTGAAAACAAGGTTGCTTTCGCATGATGGGCAATTCATTGAAATGTGAAATAATTTCAGCTGTTTTTACTCTGTTTTCTTGTGAATTATGAATAGATAAACGTTTACAAACATAACATTCGCTAGCAGCTTTCAACGATTTGTTCGTAAACAATCCGCAGTAACGGGAAAGAAAAATACTCAAGTGTAAATTTATAATAGCTTAACACCGTCGTCGCCCGTATAATCCATTGCTTTACTATTCATAACGCGATGATACCGCCAAGAGACTTGAAACGCTTTCGACTACCTGCCGTTCGAGCGATGTGTGAGTCCGGACACGTTCGCGGCGGATTTTCCACCAAAAGCTACGTCAGCTTCGATTGAATATGAGAAACGGTACGCTATAACTAAGATGGAAAAGAAAACTCTCCGGTGACGAGTCTATATACTGCAGGGAGTCACCGCGATCAATGATATGGTGGTATCGAACGTGAGACGATTTTAAATTTTACATAACATTCGAAAAGCTCATCGAACATGGTTCATTTTGTACTTTTGCAACCATGCTCCCACGTGAGTTCTTGCCTTGCTAACTCATGTTCCTCGATTCACCAACATATCATACGACAACTGGTACAGGAATCAAATTTAGTATATGAAAGCTAAAAGCTTTTCTAAGATCGGCTAACTCTTCCGTGTTTTGGAAATATGTGTATAAGTGTTTTAAAACAAAATATCTGGAACAATATAATTCCAATGTCTTGCATCGTTAACTTGAGATGATACAGCTAAGAGTGAAATTTATTTAGTGAAAACTTTTCGAAACCATTCCGACCGACACTTAGTGCTCTCTGCATATCTTTGATGTATGACAGCCTCGGAGGGTTAAAATAACTTCCCAACCAGCGAACGTGACAACATCCATTTCGATGTAAATGAGCCCTGACCTAGTTGCTTCATCGACCTTTAACCAAGCGTGTGTAAGCGGCGAACGAACGCTTTAATGCGGCCCAGAGAACATTGACCGCCTCCAGCGCGGTTGCATCTAGCTCAGTTTCTTCTGCCAGCCGGTGCTCTTATACGTTTTTGCTCGACCTTTTCATGGGTTTAATCTCTGCTGGGCATCACTAATAATCCTTGGTCACACTAGACAGCACCAGACTAATTACTCGCCTATTTTTTAGCTCCTCATTTCGGGCAAGATTTTCACAGCGACAGACCTAGTCTAGAGCAGTCTCATGTGGACGTATAGCGAGGGCATGGAAGAGAAGGACAATCTTGGAAAGAGACGAATAACTACAGTGACAGAAAACGCGAGAGAGACAGAGCGAGAGAGAGAGTGTGTGTGTGTATGTGTCTGAGTAAGAGAGAGATGGTGAGATGCAGAAGATTAAATATGGACTGTTTTCGATGAAAGCTCATGCCGAGCAGCCTCCGTAGCTGGGTGCGCCCTAAGAAGTGCTTACTAACGACCCAGTTTAAACAATACTTCGCTTCACTTTTATCCTATGAGTAATTTCATCGCAACCGGTTCTCCCACTGGACGTTAGTTCGTTTTCCCTCATTAACCAGCACGAGCGTGTGCCATCAGAGATGTTTTTTTTCTTCTATGCGCAAAAGCTTTCGTTATTAGCTTAAACTTCTTCTCCACACTCCACACTGTTCTCGAATCGTTTCAAGTTTGAACTTACCGGAAATTACGAGATGGATGTGAGTAATTGATTCAATTACTGATAATTAGAGTCGTTTAATGTTTTTATTCCTCATCGCGATTTGCTAACTTCGGTGCTGGAGGAATTCTGTTTGCGTTATTCATTAGATTTCCTCATTAATTTTAGCATGAAACACTTTACTGAAGGAAGCAAATGCAGGAGTTTGAAGTCATTCAGTATAGGTTAAAGATGGGCAGAAAAAAATGGAAAAAGCACAATGAAATGATATTTGAATTAATTAATTTAAGCCATAGTCAATAAATTGTAATAACAATAATCATAATAGTAATAGAAATAATAATAATAATAGTAAAATACTAATAAAATGTTTAAAATATTTTATTAAAAGAGAATAAGCAATGGCTAAACATGTTCACAACGAAATAATAATTGTATTTAACAAACAAACCAAACAATGCACTGCTATAAGTTATGCATGCCCTATCGCATACGCAGGATTGGCCTATCTATTCTCAGTTCAGTTTCCATTCAAAACTTTTTTCTCGTTCTGCAACATTCGTTCATCGTTCCGTAATATTCCTTTTTCGTAAAACTAATTTCCGGTTTGAAATGAGACGCATTGTGTGCGCTTGATATGCTGTCAGACCTGTGAGGCTACCATCTTCAGAACTTTGAAAATTGAAAGTTTTTCATATGAATTCAAACAGGTTTCTAGTTCCAATATATATGTGTTTTTTTTTTGCTTTCGTTAACATCACGTACGTTGAAATAGTTCTTTCTTAATTATACGATTGTAACTTTGACACCTTTAATCCCTACCATTTGTTCTCCTTGAGTTAAATTATGGACAATGTCCTTCTTGTTTATTCTCACAACCACAGTTTGATGTTCACTAAATTACCGCATTTGAAGGTTAACAAAACTTACATAAAAGGAATCCTCACCACATAATGATGTTAAGAATTGAGCAACACTCTCTCAACTCAGAGTCTCGTACAAAAAAAAAACACGTTCCGCACTTTTCCGTAGCTTTAAGCTGCTGTCGTATATCAGCAGAATTGTCTCTCATCATTCTATTCAAGCGCACGAAACAGTCCGGGCAGTACGCGACTGAGACTGTTTGGCGCCAGTTTTGTTTTTATTTATGCTCTAGGCTTATCGCGATAATAGCATCGACTTTCATCTCACACTCTTGCTCTCTCCTCTGGTTCGGTTGACTTTCTGGTATTCATTGCCGATCGCATCTTGGATTAGGTCATAAACTGGATGGAGTTGCGAGAAAGAAAAAGGCTCAGAACAAAAAAAAACATCGGTTGGTGGTAAAATTAACGACACATTTCTGCGTTTCCTCCATGTTGTTTCTATGTTGACATTTAGTGTTTGTGGTAGTCTTATTTTGGAAAGCAACTCATTCCATTAAACAGATATCGCTTAGAAGAGAAGAGTCAACCTATAATTAGTCCTTTACATCAGGTTGATGGAAAATTGAATAGAATCTCTTTGCTCGAGAAAATCGGTACTCAAACCGAAGTAAATACAGGAGAAAAAAAATACAGAAAACAATGCGAAACTAGAACTACCTGCCGCTGTGGGAAATCAATTCATTCGCATAATTCCAACAGCACATTGCAGCGAGGTACCTCGGCACGTGGGCACATCGAGTATTTCCTCCTTGGAACGTCAGCTCTTGGCGCGCTGTGGAAGCACTTCAAACTATGACCACTATCGTGAGGTCCCGCCGCGTGCCCTGTGCTTGCGAGAAGGAGCCTGAAGGACGCCGTCCTTGATCAACGCTGACCCATGATTGGCATAGCCAGATACGGCAAGCAGCAAACCGTTCGGAGTGAGGTCAACAGCGCAATGGAGCAAATACATTTCAATGCCTGTCACGTTGGCGTTACTCATTTTCTTATTTCATCATCTCTCACGAGATTCTTCGCCACCGCTGCGCCGTTGTCTCGTCTGCTCGTGTACGTGAACAACAATGGACAACCCCGATGAAGTTTCTCCTCTGCAGCGAGCACTGGAACCTAAGCAGTACATTCCACGGATGGGAACAACCGAATCCACGATCGGTATGATTATTCAAAGAGACTCATCGCAAAACTCAATCTTTCAGTGTTTGTTCGAGGGGTGGATGCAAAAAAAGTGGTAGTGAGTGTTCGTTATTGTGGCACGTACTTTGTACTTGCAAGCTATTTCGAATTCTTTTCGAAAACACAAATGACACTATTACGTAGGGCAATCTGATGCGGATGTTTTACTATTTCATTATAAGTAATTATTCATCTTCATAATATCGAGTGAACGAGGTTCACTGCCAGAGTTCAGTGAGATGACCGCAACTGATTTGTCAATCCATATTTGAACATTGAAATGAACAGCAACAGGTTCTCTCACGGTTAACTTTGGCTATGTTTTGCGGTGATTTGAATTTAAATGGGAAAAGTTTCAATGCGATAAGTTTGTCCACACCGGCTGTGCGGAAACAGCGGGCGTTCATGTCAACGGCCATAATCATAACATTAAAGATCATAAATTTAGTGTGTCGATTTAGCCTGCCTTGCTGGATCTTCGTTAGATACCTACGGTATTCATGATAAATGTTTAAAAAAAGAAACAGGAAAAAAAATTGTTTCACCGTCAACGTAAATAATAGATTAACTGACTATTGATCAAGGTGGTATGTGGGTGTGTATTATAATCTTAGTTTAAAATTGATCGGCTTAACGAAGTTTTACCAGCTAACGAATTTGTTTATGCAATAGAAAAAGTACAGAAGAGTGTATAACTCTATTTTCAGAAAGGCCAGAAAGGTCGTTCTATTGTGTATTGTATTGGGTATCCTGCAATAACAAGATAAGAATCAAATTAGCTTGCAGAAAGTATGCGATACTACTGTTTGTCATTGACTCCAAAATAAAATATCACTTACATTGTGTCATTACTTTAATAAACAATATCAAAAAGTTAAACAAGTCAAAAGCACATTTTTGAAGATTCAACAACATTCAATTTTTCCTTCCCATGCACACCCTCAAGCAACCCTGTGTATTGCTAACAATGACAAAAGCGAGACTTTGTGGCAAGTCATCGTGCCTTTGCTTTCTTCGCGAGGCGTGTTATATTGGAGCCAACCATTCTTTTCTCCCCTAATACAATTAGTCAAGCCCCATTTAATGCGCCCGAAGTAAGGCCTAATCTTGGCCCAAGTTTTTTGGTCGAACGCAAAAAACAGGGGCAATAACAGCGGACTTTCAGTATGATTAATGGATTTGCTTATATCAAATCTGAAACGAGATTGTGTTAAAAACTAACATTTTTTTGCTATCGCACTATGTTGTGGGGTTGCGAACTTGTTGCATTGCTATTTTTTCTCACGCTACGAGGTTTAGGTGTAACATTTATAATGACGCACCTACTCAACCATTAGAGCTACCTTTCAATGCTTTTTCTGTTGCAAATTAAAGTTGACAACAGTTTGACAGAAACATGTTTCTAATTTATATATTTATTCATTTAATATGGATGATATATTTCATTTCTTTCTTATTTTCATTTTGGCATTGTGATAAGCAAAGTGCCATTTTATTGAAACCAGCTAGCGTAATCCCTTCGGAGAAAAACATCCATTGCTTGCCAACGGTGTTCTCAGAAACTAGCTAACGCTATCTTTAAATAAACATACTCGCTTCGCGTTATTCTGACGCGTAGTCAAGCATGGAGCGCCTAACATTAAACTATTGATGGATTAATACGGACGTTCATCAACGCAACACATTTCGATCAAATTCAGATGGATGCTTGTTGAATCGAAGCACGCAAATGATGTGTTATGAATCCTTCCGGGAAATATAAAAATAAGTTTCCTACACTCGTGCATTATACCCTGCTCAGGAGCCATTGTCGGAACCTTTTCCAGCTTCGGGCTAACAAATTTCATTCGTGTTCAGTTTTATGTTTATCTATCGTTTCTACCATCATCATTTATGGCTTCGTCGATAGGCTTAGGTTCGTTCGATGGTACATTACACGGAATTTCGTTTCGCGTGCCGTTGTTTCAGCTTTCGTGTATCTAAAATAGTTGTGCTTTGTTAAAACAAACAAAACCTCTGGCGTGTGTGTATGTTTTTCTCTCTTGACTACTTATCTGCTAACGAACTTTGAGCTAGCTCTTCGTTCACGACATCATTTAAAAGGAATATTAATACTGCCAAAGGCATCTTTTTTAAATGTTACTATGTATCTTTTTTTAAATGTAACTATTCTAACAAATGTAACTGATTTCATTTCGATTTGTACAACAGTACAGCATTGCCCTATTTCTACGCCGGCACTTTCTCCAACACATGCGCATACTTTTCGCGATTTTTAAACCACCCTTACGATACAACACTCACGCTCTATTTATGATCCCATTTATTGCCCTATCACCGTCGCAAAGCACACAACTAAAACCATTACCCCGGAGGCTTTGATCAAATGTTACACAAATCTTTTGCAACACTAAAGTATTTTATGCTATCCTTATCATAATCTCAAGGGAATTCTCAAATCTAAAGGAAACTCTGATACGGTTTTTTTTCCTTCGGTACCGCACAGCGACGCTCATAAATGTGGCGTTTGCAAATAGAATAAAAAAGTTTATTTTCTATTAGGGACGGAAGAAATCGAGCAGAGCATTGAAACCAGCATGGGCAAGCATTTTTATAGTGCTGTCGTATTTTCTTCTACGGTGGATTTTTTGCCCTCCCCCGTCACAATGTAGCTAGAGCAATTTTAACTCGACCAAAAATTCACTCAAGCGAACGGATCCGAATTTCGTCTTTCGTTTGCATACATGAATAGTAATGGACAAACGGAAGCGAAAATTGTGACAGTTTTCAAAATATTTCAGTGAATTTTTAGTGCGTTTCAGAGCAACCTAAGCCGTCAGCGTTGGCTTGAACAAAAAATTAAGTCGACCACGAATGCACAAGATGCGGAGATGTGAGAAAACTAGTTTTCGTGAACAGAGCAACCCGAAATGTTATTTACCTCAAACCGAACAAATTTTAGACATTTATTTTTCAAATCTATTCTACCCTCCGAAAGTTTTCTTCGTATATTTTAATCCTCCTCCGCGTCCGAGACACTCAACGCGCCAGGTATCTTTTATCAGCTTTGAATTCTTAATTTCAACCATCGTTCCTTTTTTTCTCTCTATCCGTCATGTACAATCTACAGCAAGGCGACCTTCCATCAAGATTAATCTGTCATCCTTCGGCTGCGAGCAAGGTGTGCGCAGATCCGGTAACAAATTCGAGTGGGCGCCGTACCGCCACCGTTCTTGTGCGCGCTGGTTAATTGGTAGCTTTTGGATCCTGACAAAACATTTCAACGCGTTTTCCGGCGAAGCACGGTTATTTGTTCTCCTTTCCGAACGACTTAATTGTGTCCGCCACTCGATGCTCCATATTGCAATTCCATTTTGACAGCAAATTCCTACGCGAACGGTTCGCGTAAAGTGGCTACGGCCGAGGGAGGGACGAAAACCGAGATGGTAGTCGTGAGAAAAATAACACCACACCACCACTGCTAAGCACTGTTTGCCTAACAACTGCGCCCAAGAGCCGAAAACGTTTCAAGGAATGAAACGATTTGTTATGCAAATTGAAGTATGTTTGATTTCAATAGAATGAAAGTCTCGAATTGATTGAATTGATTAAATGCTTTGAAAAAAAAAATGCTTTGTGTGGCGTTTTGATCAAAAGCTGCGAACCATGTTCAAAATGCATCGAAGTGTAATCTTATTGAATCTTTTTTTTTCTTCTATTGACAGCTTTTGTACGTTCAGGCAGATTTTATTCGAAAAAAAATCTATATTAAAGTTACAGCTTCACAAAATATGAGTATATGAGTAATATGAGTAGTAGACAGAGTTATGTTTGGTATTTCAATTGATATCCGACATTTGTCCGACATTTGAAAATTGATATCCGTTAGCTTTAAAGCACTTTTGAGGCACGAACGCAGAACTTTAATTAAACACAATGCCATCGCTAATGCGATGTTTTTGTGCTCATTGCAATGCTGCTTAAACGAACCTTAACAGATAGGCTTCCGATATAATCCGCCAATTTATACCAGACGAGTGAACATTCGCACCCCGCAATAAGTTAAATTTCTTTGAAAACGCAAAACTAGATCCCTGAACAGTGTCAGCGTCGCTGGGACATGATTGAAAAGATTATGTTCGATTAGATGTAAACTTTTTCACAAATGAGGGATGGTTGGTTTTTGATAGAGCTTTGGCGGTATGAATAATTCATAGGGCGACCGTTGGCACAGGCAAACAACATGAAAGATGTTACAAACCAGGCACGACTAGACGCGCTGGGATATCGCCAGACTGAAATTGGAGAAAATGATTGAAGGATTAAGGTGTTGGCTTCACTGTGTTTGGCTCGATTTGGGCCAGCGCTTTGTTTTACGAAGAATAGGTTTGAGCAGCGAGAGCGTTGCCTTTCGATGGCCCTATCGTAGACAGTCAGCCCTAACGGAGCGGTTGACAAATCTCTTGAATCAACATGCTTTTGTAAGCTTAACTGCACAAACATAAACCACACAGCGAGTGTTTTCACGTGATAATGGAAAATGAGACTTCTGTTGAAAGTTTGACCAGCTCGTTTAATTAGGCGTGTTATGAGTCAACGCGATGTTTATCTGATATGGCGTAAGACTTTAGTGCTGGACTAGTTTTTTTTTCTCATTAAATTGGCTTTTGAAAATCATCGTACGTTGCTAAAATTTGCTATCCACTTCTCATTCGTTTGATGGATTTCAATGAATATCACAATTCGAAAGAGATGAAAATTCTATTACAACAAATGGCTTAAAATTTGATCATATTTGAAACAGTTTTACAACACCTGTGATTCTATTGAACATAAGAACAATAAGCAAGCTAGGAGCTATCCTATGGCATTGGATATCATGCATCAGCCCATATGTGCCTATGAAATATGAATTTTTATCGCAGACAAACGAAGCACGTTCAGTTTATTCAAGAGCAATATTTACAATTGATCAATATTTTCCTTTCCAACCATTCGTTCATGTTCCGATTTCTGAACACGTTCTGTGGAGCGCACTATTTCAAATAAAGTAGTGACAACGAAACGAGCATCTGGAACGAGCATAGCGTAGGACAAAATCCATACGTTTTCTTCGCATAAATCACTGCACATATAAATACAAAATGCTACCTAGAGTATCAAGACGCTCTATTGGTATGCGCCCGAGCATCTAGTGAATTGAAGCACAGCGGTAATACTTATGCTAAAACATAACGCCATTTCCTCTTTCCGGTCACGCATCTTGGAAGCCTCCCAATTCTCCTCTCTCCCTCCTCTTCCGTAATTTCCTTCCCTCTTTGGTGTTAGTAATTAGATTAAGCAAATTGGCAGAAGTTAAGTTAAGTTAAGTTAGTTATAAGTCTAAGTATATGTTTAACCTTTGTGGTGGACATTAGAAATAAACATTATAACATTATAACATTATAACATTATAACGTACTGCAAATACTTCGGAAGTTGAAGTAACACAGTCTAAACAAAGTCTTCTAACACAGTAAACACAGTCTTACTAACACAGTAAACACAGTGTTAATACCTTACTTTATCTTTTCAGTTTTTTACGCTATCTGTTTGTTACATTTAAATCAGTTTTTAGTTTGTAATCTACTAGATCGACTTTTAGAAGACTGTGTTACTGTGTTTAGTAACACAGTCTTCTAAAAGTCGATCTAGTAGATTACAAACTAAAAACTGATTTAAATGTAACAAACAGATAGCGTAAAAAACTGAAAAGATAAAGTAAGGTATTAAAACACATTGTTTTTATACATTTGTCACTAAAACTTGTGTAGGTAAACATATCAATATTGGTAAACTGATGTAGAACAACTGTGTTACTGCAGGTTCTTTTGATCAGTGCAACAACAAGAGTTGGAAGAGAGATTAGACAATAAACTAAAGCTGTTATAAATAAACGTAGATCATACATCCAATACAAAACAAGTCAGCACACATTAAATTTAATCGCCCCTGTAAGCTTATATAACAACTTGGGAAGCAACTTGGAAAATGGTACTCAGCTCTTCCATAGAAGTATGTCTATGCTCTGAATGTTCTATTCTGATTCTGATGTTCTGAAACAATAGGAATATTTACCAATATGATTAATTTCCCTTTCGTTTTTTTTATAAATATGATTTTCTTATTAAAATAAACTGGCTCAACGATAACATTAAGATGTACGCAATTGATACAAAACACTTTGAGTCTATTTATGAGTTTTCTATAATGACAATAAAAGTAAATCGAACCATGCCTGTTTAACCTGTCAGTGCCTTCAAACTGCCAAGATATCTTTGCTGCTGAAGTAAAAAGACTTCGATCTGAATATCACGCGCCTCTGTTGAATCATTCAACCATCTTCATCACGCTCACTATCGGCACAGGAAGCAACAGACGCGCGACGCGTTCCGTTCGCCTAACGCTCGGTGCGTAAATCCTTACACCAACGTCCCGAACCGTAGCGATATTTAAACCGCCTGCCCCCGAATCCCCACACGCGCAGCCCTAACCTCGCAGGGCCCCCGGAAAAAAGATGTAGATGGATTTTAAAAGACGACGACTTTTGCACTCGCTTTACGCCGGCAGACGTTAAACGGCAGAGCCCATAATGAGTCCATCAATTCGTCTATCGTTCAGGCCCGAAATGGTTCACGGCGGAACGACTTACTCGCAACGATCGCTGCACCGCGGCCACATCATCATCGTGGCACCGATATCGGGGCAAGCGTTCGACGATAATGGGCCACCGTCTAGGCACTGTGCCTGATGTGCGTCGTTATCTGCGCAAAACGACACGCGGCAACGAGCAGAAACGTTCAGCCCGATAGCATCTTAATTATCTATCAGCCTGTCGTTTAGTCGTCCGGTAGTCGCAGCCGAAGGTTGCGCCGACCTTCCGTCACATTCACGGGATGAGAAGTTTCATGTTCGCCAACATCAACACACACACCGGTGGCCACCGGTGCGAAAGGAACTGTGTTTGCGCAAAGCATAAAGTGCTTGCTTTGGTAGGCGGCTGCCTCACACGCTGCTCATCTCGCCACGTACGTAAGGCGAGAAAGTTTCACCCCGAAATAAGCTGCAGCGGTACATCGCACGGATCCTTCTGGACTTAACGGAGCGCTAGCGAAATTGTAGTATCGTTTTCTAATTGGCCACAACGATTTTATTTCAGTACCTCCGGTATACCACTAATTGTGCCAATTTCACATTAAATTCCCTTCCGGCACTGCACACCGAAGAGTCCCGAAGGAAATGGCTCATCTGAACAGCAAACTATTGGAAAGTGAAATTAAAATGTAATTTGCTATTCCCGCCGCAAGAGATAGGTATCTTTCCGCCGGGTGTCGTTAGCATGATGCTTAATGAGATATTTGCAAAATAAAGTTAATCGAATCATCTATCTACTTCATTTTGTGTTGTTGTGATGTAAGCTGAACAGCTGAATGTATGCTTCATCTAACCTACAATGTGTATCCATATTGGACAAGATTTGACTATCCCCCGCATGGTGCAATTGCGGATTTGTTCAGCACAAAAACAGGGAAAGCAACCATTAATTCCACTCTTTTAATCCTACACTCAGATGAAGCATGATATTTGTCGGTAAAAGTGAAATGATGACTCCATGTTCGCCATGAATTGTACGTTGTTTATTCGTGTGCTCTCCATCTCTGCCATCGCTGGTTTCTGCTCACTGCAGCTCCGTTCTTGGATACCTGATTTTACGAACTGCACTTTTGGGAGGCCCAGTCCAACTCTGTAACGGTGGCTAGGATTTTGAATAAATTATTTCTTCCTTCCATTCGGACACACACACACACACACACACACACACACAAGCATATGCAGGCTTCGGTTCGGATGCGGCCATGGTGTGTTTCGTTGCATCGGCTCCACCTTTGCGGTTGGTCGCAATCATTGCCTCGAGTTGCCGGCAGCCCGGTACGATAAAGTTTCTTCGTTTCATAATCTGCCCGTGATGTATATTACCGCAAAACCTGCATGCAAAAACTAAATTAAACAGAACTACTTGCGAGCGGCCCCGGGCAAACTATCCGCCTGCCGGGCGAGCGTAGGGCAAAGTTTTTCCGAGCCCCTCCCCGCCCGGGACGGAAGCCGGGATTTGTGCGAAACGACAAAAGCAAATGTTGCACATACGCGCTGCAGTAAACACGGAGTGTAAAGTTTGCGTGCAAGTACGTGCGCTTTAGAAATCGTTACTAATCAATATTAACCATACATTAAGGAGCGGGAAAACTGTCGTCATAAATATGGCTGAAGTTTTTGTGTTAACTAATGTGGAGTGCAATCTAGATTTGTGGGCGAGGGCGATCGTAGCAGGGATAGCAAGATTGAAGTAAAGTTTCGTATGGCTGCATGATCTTGGTTCGAGCTTGGGTTGTACGAAAACTGGTATGAATGAACATATTCATTGATTCTCTATCTAAGTATCTATCTATCTCTATTCGCGAAAGCTCCAGGTTTCCAGCGAATATTGATTCAAATTTTATAAAGCTTCAAAATTTAATCTCTGTTATTATTGAACCATATTAAAATATGTACATAAAATATGATTTGAGTCATAAAACTCATAAATTTATCATGGTTGCAGTAATACAACTAATTTAAATCTCACACATCCTTCTTATAGAATCTTGTGTTCTTGAAAAGAAACGAAATAATGAATAAAGATTATCTATACGCCATGTCCAATGTGGAATTTTAAAGCTAAATTAAAAGTATGGGTTTTTAATACCAATCAATTATCTTGATAAAATTACATCGTATGGTCATGGAAAAAATCAAGGCAAAGTCATATTCAAGAAAAATCCCTCAATTGTCTCGAATGCCATACCCTAGACAAAGATGTTTCTCAATTTATATATAGCACACGTACTACTGGTGTTAATTTGGAAAAAATCTAAAATATTGGATGGTAGTGGTGACGCGCACGGATGCTGGCAGCCGACCGGTCATACTACAGCCTGAAGAAACTTTTCCACTCAGCGAACCTGTCGCGACGGACGAAGCTGAGACTATATAAAACATTCGTGGTCCCAGTACTCACATACGCCTCTGAGACATGGACCCTGTCAAAATGTGACGATACCCTCTTAGCCGCGTTCGAGAGGAAGATGCTCAGGAGGATTGTTGGCCCCATATGTGTGGAAGGACAATGGAGGAGCCGCTATAATGACGAGCTCTATGGACTGTACGATGGCCTCACTATTGTGCAGCGCATTAGACTCGCCAGGCTCCGGTGGGCTGGTCACGTCAGTAGAATGACACCGGACGACCCAGCCCGTAAAGTCCTTTTAGGCCGTCCACATGGACAGGCGTGGAGATATAGGAGGCGTGGTAGGCGAAGACTGAGATGGATAGATAGATAGAATTCGGATAGTCCGTAACATAGCTATACGACCATCTATATTTTTTAAAAGGAAACGAAATCTCGAAGAGATAGATGCACTACTAAGTTGTAGGCCCAATCCCATTGCTGGTAACGACAGTTTGCTAATCGAGATGCGTATGCTATCGATTCAGATCATATTTGACATCGAATCATTTTTGACAAATTGTTTATACATTTTCTCGCATTTTCCAAGTATGTTCAGATTCCTGGTTCAATGTTGCGTTAGGGTTTAGATGTATACGATACGATTTAGATGGTTTGAAACGATTTCCATCGCAAATCAGCCATTTTCCGGTCACTTAGATTATGTAATGTACATTCTACGGACGTTAGATCAGTAATAATCATACGAGATTAGCAATAACCGGTTTGAAAAGTCATGCGTCAGCATTATGACGGAAAAAAGTGAAAATACATGAACAATACATGAAAATACAAAAAATACACGAAATTTCGTATCTACATCCTAAAAACTGTATAGAACGTGTCGTAATGAGTTCCATCAAAAATATACAAAAATCCATCAAAAATGTCTTTGATACGCTATTTACAACTTAGTAGAACAACATGTTCCTCTTTCTCTTCAAGTTTTCGTTTCATTCGAAAACAAAAGTAGTCGCATAGTTACATAACGGGCTGTATAACAAAATGGAATTGCCCATCAAACGCAGAAACATTAACAATGACCTTTAATTTGATATTGTATACCAATATTGGTTTTGTTCGGTTTATTTAGGCAATTTGCCAAACCTATACTGCAGCTCATATATTTGGACTTGAGCCCATGCCTTGCGGTAATCAAACATTTTTACTCAGATTTTTTTTTTGTTCGCCAAAAATCCAAACAAACGAAATATCAATTAAAAAATCCAATACAACATTCGCTTCACATCCCGGTGGGTGGCGTCATTATCCACCCGGAACGTCATCCGCAAAAGCACATCCCCGAACGACAGTAAACACTCACGGATAAATAAAAATGTCCCATTTGCTTGGGCAGCGAGGCCGAGCTACTCAGCGCTTCTTTCCAGTGCACCGATCAAATAACTTCTGCGACAAAGCGAAAGAAGGATAGAGAGAGAGAGAGCGAGAGACAGCAGTCGAGGCTCACTTCACGAGTTTAATTAAAGGTCCGCACCGTACTTTCGTTATCCCATTTTGCCCTTGAAGCACACGACTCAACCTCATTTCCGGCCCGGTCCGGGGCCTGTGCCCGAAGCGTTTCACGGTAGCGCTATTTTCTGCAACATGGAAACACACTTTACAATTCCTTATCGTTTACGCCACGGCTACGGGGCCCGTTTGGCTCGTTCTTGACCTATTGTGTGGCGCACCGGGTCGGTCCAGGTCGGTTGTCTTGCATCGAATCCCGGTCTATGATTTGCTCATGCCCGCTTCCGCTTCCGGTGTCCGAGAAGGGAGTGTTCATTTTGTAAGACGAGATTAAAAGCGGGACAGGGAAAAAAACAACACGACAGTGCTGTCCATGGAGGTGCTATTCTCTTCAGCAACGCAACCTTTTGATTCCCATTAGGCTTCCTACCTGCTCTTTGTCTCACAATCGTGTTTTTTTTTCGGAAGCAAATTTTTGCGTTTCTGTTTATCCACATTGTTAGCAATGTTTTCTCTGTAAGGAATTTAAAATTCGTTTAAAAAAAGGGTCATAGGGGTTCATCATCGAGTAATGAAGGATGTTTTTAAAACTCTGAGTTTTTTCCTTTATCTACAAGAAAATAATGGTTTGAAAAGCACAAAAATGAGTTTGTCATACAGTCAAGATATACAGTATTGAATGAAACTCTTCTAACATATGAAATTGATTACATAAGCACTTTAAATCCTACATAAAATTACAAAAAAACACTATCAATGAGAACGTCATTTAAAGAGTCGAAAAAATCGCCGTTAATGAGAAATGTGTAAAAAAAAATCGCATAAAAACACCTTCCTTACCGTGTGTCCATATTTCACTGCAGAAATTTCAATAATAATCATAAATTTATCTACTCGCGCCACACCCAACCCTCGGACGTACTTAAAACTCGAACTGACCCAACACCCACTCGAGCACGGCCGGAAAATAATGTTTTCCCCCAATCTGCACCTAAATCGTCTTAAGAGTTTTGCGTTAGTTCTTTGATAAGACCACATGTCAGACGCGAGCACGGTAGCGTTACACGAAATCTCAATCTCCAAATGGAGCGCCATGCTTGTAATTCCTATTCATGGCATTTCTTGTGCATTCGTATTCCGCCCAGCCCAGTACGGGAGAGAGAAAGGTATGTCTGGGTACGCGTGCAAGATGTAAGTTTCTGCCAACTTTTCTAATCGGCTTTAATCTGCGGTGTCAAAAAGTTTGACTTGCCTAGCCCAGCTGCAGGTGGTCTGATAGCACCACGTGCTGGTTGTAGCTAAAGGAGGAAGCAAAGAAAAAACAAATCCACCACCAGTCGATACCGCAAAAAGGCCCACGGGATTTTAATGTATGTCTCGCCTGGTGGTTGGCCGGTCTAACAACTCCTACGAACAGGTGTAAAAACATACTACATCCCTCGAATATATCGAAATTCATTATAAAATGGGTTAAGTAAGTTTGCGAACACAAGTAACTTTAAAAATTAATATTTGAAGTTTATAAAATCGGGTGCTCCTCCCGTGTGTCATGAACTAAATGCTGTCGGAGATTTGGCTGATATGTCTGCATTTGCCGTGTTTCCATCCAATTCGATTCCATTCGGTTTGCTTGTCAATTTGTTTAAAGATTGACCATATCCTGTAGACTTTTCAATTTATAAGAATTATGTTTATGTTTATTTTACATGTTGAGATTGACCAAAACCAGTGGTCTTGTAGTGGAACATGTTAAGTCAATGTAGAAATTTCCCTGATTGTAATATCGTGTGATAATTGTGAACCTTAACGCTTGGGTTTAAGTTTGCTACTCTTTTTTTGCTGTCCGTTTTTTAATACAATACATGTTCATTTTATAAATCATTCGTTCATTCACTTTAATTCATCCTAAGCTATTCTTAATTCTTAATAGTAGTTCTTGCTGTTATTGTAGTTCATTAATTGGAAGAACATTCAAATATTCAACAGACATGTTTGGATCGGATAGAAGATTTCGGAAACAGCGCAATATGTACATGGCTAATGTAGCAGTATGAAAGAGCGTCATAATCATTCGGGACATTCATTCGGTATCCTGCCCGAGTTAACCAGTTAACATCATAACAATAAATTGGCAGATGCTCTTCATTCTCATCACTTTCCTTAAGCTAATGTTTTCTTCTTGTTTTATTATACAAGGAATGTTATAACTTCCTTTGTTGACATGTAGGTTACCAAATCTCCAAATTCCATAGGCTTACTTCCATTACAATTTAGACTTCGACTGTGCCTTACAAAAAAGATACCCGCAGCAAGACAGGGTACTGAGATTATCCGTAACTCTAATTAAACTTCACTCAATTTTATCTTCATGTTGTACGTATTCATTTCCGCGTTCTTCGGACCTGCACGTGACGTACGTTATCCAACGTCAAAATGCATTCCTAAACCGTTGGTTGGATTTTTAGGCTCTGATTAAAATCTACTTCAACGAGATTCCTCTTCAAGGTTGTCTTTTTGCTCCGTGCATCGCTCTCCATGCGCTGGAACGCATCCCTCTGACAACGGCTCTGTACGTCCGATCAATCTCCATTTACGCTCCCGTTTGACGACCACCATTGTCCATTCTTACACCGTCCGCTGCTGCCGAGAACATGCACCGAGGATGAGCCGAATGCTCAAACGCTATGCAAAAGCATGCATCGCACCGTGCCGCAGCAAGTATCGAATGTCCATTGGGCACCGGCGGACGCAATAGCCCCGACCAACCGACCGGCTGATAGCCATGGTCGATTGAGTACCAGCATGCTCAATTACACCGCCTGCCGCCAAGCTTTCATCTCACGTCCGGCAAAATGTCACCGGTACATCAGCGTGAGAGCATGATGCCGCTGCACACGATGACAGGGAAATGGACCGTACCGAGCCGCCCTGGGTAGCATCAGGTTTGGAAATATAAACTGCACCAACCGCTCAATGCACTCGGGGACGGTAAATAATGGGCTTTTCTGTATAAACACTAATAAGGATCGGCCTCAGGCTACTGGGAAGAGCTTACTGCAACTGGTACTGGCTGCGTTCTCGCACCGTGCCCTGTCCCTCCCGACGATACCTGTTTGCATAAAGCAATCACACAAGATTGGCATCAATATGCATGAGCCTGTGCCGGATAGGCGCTACTCACTCGCTCGCTCTCTCTCTCTCTCTCTCCATGGGAAATCTTTACGCAACATGCAAATAATGCAGCATAAAATTGACCGAAATGCAACACCTGTCTTAAGCGGCGAGGGGCAAGAGAACAAAACTACCATTTAACATCAAGACGTTAGGTTTAATTGCAATGCCATTCACCGGGGCAGAAAGATTCACACGGCAGTTGTTGGGTGTGTACACGGAAATTTATACGCAAACTCAATGTGGGTTGGCAGATAAGACATACCACTGAGGGAATGTCTTCGTTAGGGGTTTATTTGCTATATTTATACATCTATGTCAATTTTGAATTTTTTGAAGTTATTTTTCTGCATTGATTTTTTGTGAACAATTATTCCATCTCCCAGCACGGTATTATTCCTCGGGAAATTTTGTAATTTTTAAATTACCTTTTAAAAATAATTAAAAATAAAATAAAAAATAAAATAATAAAGGTTGAGAATATTTATTATTCCCAATTTCATCATAATTTCCATCGATCGCCATTCGTTCGCATCACTCAAAAGTTCCCTTGATTCGCTCGGCACTGCGATCGCCCGTTTTATCCGAACGAATATTTGTCATTGTTTCATCCCACCTTACTTTACATATCGAGTACAAGATAAAAATAACTAGAGGAAAAAAGGGAACTGATGTCATCGAAAACCATTTTTATCAGAGGATATGCTAATCGAATACCCAAAAACACGAGGAGCTAGCAAACAACAGATAATTGACTTAACCGTGCCGTTATATTTTTATACCGAGATAACCTTTAGGTCTGAGTATTACCTTTTTCAACTTAAGCAATACGGCCAGCACGTTCTAGCTGTATAAGTAAAAAAAATGTATTTTCCAACTGAAATTTAAGTTGAAACTAAGTTAAAATAAAAAAGAACAACAGAAATGTAGTCATTTTGATTAAGCTTTTTTGAAGTAGGTATCATGTTTTGGAAACATATTTCAAATGGCTTAAACCAAGAAAAAAAACATAAAAATCATGTTACAGCTTTAATAGTGAAAGAGTATGAGGTAGATAAAAAAGCAATCGGACTTTGCAGCTCATAAAGCTCCTTTTCTCTGAGTCATCTGACAGAGGAAGAATCGATTTGATATAAATCAACCTTCCCGTTTTCCTCGAACTTGGATCAGTCTGTACCTTAGGTAGCATAATCAATTCCTGGAACAGGACAATTCGGTAGCAGTTTGTGGAAACAATAATACCCTCGTTTCCGGTTCCCGGTAGCAGATTTTTGCTCATTCTGTGTTTATTGAGAAGAAATAAATTTAAAAAAAAACATGTAAAAACAGAACGATTGTGGTTAAATCAAGTTATCTTCTAAGCGCAAGGAACACCCGCAAACTCGTTAAACAGTTGTACACGAATTTTAATAACAATTTATTGCTAGACTTGTAATATCAATTAAGGCACACAACACAGTTCAGCTTCAAACCATCGTTACAGCTTTGAAAGCACCACCGCGTGATTATTCCTCACAAACACCACCTCCGGCTGCTGCTTCGGCACCTGCACCGTGCGGAAGTTGTTCACGATTTTCTTGCCGGTGTCCTGCGGGCAGGCCTGCAGCTGCCGAAACGCGGCCAGCTGCGCGCTGGACACGTAGATCGGCGTTTTGTAAACGAGCCAGGTAACGCTTTCGAAGTACGGCGGCGTGGTGAGCGACCCGCTGTACGTGTAGTAGTGCCGGTTCAGCTCCTGCATTCCCATCCAGGCGAGGCAATCTGCGTCGATTTCGGTGACCGCGTTCGGGCTCTGGACGTGGCGCAACCCGGCGACGATCTTATCAAACGCGGGGCAATCGTCGTCGCCGTACGCCTGCACGAAGAATCCCAACACCGCCAAACCGTCCGGCTTGTCGACCGCTTCCGCGAAGCTGCCGTATTTGGCGTTGTAGTGTACGGCGTGGGCCTCCATCGAGTAGGTGCTGCCCTCGAGCGTGTGCTCGCATCCAGAACCATCGCCAGCGCCCCAGTGGAAGTGCAGCTGCTCGAAGATGTACTTGTTGCCGAGCACGCCTCCTACGATGAACGGTCGAAACGGGCGGTCGCTGAAGGTAATCTAAGCAGGCGAGGGAAGCATGTTTCGAAATTACTTTGAGGGCGAAAGCAAAATAAATCACCACGAGCTGTGTGTGCCCTTTCCCGACGGCGCGACGGACGCCTTCCAGCGTGTCGGCGGGATCTACTTACCATAACGGACGAACCAGTGTTTACCATTTTCGCCTTTCCCAAGCCATCCCAGTGCCCGAAGAAGTCCAGCGGTTGGATGCCATCGCGAATCACCGTCGAGCGCTGATCCAGTGCAATTGGGCTCTGCACGTTTTTCGTCGTCGTCGCTGCCATTGCTGAGAATGTTTGATGCGGGAGTGCCGATTTTCGTTGCTTCACCAATCAACGCTCGCGACGCATCTGATGGGCAGGTTACGTTTATCACATATGTTCGAACCTTCGCATTTTAAGATGCGTGCCTACTGCAAACAACCTATATCTACAGCATAACAAATCCATAGCCCCGCACATCTTATCGGCTGACCGCTTATCGGCGGACGCAGCGAGGTATCTTTTATTTTTTTCGCTTCGCCAACACAAATCCCGTGAACGCTTAGCAGCGGCTTCAATCGCTCCGGCCGGTCAAGTGACATCTTATCAACCGACAACTCGGACAAATGAGAGCACATGCTGCCGGTAAGACAGTGGCAACACACCTGTACAAGGATTAGCAACAACACGTTTTGACACTCTCTGCAGACTGGCTTCGGCTTCGGAAGCGGTTATCAGTGGAACGTGAACTCCAAGCTGTAAATGTGTGCCCCGGTATCAGCAGTGTGCAGCTAGGCAACGCGTAGTCTCATAAATGTTTCGCTTCAAATGGATCGAACGCTTCCTGGTAAACTGTGACACAGTTGTCAGATCTGACTATCTTAATGAAAGGTTAATCTTGCCTTCTGCTTTTTATGACGCTATAATTACCCCGGTAACGCTAATGTATCCTTCACAAACTTATACGTCGAAATGTTGGATACTAATCTCTAGGGATTCGGTCACAAAGATAACGATCGGAAATATAGTCTACATTATTGGAAGGAAGTCTGCTCAATGAGGCAAACTATCATCAAAGTAATTAGTTAACAAGTGAGTTTTTTGCGCTTGGTGGGTCTGATGTACAGACACAGTTGGAACATATCTTAAAAGCCGTCCAGCTCGGGGCTCGCTTCCCCCAGTTTTATCACCACGAGGTCTGTTTGACCTCGGGGCTCTCGTAACGTCTTAGGTTGCTTACTCTACGGTTGATGATGAAATTTTCAGTATGTCTTGCATCATATCATATTCTCCAAGCTTGATTCCGATATGATTCCGGTTTTTGTACCGATGGACGAGGTTTTCCATGTGTTTTGAGGTAGACTTGAGAAAAAAATCTAAAAAAACAATAGTAGAAGTAGAACTTTTCAAACTAAGACCAACACGTACTAAACGTAGAAGACTGGTTGCAAATATTTTGATGTAGCTCTAGATTTTCTATTTTGTCTATTTCATAGTGAGATCTACTCACGGGGGCACATGAAATCTTATAGACGCATCCTTCACAAGAGAGCTTTTTTATTTTTGAGCTTGAGGATAAAAAACACTAGATATTTCAACTTTCGGGTGATATTCAAGTTTGTCGAAGACTACTCCAATTGAACAAGTTGATTGATTCAGTTAAGCGATGGAATTAGATAATAACGATATTTCTCAACAAGAAGTTATGCCCGTGAATTATGCATGGTCTAGATGCACCTGGGAGCAAATAAGTCACTGTTAAATCAAGCAAGTAGATCATATTTAATGACGTCTTTGTCAATAAGGCTTCTTCCTAAGGTACATCGGTTCTAGAGTATAACTTTTATATTGCAGCAAACACATGCTGCCATTTTCAGAAATATTATTGATAGTGGAATAGTAAGAAAAAAATGGTGTGAATTATCGGTCGGCTTATTACTCCAACCTAAACAAAATCTCAAACATGTGAAAAAATCTTGTTATCAAGCATTACTTACTAACAGGTTATTTACTGATCTGTTTATTCTATAGAAAAAAGAATGAAATTTAACTAACATATGTGGCTCAGCTCATACTTAAAACAAATAAGCGTAAATTTGTTTTCTAACTAATAAACATTAATGAAAACAGACAGATTATTTACTAAGCAATGTAAAACAAATGTGCTAATAGTTGCATTAGTAATTTAATAAACATGAACTGGTCTAAACAAACTGGAATGTGCAAAATAAGATATCTGCAATAATAAAACAATAGTAGCGCCATTATACAATTTTTGCTGCAAAAAATGGTCAAAAAATCTAAAAAATACACGCACACACTGAAATGTATATTTTTTTATTCGTGAATGCATCTCCGACCCATGTATCTTATAGTTAATCCTTTGTGAAGCATAACATAAAATCCATTGTGTATAGCAAAAATGCTGCATTGTATTGAGCCCGGTTATGCTTTAGGGCAATGAATAAAATTACACACTCCTTGACACCGGCAGTCGTTTGAACAGCCTGGATCCTTCTGCAGGCTGCACAAACCATGCCGCCGTACAGTTGCTCAAAAACTATCATGCGGCGTGTAATCGAGAAAGTTTAACACAATTAAACTTCATTAAATCACTCCTCAGAAGCCACTTACCCGCCTCATCGGTCCTCCGGCATCCGGCACCTCGCCGCCTCCATACTGGCGGCGGTAATAAATTCTTTCCTCTAACTTACATGCATTTTTACACTTCATTCGAAAGCACACGTTTCCATCGGGAGGGTCGGAACATTCCTTAGCCCAAACAATAGATCAGAGTGGCTCTGGTAGCGCACTGCCGCAGCGCCCGCACACAGGTCAGCTGGTCATGATGGGGCTCGGGGGCAAATCCAGTGCCAACGCCACCGTCTGCCGCTGGCAGGAGATGCGCATAGTTTGCCCTGCTTGTGATTGTCGCATGCTCCGTGCATAATTAACGATAAAGATAATGTTGTTAAAAAGTTATAATTGCACTTCTCACTGTGTGTGTTCCTTCTTTTTCTTCCACGGTACCGCTCTTGGTTTCGCTTTGTAGTGCGCGCTTCTGCGACGCTCCTGTGTGCGAAAGCCGGAGGCTGATTCAGCTTCTCTGGGTTGAAAGGAATCTTCCGACATAGTTTGAGCTTGGGAACGGAGAGCGTGGATTTTGCAGGTGAAGCACCGAAAGAAACCCACGCCCACGTCTCGGTCCGCCACGGTCTCCGCCCGAGCGCGCACAACAGATAGACAAATCACCGGAAATTGTCGGAACAAGGTATAAAATTGTCAGACTCCAGCGTCTGCACTCGTCCGCAGTACGAGCATGCATTGCAGGGGCAATCGAATGCATCTTCGCGGAAGCTTTCAACGTAAATTGTGAGGAGATTTAGGCGACACTGCAACTCGCTCGTCAACGGTGCGGAATGTATGTTCAAGGATTTGGTTCGGTGTTGGTATTAAATTATTCATTGGTTGTTTTTACGTTACAAATATATCGCCATGAACATCGACCGAACAGATGGAGGATCGTAGTACATATCGGTTACTAAATTTCAGAGAATAACTTGATTAATATTAGCATATGGAATATGAAGTTTAATCATGATTTCTTGGACAGAAAAAAATCCAAGAACATATTGAATATTAAATTTTCTTGTTTTTTTTCTAATATCATGATGAGTGCAGCATTAAAATTTACAATAGTAGATATTAGAGATCATGTTTTGCATAGAGATAGTGAAGCCTAACCAGATTAAGATGCAAATTGTGTATCCAGTCTTTGGACAATACTTTTTAAAACTATTTCTTCTTGTTCTTCTAACGTGATGGAATTAGGACTCCTACGATTGGAAAACACGAGCTTCCCCCGAACCGCATTTAGAAACAAAACCCTCTCTATCGGCTTCGACTATCATCAGTCATATCACCACCGGTCTCCTTGGCACATTGCACTACGGTAAGTTGTAGTGGATCACACCTCGTGCAATTGCTGAACGACTGATCTAACTCAGAAACAGTTCCAGTGTTACACGCGGTGGGACTTGAGCTTCCTCAACCACTGTTCAATATATGTTACCATATTCTAGCTATGATTGTTTTTTGTTTAAGTTTTGTATTGGTATTTTTGTTATTTGTGATCTGCATTATTTAGTTTTGTGTCTATGGTTTTGTCTTTGCTTCGTCAATATCTGTACTCCTGCCCCTTTCATGAATTTTATCACTTCTTTTATAGTTTAACCCGATTAGTTTTTGTTTCCAGCTATCTTTTAGTCTTTCCCATGGTATATTAGTTAGTTCTCTATGGACTTTGTAGTTCTAGCAGAAGAAAATTTTATTAATCCCTGTTTCAGGTTCTTTATACTCTTGGTAGATTCTATTTTCTTTTGTTTCCATTTTTGTCTGCCAGTATTTAGATCCTGTCCAGCTAGTATTTTGTTGAATATTTTTATTTCATGTGTTGTTAGATTTATGTCTTGATACTATGGTTTGATTTCAAATTCTTTTTGAAATTCTCATTTTTTCCTTTGTTTTCGCATTGTGTCTTGTGCCATTTTTTAGTCTTATTGATTTTTTTTTTTAAATCACATATCACATATCTATATCACATAATCTTAATTTGTTGACAAGTCATTGAATTACAATAGTACCCAGCTTAGCTAGTTCATCAGATTTCTCATTACCGTCATTACCTAGATGAACAGGAATCCATTTAATTTGAGCATTTAATTCGTTGCTTTTTTCTTGGATATTGTATATTGTTTCGTCTATATAGTCACTGTATTAGGCTTTTTTTAGAATCTTACATGCTGCCTGACTGTCTGTAAATATGATAGGATTCTGTACTTTGTGGTCGTATGATATAACTAAAATATTTCCAAAAATAAAACTTGAAGAATAGGCTGTAAGAAATAAATGCTGTGTTTTTTACATCAATGTATACTTCCCGTTGGTGAAACTCAAAAGACACATTATCTAGCATTTAAATCAATCGAAAAATAATCGGCATGTAATTACAATCGTGTAATAAAACATATTCCAGGTTTTTCCCCCTCGGGGCCTGAATACCGTACTAAAATCCAATCCAATATCTCAAATAAAATCATTTTTTTTTTCTTACATTTTTAAAGCTAAGAAACGAAAGAAACGAAAGTTTCAAAGTTTCTATAATTCTTTTAACAACAACATATTCCAAGTTATTTCCGATAAACTAGCTTTCCGATAAACACGTCAAGGCAAGGCTGGGAAAGGAATGAAAGAGAAACAAAAATAATCTATATCGTCGCCACCATATTAATACAAAATCGGAAGACGTGAGTGTTAAGATCAGTGTAAAAGAATAGAATCAAAACGTTTACTCGAAAGTTCTATTTAATGGGAAAATGAATTAACAATGAAAAAAGTCGTAAAAGTTACACAAAAAATTCTAAGGTATATTCGGTTTTGATTCAAATACATTGCTGTCTTGCTTCCTACGTAGATTAAACGAAAGAAATTGCAATGAATTAATCATATCATACCACTGTTCTAGTCTTAACTCGTTTCGTTCAACCTTGAAATATTCTTAAAACCAATAAAAAATGCAATGCTTGATGAAGTTATGCAAGGGCAACGTTAGAATGAAATGCAGTTTGATTCGTTCGTGTTCAGCTTTGCAGAAGGACTTTCCTCTATTCATCTTCTGGTGTGGCTTACAAGCAGGGGCATACCATAAACCTCATAATCTTCACATCGGCAAATTTCTTCGCGAAAAGCATTCAGCCGATTTCCCCACGAAAGGAGAGTGATTACAAAAACGAAGAACGTTTTACACAAGCTTAAAAGTGTTAACGACGTATATTTTGTTTTATTTTATTTCTTCCCAATTGCCTATGCCCTCCGGAAGAAAAAGAATTCAAAGTCGGACGGCAGCCCCAGCCGGATGCTCCGCAAACGATGTGAACGTTAATATTGACATAGGATTATCCTGCTGTACAGCTTCACCATTATTTGACACCCACCTTTCCGCGGTGACGAAGCGCGACAGAAGGGGGCAGGTTAAAGTGACTGTCGCTGTGGGCCAGGATCAACTTAATTTCTTAATCATTTGATGGCAGCTGCTCGGGCTCACCACCACGCCGTGATTAGCTGTGTTTGCATTTCCATACAATTACGCAAACACTGATACACCTCACGCCGGGGAAAGGGGTTGTGCCGAAATATGCCGCGCTCGGGGTGGGCGTGCGGGGCACTCCCGTCCTCCCACAAGCCCCGTTCGTCCGGTCGACCCTGGCACCAACGCCAGATTCGGTCCATTGGTTGAAGCTCTCGAAAGAGATCCCTTTTGATTGCATAATCCGGTCCCGGCGGTGACCAGTCCGGTCGGCGCTTCTCACTGGGTCCTATATAGCTATTTGAACAAGCTAACCAAATATGCCACACGTACGAGAGTGCGGAGTGCTCATCCGGAGGATTTGCTATTTGTACAGCGAGCGAAAAAAGGACACTTCTAATCTTTTCTGTAGGCGACGATTATGCAAACAGCAGCAGCGCCGGAATGAGCAGGAATGCGATTATGAATTAGTTAACGGTGGGACGGCGGGTGCGGGTGAAAAGGGAGGTGGGAGCTAAGGGAGGGGAGGGTTATAATGCACGGTGACACACGCGTGGCCATCGAAACCGATTCGCATGAAGCTATAATTTTTGGGAATGTACTCGGGGCTCATTAACATATCACCATACTAGCCACATAATTGGACAACGATTAGTGCAAAGGGAAGCCAGCCGTCGGTTCCGGTAGGAAGGTGGATCAATAAGTTATCACAAATATTAATGAAGAGTATAGTAAAAGAATAAACATTATTACTTTAGGAAATATCAATATAAAACATTAATAGGAGCTGTACCAAAACATGTAAAATAAGAACAAACTCTATAAATTGAAATCTGGTCGCCATTTTCCAATGACTCGTCCTTGCTACCTCGCTTTCCTTTCGACTAAACAAATGTATTATCCTTCGATAAATGATAGTTTAAATCCCCAACCCATTTCCCCAATCCGGGCAACTTTACAGCCAACCTCGCGCTGGTTCAACGCTCCCGAGCGAAAAGCGCAGCACCCTGGACGCAGAGTGGCCGAAATGGGGTGGGTGTAAATTTTAAACAAATTGCTTCAAGACAATTGTAATCTGCTGACCAACACGCTGCAACGCCTGTTATGAAGTGGCTTTTAGGTGCGGGCACACGCGGAATAAATCATCCGCATGCCCCAATCAAATTATCCGCGGTGGAAACAATGCGGTTATTATTTATCAAACACTTACAGGCAGCGCGGTGTGCATTCGCTGTATACGCAATGTTACCGCCGGTTCAATAGTGGCGCATAGTAACCAAGCGTCATAGACATTAGATACAAAAAAAAACTGCGTGTTTATTATGACTGCCGAAATGGCTGCGTCCATAAGGGGTGCGTGTAAATAGGCGCGTGAAAATGAACATCGCCAATGGGCTTTGTGAATGTATCGGAGTACTTCCACAGGTATTGGGCGTTTCAAGCTTTTTGGAGAGGCGGTACACTATTCAAAGATTATAATAGTTTCGAAATAGTGGGGTGCAATTGTATTTTGTTGCTATAGTTCCGCTCTTTATTGTGAGGAAAACAATGAATGTTGTTGGTGTTGATTATAGTTGCGTAAGGTAAACTATTTATGTTTCCAACAAGAAGCTTCCAAGAGCGATCAAGTAGGCTCATAACGAAGATAGTTCCGAGAAATTAATTTAAAAAAACTGCCTATAGCAAAATATTTCATTTTACAGTATTTTATGATATTTTATGTACCTCCTGTGAGTTTCGATTGTTCTAAAACAGTACTAGCAGATTCTACATGAAAGACGTACCGTTCAGCCGGTTTCCGTTTAACCTGTCCCAGCGGTAACATCATGTTACGAATTTTACGTACAAGCGACCATCTTGCTCATATTCTAGCCTCGTCGAAAGATAAACCTTGCTAGATTCCAGTGTATATCTAATCTCCGGTCTCATAATGTATAATCATCTGGTATTATGTACTGATAACAATATCTTGTACGTACGCAATGATGTTTTCAGTGCATAATACACTCACACCATGTTTTGTTATGTAAAAATAGGATCCCTTGATAATAATCCGAAAAGGTTTGGATTTTACAAAAAAACTCAACGGTGATCTGGAACCTTTCTGGAACTATCCTTTAAAAAATATATAAAACGTTAACGAACTTAAATGTGGAAATTTGGTTCCGAAATGTGTTGCTTATACTTTTGTTATCACTATGCAAATCAACTGATAAATGTGATGTAAGGAAGTTATTCTTCAAAGGGAAATAAAGGAAACTGCAAAGGTATAATAGAGCTAATAAATAATAGAGCTAACGAATTGAACATGGTGAAATGAACATGGTGCTCTACCCCAATTATCATCCACTGTACACTGCTGTAACCACTCTACTAATAATGTACAATAATAACACTGTAGTGACAAACCAGTCGCTACAGTATTCACATATATAATAAAAATATTTCTTGCCTGCGCGATACGATACGATCTATTTCGTTTGACGGTACACGAATTGTAATACTCACTTATCTCACTTTGCTTACACTTGGTCCATACTTGTGTGTATTTTAAGGAAACTTTGTATGTCAGAGCTGATTATACTGCGGAGAATCACAATGTCTTTCCTGTCATACAGTTTCTTTTATTGTTCTAGAAATACATTGCAAATTATTCAATCGAGCTGGGAACTGGTTTACTACGGAATTGCTTGTACTGCGTCGGAGGTGAAAATCATTCTTCTTCGCACGGTATCGTTGTGTTTGTTGCCGCTACCAATCGCTTTCAAATCATTCAGTCTAAGTATAGATTTTGTATCATAATATTTTCCAAGCCTAGTCCCTTGCGTATAAGATGCAAATTTTATCAGATGAATTTATCACACCACGAAGACCCAGAGACGACACACCGATGCGACGTTTTGTTCTCATCGCCATTTCCCGGAAACAATTTCATCACAATGCACAACCTGGATTGAAGATTGCAAGACAAGCATTACTTAGATTGGTCTCTCGGAAGGAGTGTGCCATCTGGGAATTTGATGAGTAAGAATGTTTTATTCTGTTTAGATCATATGATTGAAAATGAAAAATGAGATTATCTACTGAACGCTTGCATGAACATCCCCCCAGAAATCCCCAGAAATCATTTCCACATTCCTCTTGAAATTGAATGTAATTTGTTTATAAACACCATCCAAATGCCATAACGAAACGACACATTTGGGGACATCGATATAAATCGCAACAAAGACTAAAATTTGTTTAGCTTAGAGCAGCGAATGGCTAATAACGGCAAGACTTTAAATAAGTAAAATAGTCATGGCACAACCAGTACGAATTTCAGCCTAATCGGTCAATGAATGCTAAAATAGCCTTCTACATGTCAATTTGTCATCAAATATTCCTGTTACCGCCGTTTCGGACGTAACAATAAAGAAGACCGTTTTTGCAGATGTTCACTGTTCCAATTCTTTTATACATATCTATGAAATCAATTAACAGCTCAAAAATAGTGGCCTACTCCGTTGTTTTCCTTCAGGCGTCTTCTCGGCTTCTGCCTGCTCGCTACCACCATCTATCTTTCGTCGACCTGGCTTCTGTTTATTTGCGATGGTTGAGGACTC
>KB672602.1:1662291-1703006 GCA_000349145.1 Anopheles dirus | reverse complement strand
CCGAGTATCCTGGAGAACTATTGGCGACCAGGCCATGTCAGCACGACGTGCTCAACTGTGAGCGGGCCAGTTAGAGAGAGAGAGAGAAATAAATAATCGTTCTTTGTTGCCAAATAGTATTTGCGAACCTAAGACCCTAACACGTTTGTCAAGTGCTTGAAACTTACAGCAATATTTTTCAATTACTTGTTTAAATGCTAAATAAAAAAACACAATGTATTAAGGGCTATGTTTGAAGCATGATTATCGCCCTTACGGGTTCGAACAACGTGATATTTGACATTGTAATATGTAACATCGCGACACGTATCGCCGCGACCGTTTCAATCGACAAATTATACGTCATTTTCGGCGCTCTTTCTTAACTCTTGTCATCAGCGCACCAGCAGCGTTCCGGGGATCGTACAGCTCATGAATAATCCAATGCGTGCCGGCGCTTTCACGCGCTTCTATCGACCACAAAATATCCGTGTCATCGTCCATCGTCACCAACGACCCGATAAAAGGTCAGCGAATCCGGTAGCTGCACGCTTCCTCCCGTGGCACCCGTTCCTGCCACGGGGTTACCCATCCCTTGCAAGCTGCGCCAAACAAGCGCTGCTCGCTTCTGCTGACCACTGGGGCACTATTTTTATTGATTCCTTCTCCGTTAATGAACCGAATTTATGTGCCCAAAAACGATGGTGATTACAACTGTAATATATTTCCGCTCAATTTTATCTCCTGTTGTTGTGGAAAAAAGACCCACACCGGGAAGTGGTAGTTGTCCGGTGGGGACACCGGCAGCATATAGGGAGCCAACGGAACGCTCGGGTCAGAACGAGCGAGTGCGGAAAATGTTTCATTCCAACATCAGGCCGCTTCGCCATCTTTCCCGTGCTGGTACCGCTGCCTCCGTATCTCATTAATTGGATTACAATGCAGTGCTTCAAGGCTTCGGACAATATTTAACCAGAATGGCAACGTATAAATTACACAGCTCAGCGAACCGGTCCGGTGAGGATGTAAATTAAAATTTTCGACATGGAAACCGATCGAAGAGTGGGCAGGATCATATAAATTTGCGAAACCTTTGGTAAATTTCGAAAATTTCACATATACCTCTATAAATATAAGAACTGAAAATGAATTTTAGAAGAAAATGGGTGAAGTACGCAATAAATCTATCAATAATGTTCTATTTTGAAAAAATGAACATGTTGATGGATTTTGATAGATTTTTGAACATTGAATAATTGATTTACATGTACTAAGATTTATTGAACGGCTCACAAAATAAGAGGCAAATTTTTGCTTGCTCTGGTATGTTTTATGGTATATTTTTTTAAATTTTAATATGTAAATATTGATTGCTACTCCAATCAATATTTGCCAACTTTCAATAGTTTTCATACAGCACCTGATAGGAGACAGAGTATACCATCGCACTCCACTGTTATGATATAATGTAAAGGTTCGGTGATTATCACAGAATTTGATGATGTAATGACCTTTTTCATCTGGAGACACTGTCCACAGATAGGCAAATAAAAATAAACAATCAGATAATTTAGTCAAGAACCAAACAGCAGTAGTAGAAATCATACTAACTGCAAGACTCTCAAAATTATCACAAGCATCTAGATATTGGGTATAAGTATATGTGATATTGATTGTTATTGATAGCGAAGCTATTTTAGTGTGAATAAAGTTATAAGTTTCGGGAAATCCATTGACAACATTTGCCATATACTACGAGGTCTTGCCAATAATCGCAACAATTCCCATAAACGAATGAAACGGTGTTATGTCGGATTCTTTTTCACATCATTCCCCTCTGCGCATCAAGGGTTTTACTGGCAGTAGTATTTTATAAGAAAGAATTTCACCTGTTCAAATTGTATCTAATTTTATAACCGTATCACTAAACATAGAATAAAACCTTTCTCTTTTCGTTGTATTTGTTTATTGATCAATAGTATTATTTGATGTTTCACAACGTTTATTTGTGGAATTTTTTTATGATTAAACCACTAGTCGATCCATCTATTCATCTATGTTTTGATTTCTCTGGTATTAATTCTCTATTTTTCACTGCATTTTCGTTGCCAAATTTGACTAAACTAATATTTAAAAACATATCATGAATAAAAAATATTAAATTTTAGGAATTTCAATAATCAAACTATCATTAATTATTTCATCAAACTATGATTGCTTTTGAATATCTCCATTTTTTCCACGATTTCATTCGAGCAGATCTGCTAGAGAGCTACTTTGAGAGGGATCATTTTCGATGAAGTACTTTCTGTGTGAAACCGCATGCGGCTCTCATGTCACACTTTACCAACCGCTCAGCTCAAGCATACACCAATCGAAGCATATCGTTTTTAATTTGCTCTCCTAGTGTATTTCCGACCATAGAAGACCGGTCCACATCAATCCGTGCGGTGAATAAAATTATCAAGAAATTACTTTGCCCATTATCACGGTCCTGCGATTCAGCAGAACCTATCTTTGATTCAACGTTGTTTGCTCCGAAGTTGGATGCAAAACAAAGCGCTTCCACCATAGAATTTGCTGATTTTCACTCTCCTTCCGCGGTTCCACTTATTTACCACCGTTCGAATTCCTTTGTCCGGTACGAACCAGTTCTAAACCAGATCCCAACCAGTCAACAACACCGACGGAACAGAACAGTTAAAGTTGGAGAAGCGAACGAGCAGCGCAAAAACGGAACGCATTATGGGAAAATCACTGCTGGAAATACAGCAAAAACCAACGGCACAAACAATACGCACTGCGGAGGGAAAATTTAATTCCACCCAGCGCCACATTCCATTCGCAAACCTTTGGGGCACTGCCCACACTTTCCTCCGCCACTTTGTTGGGGATAGTTTATCGGTCGAATGGTTTAATCATTGCATATTTAATTCACTTCGTTTGCGTGAGACGATGAGTGGAAATATCCCTTCCGGAGTATCCCAAATCCGGTAACATCGCTTCTCCCCCGGTGGCCTTTTTCAATGGGCAAAACTTCGGCAGCGGGAAAGAATAGGGACAAGGGCAGGAAAAAAGCAGCGCTCCGAACTTATTGCTCTCGGCTGCGGAGCCGACGGTCGGTTACTCAAAACTCTGCGCAAAGTTTCCGAACTCATTCGAGCATGATTGGAAACTGCTGAATCCTTTGCCAGGATGCAATAAGATGTTAAGTTTCTTTCCAAATAGTTGCGAAATAAGTGCGGTACTTTGGCCGTTGGTTGCGCTGCTCTGTTCGTAGAAATCAATTTAAAGTTTCCATCGGACGGTCCGATTGTCCTTTGTGCACCGGGCGAATGTATATTTACTTTAATTTGGCGGAAGCTCGCTTCATTTTCTGTATGCCTGCCGCGGTGGGGCGTGTTCGACGCCAGATAGGAAGGATTTTTCTTATTATCGAGAAGGTTATTCGAGTTCCGCTCAAAAGAACTCGCACACAGTGGCAGCAAATCATGAAAATTGAGTGCGCCAGTTAGTGTACCAATTTCGGGAAATATCAACAAACACAGCAGAAATTATCATACAAATGCCTGATCGTCGATATTACTCCGGGCGGCCCAAACGGCCCCACTAAACACAAGCACGTAATTGGCAGCACGCACACATACGCACAAGGCCGTGAAAGGCATAATATGCTTCATGTTATTTTATTGCTCCTACCTACGCAAACTTTCGCATTTGTTAGCATCGGTCGTGGTGGGTGCCAAAAAGGTAGCAATATTGAATCTGCCACCTATGTCTATGGGACGCTTCATATCCGGGAGAATTTTCGCGCAAGCAAACACACCCACGCCACCGCTGCTGCTGCTGCTGCCGCTGAACTACCTGATGGCGTCTGTCATCGCGCTGGCATGAAACGACCTGGACGCCTGCTCCGCTCGTCACGCAACCAATCGCTACGACAAATGTTTGCTCGAGTGTCGAGTAGTCGTTAGACGGTACCTGTGAGTCGCAGTCAATTTGTCAAACCATTCGTACAAGGAAAGTTCTGCGAAAGTTGCTCCGGGATAATCCTGAACCTGTTTCGGATCCCTTTCGGGTCGTTCCTCAATCAGCGACTTGACTTCATTAGATTTTAGAAACTTGGAACAGAAATTTGCAATAGTTGACAAAAGTACTTATACACTATACATGTGTTAGAGTAGCTTTATAGTAAATGGGTTTTTTGATTCACTGAAAGATTACATTGCTCTTATTGCGAATTTTGTTGAGGTTGTGCGAAATGTAAATTTGAACTTCATGCATGTATCGAAAAAGTTTCTGCCATTAGACTTTCGGTATACTTTCAGCTGTTCTTAGTATAGCTTCAGTACAGAGCTGTTTAAGTAGCAAATGTTTTCTTTTGAAATTCATTTGACCTGCATGTCCGGGAGCGTTCAAGTGCTCAAGCATATATCCTTTCACACAGCAGGTTTAAATCTCGACTGAAACGTCTCCCCTTACGCAGAACTAGCAATCCAGAATATAACAGAAACTGCTAATAATTAAGGACGGTCTGAATAAAATTAAGTTCAAGAAACCCCGAAAGAGTACATACATCGGAACCTCTTCACAATACAACGGATGTTCCGGATGGGAGCGATTCGCGTGGACAGCGCATTCGACGCGGCGTGGGTTGTAACCGGGAGACCCCACACTCGTTCGTCTACTGGAGGGAGATATCCGGCATCAGCGCATCAGGACAATTTGACTTCAAAGACGACGACAACAGAGAAAACGAGGTGTCTGATTCCGGACAACTCTGCGTGGATGGATGGTTGGTGGGCGGTTAGTTAGGGTCCCTTCAGTTTTCGGTCGCCTTCTGTGACTGCGGACTATTGAATCTCACACGACCCGTTTGGTAGGATGCCTCGTGGCAGATTTCGAATGACTTACCGCAAGCTGTGAAAACTGCTGCGGTAGAGTTCTGCGCTAGAGGTTGCCTAGCTCTAGTTTTCGAGCCATTTGTCAGTTCTTGTAGTGATGTTGTATTGACAATCACGTGGTTTAGTGGTAGCGACGTCGATCTTCACACGACAAACACGACGGTATCACAATCCTGTCTAAGTCGGATTGCATAAATAAGTCTTGCGAGTCATGAAGCTAGGATCAGTTGATCGCAACCTGTGTAAACAACGCAACAAATACTAAGAACTGATTAACAATTTAGTATATAAGTTCTGCTGTACACATACTTGAACATATTGCATTACTATTCCTAGTCTCATTTAATCTTTTCTAACCAGACCTTTGTTGAAAAACGACTATAATTGCATAGCAAAACTCCTGCCTTGTCACAATCCCATGATATTAATAATGAAGACAACATTTTAAAAAAGCTTAAAAAAAAGCGAGGAGTAAATTATTTTCTAAACAAAAGCGGTTGTATATTTTGATATATGTAAAATGTAATAATTTACTTACGAATGAGATAAATCTTAAATAAATCCTCGAACCTTCTACAAATCCCTGCCTTTATCCATATGCCTAAATTTTATAATGACGTACCGGGATGAAATCATTGATTGTATCTCGGAAAAGCATCACAATGTTATGCTTTTCCATTCCGTCACTACCCAAGCAGGCGAGTTTTATAGTGTCCATACGTTTTCTTGGGACCATTCCTCAAAGGTAAAGACTTATCGGGATGAAAGTAATAGGCTCTTTTCAAACATACTCGCTGGGTCTGGGTGTTTTTTTTTCTTCCTCCAACTCCTAAGCTGTGTGACCGTTTTGTAACAACGAAGAACGGAAAACATAGCAGAAAAAAATAAGCTAAAGGCGGAGTGCCATGAAAGAAGTTTTTACACGTACATAAATAAGTTGCCAATACCGATGACCACATTATTCCTGCGCTCGAAAGGATGTGTCACCGCAGCATCGTTGATCTACGATGAAAAGAAAGTTCACCGTTTCCGGGCTTCCGCAAAAGTCCCCTTTCCACGGGCCAACGAGGGCAGCGAGGATGCGAATGCCCGCTCGGAACGAAGATCTGCAGCCCGATAAACTTGCGGACCGAGTCTTTGCCGAGCGCACCCACCCGGGCTTGATAACATCCGACGCCATGATCCCCGTCGTCAATCCGGCTACCAGCTGCTTTTATCAAGTCCACCGGTGCGAAGGTGCGTTTTTTATGTTCGGTCACTTCACGACATGTCATAAAAAACGGAAATCGAATGTCGAGAAAACCCCCCTCCGACCTGCTCCGCGTTAGTAAAAGGTCACAGGGTGTAATCTCAGATTGCCGCACGGTGCGTTTTATCCTTACTTGACACGAGCGTCTAACGAAGTGCGGACATGTTGATGGTACGGTTTTCGCTGGTCACGGTCAACGAAAATTGGGTTGCGAAAGTTCGTTTCCATCAACGGACTGGCCGGGTATTGATGGGTTCTGTAATTAGCGGCCAAGTATGAAAATGTGTACGACGTACTGGATTCAATTTGTTGGCATGCACAAAAAAGAATTCTATCGTCGTGAAATCTTGTCTTGTAATACAGGTTTTTGTATGTAGCGCTTGATTTCCAAAAGAAATAAATAACTTTTTTTCGTCATTGTTTCGTATTGTGAAAATTGAGTTATCTAGCCAGTTAACTTAGCACCTAACTTTTGAGTGAAGTGATGATGATAAAAAGAACATGATGTGACAACGTAGATATTATCAGTTGAGCTGGTATAGTGTCCCTAGGTTTGGTTATGAGGTTGGTGATATTATCCACTTTTTACAGGATTTTTCATTCATTCTAGAACAGTTCCCACAGTTAGATGAAATGGCGCCCACTCAATGTTGAAATCCTTCCAACCTTTCTTGAAGTGGTTATAAAGAGCAGTTCAAAGATTGGCTTCGAGCAAATCGATACAACTGCGTCATTTAAAGTTTTCAACCTGACATGTTAAACACAGTGGGGAAGCCCTGTGTGGGAAATGCCATTTCAAGAATGGTTGAAATGATTTCAACATTGAGTGAGACAATTTCATCTAACTGTGGGAACTGTGCAAGAATGGATGAAAAATCCTATATAAGGCAGATTTTCAACGCTCTTTTACCTCATTTATCATTCGTGTGGAATGCTTCTAACGTAAGTTAATATAGTTGAAAGTATAGCAGCTTCCTTAGTGTGATCCTTACAAATTCCCATCGGTTATTTGATTTTGCTGACATACTTTTCCGATGGTCCCCAAGCCACAGTCGCGTCACCGTTTAAATGTTGTACATGTCCTCTATTTGTGTTTGAGTACATGACAACAGTTAACAACCATAGATTCAACCTTTTTATTTGTTAGTTTAATCTATGTGAATTCTGGTAAATAATTTTATTTCCTTTCATTGTACATTCTAACAAATTATAATAAAATTTTATCTTAATCTATTTCCCAAGGAGATCCAGAGTGCAATTGTGTATCAACCTTTGAGTTCTGAATATTTCAAAACAATATTGCACGCCTTGACATTCATGAATACTTTTTGTAAAACTTTCTAATCACGTATTTCAAACTTTTTTAAGCACATGATTATGGCACATGATATGGTACGATAGGAATTAAACAAACAACACGCTCCCCAAGCTGTCGGAAATGCGCTAAGGCATTTGCATGCGACCATGCTTCAACCGCATGGGATCGGTCGGTCGTACAACTCTCGCGCTTCCAGGCATGCCATGGGCAAGCCGAGAAAAAGTCAATCGAAGTATCCATCGCCTGCCCGTCAAAACACGCCGCACCGACGACCCCGCCGCAGACCAGCTTTGCGCGTCAACTTTGAGCAGCATCATGAAAAATTCGCCGAACAACGGTCGCACCCTGCCGATACCGACCAACCGCGACCTCACCGTCAGCCTCATCGGTTCGATAATCCGCTTTGCGATCGATGCACCGCAGCTCCTGCAGCGTCGTGAGAATCTCTCGCCCGATAAGCTGCTCTTCCTGCTCCTGCCAATCGTCCGGAACCTCGGTAAGCTAATCGACCGCATCCGACACAGCTCGTCTGTCGTGGCCAGAAATGCATCAAACGGTTCCGGTCGCTTCGCATCGTCCCGTGGCGCATCCAGTGCGCACACCAACTCGCGCGCCCGGCTGCGGACACTACCAAACAATGGTAGCGCTGCGCCACCAACGCCACCGTTATCGGCGGTGACGGACACGGGTCCAACCACCTCGGCGACACCGAAAGCCACGGTTCCGCTCAGTCTTCCTCGGCAGCGTCAGCAACAGCAAGAGCAGCAGCACCAGCAGCACCAGCAGCTTCAACTCCCTTGCAGCGCGGCATCGATGCTAATGAGCGACGAAGATGACGAGTCCCACGTTGCCTTTGAGTACTGCTGCGATCCAACGATCCGCGCCAACCCGCGACGCCAGCTCCTGCGGCAGCGGGATGGTAATTACGCGATTCGCGAAACCACCGATATGCACGGCGCCGATGGCACGTTTCAGCGTATTACCAAAACCATCAGCGGCCCGGACGTGACGATACTGACGAACATTACCAGCCAGCTGTCGGAGCTGCCAGCGCTAATGCCGCCGGCGATCTTGGGCGAGCTCTTGGAGCGCTCCGGAAAGTAGGAACGAATGCCGATCCCGTGTGAGTAGATGGGAGCCCATTGTTGCTGAAAAGAGCCTCCCGCTACGGATGGGCTATTATCTAGAAGAGCCGAGAACCGGTGTGGCATCTAACCTATCATATAATCCGATGACTTTATTTCCTTGTACTGCTTCTTGTCTTCTTCCAGCGGAACGCAAAATCGAATTTGTCAAACGGTTTCCACGGAAGCAAAAATTCAACAAGTAATGGAGCTACCTACCGGTTTCAAGGACATATCGCACTGGAGTAGTTTCGCCTGCAATCATGTATCAAATTTAATTTGTTCTAATTTATCCTCTCTGGAAAATCAATTTACAGCCCTGTTCCAGATAATTCACTACCATCTTACCTGCCCGTCTACGTCCTGCGCAAAAACGGAACTCAGCTTGCCAAATCAAATCGATTCCAAACGCTCGAACACAAACGTTACGTGCAGTGATCAGCCCGTTATTACATTAAGCATGTGCCGAAGATTAATGGCGTTGTTTGTGGTTGGTGCACTGTGTAGCCGAGCAGGGCGCCTACGAAAGGTATCCTCGCCTTCACTCACCCTTGGCTCGTCCATCAGCAGAAGCACCATCTCTAAAGCTTGGTGCTTTTTTTTTTGGAGCCAATTTTTCGTTTCCCGGATTCGCCAGCAAGTTCCGCTCGGCTTGCCATTCGAACGGAAACTAATAAATTAGCTCTTCCGTAACAGTTGTTAGCCAGCTGCCCATCTCTGGTTTGCTTCCATTCCATTTGCGAAGGAACATTTTCATTTTACAAGAAGCAGCGTACGAACGCGTACGAACCTTTTTGAAAGGAGAGTAGAATTCTTCGAAAATTTAAGTTGCGACTGTTTCTGCTTCTCTCTACGCAAACACAAGGAAAGTAATTTGGTCTTTAAATTCGGTTTGTATGCCCAAAGAGATTAAATCGCATTTAAAAGACAATCAAAGTATGCAAAACCGGTTGTAATTATTCAAATATCTGCATGGCATGCATTACAGGTAGATGACGTCTCCCACTGCAGTGTGTTTGCTGTGCGAAACTCAACCTCCCGAGAAACCCCCCAGAGTTTTTGTCGATGCCTAGCAGGCTAGAAAGTCAATTTAGCGCACCGAGTTCACCAAGAAAACCTTACACCGTACGATGAAACACGGAGCGTGAAGTTTTTTCTTACACCGCAGTGCACTAACTACGCCACTTCGGGGCATTTCGCTCATGATCAACACTGCTTTGTTCGCTACAAAGTGGGAACGTTTCTTAGAACGTTTCTTGGACGGTTCGACGAAATCCAAAAGTTTAGTTTGCTCCCCAGCATCTGGTTGAACCAAGCCGGCTGAAACGTTTAGCTGCGGAATGAGAGGAGACTGTTCTCCAAATGCTAGAAAATCTGTTGTTTATAATTTCTTACCGCGGCAACACCAGACACAAACAAGTTTTGCATGCAACTCAATTAGCATTCTCAATACAATCTTCTCGCTGACTTCAGCACCACTGGGTAGGTGAATTTCTAGACGTATACGAGTCCTAGCCAGGGGGCTCACAATGTGCACTTATGCCTGGCACGATGAACAGCTGTTGCTGTGTAACCCAAGTGTAGCTCATACTTAATCCAGTTGCATAATGTTATTAAGTTTATCGGCACTGAAAGAATTATGAATATTCATACGCATCCATCTGGCCTAGTTGTTATAAATTCCAAGTTTTAATATTTTTTGCACAAGATGTAACGGCTAGATCGTATTGCCAAATTCTACAGCTTATACTTGAATAACACTTAATCAACACTTAGCACTTAACATTTAATCTCGCCTAAACTCGGTAGTAATAGTAGCACAGCGTCAGCACAGGAACACGTCGGTTTAGTTCTGTTATACCACAGAGAATAATAACAAACAGAGCATCAAACACGGAAACACATTCTACGTAACACGAAGGATAGTGGAAGATTTAGGGAGGGCAACGGTGTTTGCCGACTTCTACGGCAAATTTAGAGATCAATCACGCATGCTGATAATCTCAGCGACCCAAGATGTCACGGTTCGAGACCGCATTGTGAAACCTTAACCGCGAACAACAGTTCGGGTCTTGGCGCATCGAATTTCCGACTTGGCCAGAGGGTGTGGTCGATGTCATGGAATCCGTTGCCACAGCTACAAGCTAACAATGCCTATTCGTTGTAGGTATGCACGACCCACGGGAAGTTCGTTAAACCAGAGATGCATGGATACCTGTGGTGAGATTGAATGCAGAAATCAGCCGATTTTCATGTATATCGGCTGTGAGGTGGAGATACACTTGCCAGGGAAGAACCAACCTCTCAACAATTCTTCTGTCGGAGGCACCTCGTTTGGCCAATTGGTCATCCTTTTTAGTGCCGTTAATACCGCACGATTAGTCAAACCTACTGAGCTTATACTGACTTCTAGGATGGAGATCAGGCTATAAAACGGAAGCTATAATCCTTTGGATAGCAGGGTGCCGAAAAGGCAAAAACCAAGTAGATGGTGGTCCCTCCAGCCACTAACTAACCATGGCAAAAATCGTAGTTCCAATCCAAAGCCCTCTTAGTTACGTTCGAGAGAAAGATGCTCAGGAGGATTGTTGGCCCAGTATGTGTGGAAGGACAATGGAGGAGCCGCTACAATGACGAGCTCTCTGAACTGAATGATGACCTTACCATTGTGCAGCGCTTCCAACGGCTCCGGTGGACTGGTCATGTCAGTAGAATGACCCCAAACAACCTAGTCATTTCGAATCGTCCACATGAGCAAAGGAGGTTAGTTGACAAAAAACGCACGACCGTGAGTGGTTCTGGAATTTGTGGCAGCATTCCAATACCGCAATACCTGATAAGAAAGTATGTTAATAGAATCGCTAAAACTTGCTAATAATATCTGTTGCAAAAGTAAAACGTTTGTTGGCAACGTTTACAAACGTAAACGTTTGTAGGAAATGCCACCAAAATAATCAGAAAAGCAGAAGAAAATGTGTTAATTATGATCAAAGAAAATGATAAAATATTATCTAAAGGTACTGGCAACGATTCAAAGCAATGTAAGTCACAAACGTACATCTCATAATGTTATTTAGCAAGTGAAACTCACGCTTGTTGAACTGCTATAAATTTTGACATTAATTTCACAGAAGCTATAAAGTGCCATAAATAAACATTACACATCTACTGTTCTCGAATAAAGTGTATTGAAAGTACATGATCTGCTTCAAATCGATCCCTGTTTTTAGTTTTTATTCACTCGCCCTGGAACTGTCCTTTCTGAAAGGGTATTTCTCTACATCATGTAAAGCGAAACATCACAAATTGTTACTGTAAACTCTAAGTGCGAATCGTAGTAACGCAAAGTTGTCGCAAAACCTTCCGCCAGGGCAAACCTCAGCGGGCAGATCCGATTTCATTCGAGGATGGGGCAAATTGCGAACTCGACTAGACGCTCGAACCGATACTGTCCAACACGTTTCGTTACTTTCGTCGATCTGATAACCCGAAACAAAATGTGAGAACAAAAACTTCCCCCCCAGACCGGCGATCGTCTCCCGGTGGGAGCGACATAAAAAGTCAACTGTAACAGCGAGCGCTGGTTCTCCTTAACCACAAGATTTAATTAGACCGCCACGGGAGGCGAGTACACGCGCAAAACACGCCGTCGGTGTTTATCCGACACATTGCGCTCCGGCACCAGCAACCACCGCAGTGCGAGTGGTCAACAGGAATGAAAAACAAACCAATCAGTTGATTGAGCGACATGACAACGCCAGCGGCCGTCCATCCGTCCGCCGGGTGATTGATTTATAGCACGCCGTATGCTGCCACTCGCGATCGCCCGGCAAGATCTCCGTCTCCGGCAGATCAAAGCACCACGTGCAAAGAAAAAATCCACCAAAGACGCCCTGGTTCGGGTTTTTTTTTTAACGGAGCGCTGGTGGCAAACAAACCAAACCCTCAAGAAAAAGGTAGCGCCCAGACGGCCGCTCGTACGGGCAGCGCTCGTACGGGATTTAATGCGCAACCCGCCGGGCCCGAACGAAAGGTTTCCTCCAAGGGCGTCCGAAGTCCGCTTTGGAATGATTCAAGCGAACAAAAAAAAACAAGCCACAGCTCCGCTGGGTGATGGGCAAACATGAAAGCACCCAATCACCCAAAACCTCAGCCGGAATTGGAATCAAAACAGTTTCACTTAGCGAAGATAACAGTGAAATAATTGTATTTGTCTTGGGAAAATCCGTTTCCTTCAGGGCCGGCAAATCGGCCCGCGACCGTGTGCCTGGGGTGGGGTGTGTGCCGGCGCCAATGAAGCTATTGCGCTGGGCTGCTATTCGTTTCACTCCTTCTGGAGTTCGCCTTCGGTTTCGCGTAATACCATTTCCACCATAAATCTTTTCAATCCTCCCCAAACCGGCGCAGTCTCCACACGCGATCGACCAACTCGCTTCGATACATCATCATTCGCTGGCGGTGTAAGCGTGTCTGTGTGTGAGTGGACGGTGTGAAGGAAAACTTTTGTTTTCCAAACATTTCTTCTACAAGCCCCGGGGGTATTTATAGAGCCGGCAGGCGATCCCAAAAAGAAACTCCGGCGATGAAAATGCTCCCGACCGAACGTTCCGCCGAGACACACACATCCATTCCGTTGGTGACAGAGTAAATATTTTTTTCTCTCCTTGTTAGTCGCAGCTTACTGAGACTTTCGTCCTCTTCATTACATCGCCCCTCTGCTGGATGTGTATTTGTGTTTTTTGTTTTGGTTACGTGTTTCTTTTTTTTTCGTCCTTTGCTACACTGAATTCGACACCCGAGCCTGCGTCTGCGAATTTCGTACGCGTTGAATACCCGCTGCCGGTTAAGAACTAATCGTACCGACGAGGCGGAGCTCCATTCGGCCGAAAATCATTACCGAACAAGAGAAGCTCATCAGATGCGACCGGCACGGGCGGCACGAGTTCATAAACTACCTACCAGCCCGGCACGATTAGCGTTGACATCCAACCGCAAGCTGGCCAACCAATCTATCAGCAATATTTTCTACCGGTCGCCGCCAGCCGACGGCGACGGCGACGGTGACGGCGAACGACAAAGAACAGGCATTTCTATGTCGCCAATTAATTAATTATTTGATTAGTATGATTGCTTTTGCCAATCGAAGTGAAAAAATTGCCCGATTCAATCTCGAATCACCGTGCCTAAGCTAGCACTAATACCCGGGCGCTGCGCCTTTTTCCACAACAACAACAGTCTCTCGACGCGGCCACCTCGCCTCCCTACGAGCGGTACCTCCCGACGACCTAATCTGGAGCGCTTTATTACGCATCTCTGGCCGAAATCATTACAACAAATTGAATAATGGCCCCAACCGGGCGGGATGCTCCCGGTGGAGGCTGGCACTGCTGCGTAGGCTTATTTTCTGTCTGCTCGATCGGATGGTTCGGGTGTGCGCTGGTGTACGCGTACACCCTCTCCCTGGCAAAACCCACCCCACCCAGCGAAGCGAAGAATTCGATCCGCTTTTAGTAGCAGCACCAGCAGCGGCAGTGGGACGACTTGATTCGTCGTCGTCCGCCCTCACAAAGGACGTGGTAATGGACTAGTAAACAATGTTGATAATACACGAGCAATCTAATTGACGTCGCAAATGAGCATGCGAGATGGCACGGGCGCAACAAAATATCACATATCGGGACATGGGAAACCGATACCCAAGGCTGAAGCGGTCGAGAGAAGAACTTCTCGTCCCTGATTGGGACCCGAAAGGCTCACAATCGGTGGTCAAGAAATCGACATAAATAAACGACCTCTCTGCTGCTGATCGAGAAGGATAACAATGGAGCGTGGATGGAAATGGAGTCACTAGAGAAGGGTTGTTGTTATCTCCTCTGGTTAGTTGGTTTTTTTGCTGCGCTGTCTTCCTCCAACAAACTGGCTTTTATCGTTTGCTTTAAAGATCAACTCTTGACGATAGAACCGTTCGTTAAATTGTTTTAAAACTTTGTGTGATGAAAATCGCGATATCACGGTTTTAAAGATCACTCCGTTACGTATGGCTACAAACAACAACAACAAAAAATCGTTTCTAGTTGATTGTTGGATCCAAATATGCAAATGGATGCAAATCGCTTGTGGATGTGCAGTCAACCAATATTAATTTGCCAACGGTATTCGAGGAATATATCCGAGCTTTCGAACGTTCTATCACCGAACTTGGTTGTGAATTTTCCCTAATTGGACATATTGCTAACGGTACTGTTTTGTTTGGGAATTAAAAAAAAAGTGAAACCGGTCACGCCATAATTTATCGCGCTCTCCCATTTCTAACCGCATTGCTTATTAATTTGCTACGCATTTCGGTTTCACGCCGAGTACGCCTCTGCGTTACAAATTCACTAATTTTGTGCAAATTTCACACACAACCGAGCTGCTGCTGGAGAGCTCGAAAACACGCCACAACGGCAGACCACAGCGGAGGGATTAGTTTTCGATTTGAAATGATCCGCGTCAACGCGAATGGATATGACTGCACTTCTAGCTCGTTTTAGAGCGGACCGAAAACCGAAATAACTTTCATGAAAATGATATGAGAAAGATACATTGCACGAACTAACTAACCACCAGGTGGGTTTGAAAATACTGCTCATACTAGGACACTGCGGACGATAGCGATTAATGTAATCAGGATTTGTAACGAAATGAATAGTTTATACGGAGCCCTTCGGTAGTACTTACAGTCGGTAGTACTTACAGTCGGTAGTACTTACAGTTTCCGATAAAAACCATGGTACAAATTTAATCTTTCAAACAGAAACTTTTATCGATAAAAGCTATAATAGTAAATTAGGAAAGCTCAACAATTGATTCGACGGTTGCGTTTGTATACAAGCGGACACGTCTAGTTAAGAGAACTTGTTAAAGATGGACTCATACACATACGAGGATGGATAAGGATGGCCAGCCATGGTAAGGCTAGTAAACCGCGGTTAAGATTTATACCCTATCAATCTATTATTCTATATAGTTACTGAGCTCATAAAACACTTAATTGAACTTTGAAATTTCGAATCAGAGACAGTTTTCATATTTTTTAATTATTACAGTATTGAATATAATCGTTTAGGCAGGGCTCTATGAGCCGTCGAAGAACACACCGAGCAAAACAAACACCCAAGTAACCCAAGTAACCATACGGAGGTGCTCCAACAGACATCCCAGACATGCCAGACAAACAAGACATCGAACGAGACAGTTTATTTTTGTCTGGCATGTCTGATGCTCACCTGGAAGCTGTAAAAACCTTGCGGTTTCATCCTGTTATTTGTCAGGAAGCGACTATTGGCGGCTATTTGTGTGTTCATACGTTTACATTCGTAAAATTTGGATATTTCAGACGGCTGTGTAGTGTTTGTCGTGTTTGTCCGACGCTTCATAGAGTCCTGCCTTAAAGATCGAATATGTTGTAGAATCGAATATGTATTTTAGGAGTACAAGAATATACCCCATTTTAACCCCGTCTAGCAGGCGTATCTATACATTTTTTTAAACTTAATTTATCTAAAATACATTGTTAACATTGTTCAGATAATTGTAAACAGCAATCAACATCTAAGTACACATACATCTGCACATCGTCTGGTTGTACAGCTTTTCTATTCAATTATCCCCTCATGTTGCATGTTGAAGCTGTTTTTCATACTTTTTTCGTTCATTCCATTTTTTACATCCAACGGAGGATAACATGAATAAACAGAATAAACTTTGGTCATGCAAGCCAAATTGAATGAAAACCCTACACAATTGACAAAAATCGTTGGATAAGTTCAAAATGACCACCGAAATTAATCACAGTAGATATTATCAAGAATATAGGTGCCACTTTCATTAACGTAATTAACCGTGCTCAACCGTGAGTGGGCCAGATAAGAAGAAGAAGAATTTAATAGTTCATCGAATAGCGAGGCGATGAGCCTTGTGCCTGAAGTATTGGTATCTGATGGTAATCATGACCTAGACGTGATAATCATGACATATAGCCCACAATCTTTCTTCATCTCCCTCGATCGGTAGCTTCCTGTCCTCAGCTTTTGTTAATACCCATGTTTCGCAGGTCTCGTTCGCATCAGAGAGGTATCTCTCTAGTCTTATGCAACGGCCTAAATTAAAATTCAAACAACATTTTTTTAACACTTTATTATGCGCCATTCGCTGAAGCGCTAGAATCCGAAAGAGCCCGAAATCTGAACTTTCGCCGAAACTTGACCTTTCTCTCGAAGAGCCTTGACCGATCACCCCCCCCCCCCCTTCTTCTACTTATCTATCAAGTGTCATCGCGATTGCCCATTATTCGACATTTTTTTATGGCGAGCCTCGCTTTATGCCTTGCAGGTCGCTTCGCTAGGTATTATCTACCATAGTTCAGCTACCACATTCTGGTGCTGGATATCGTCTACCAAATTCTCCCCTTTATGCTACAAGATCAAAAGAAGCGCAGAAGAGATAGTTGGTAACTATCATCAACCTCTATAAGAATAATCAACCACTGACTAGGTCTTCAGGCCGTATACAGCAACATAGCAAGGGAGACACGGTATCAGACCATGATTTCTTTTGGAATCCCGACCAAACGGATCAGAATTGTAAGAATTACCATAACCACCGTCACACGCCAAGTAAAGGTGGATGTCAAACATTCAAGACTCTTTGCTAGCACCAAGTTTCTGCGCCAAGCAGAAGGGCAAATATGTTTACTATTCAATCTTGCGCTGGAGAGGGCCATCCGTGACTCGGAGGTGGACATTTTGGGTACAATATTCTATAAGTCAAACCAGATCTTAACAGACGATGGTGACATACGAGCAGACATCATTAGGCTGCGGCTCTCTGTTAATAGTGCATATGTTGAAGGCATCACTGACAAATGCTTACGGCCTACGTGGAGGCGGTGTATAGTTAGATGATTGCACCTATGAAGTCATCTAAAACTACAACCTAAACTACACCACGCGCTGGTCCTGTCAATAGAAAGATGCCTGAAGACCCAGACTGCGAAGATCTTTCGTTGACCCAAACAGAGATGGATAGTTGGAACAAGTACTTTCGCGAGATCGGCCAGGATAAGTGATTGGACTGGCGACGATGCGCTGCGATCGACCACTTCTACAGCAAGCCAAGACCACGAGGTGGTTAACTACCTGAACCTTAAGGGCCATATTAGGTTGTAATATTGAATGTGAGCTGCTATTGGTTATGGGAATCCATGCATCAAAAATAGTTTCGAAACTAACCAATAAAACTGAAATACAGGTTCGAAAAGTACATATGCAGGAGGTTTCATATGCTTAGTGTTCCATTATACAAAAAAGTGCAACCGAAATGGGACCGAGATTGAATTTAAATTCGCATCTAAACGTCAGAACGGGTAGTATTTAATGAATCCTGTGTTTCTAACATCATCGCATTAAAGTTCATCAGTCTGGCACCAAGTTCAAGCGAGCCGGCGATAAGCGATTTGTGACGAGCCGTGTTGAGCGCGCATGTTTGTTCGCTGTAATGTTCAACTTTCATCAGAAGTGGCGTGCTGGAAAGCTTGCGCCGTCGATAGATTTTCGGTCCTTAGGCGACGGGCAGCTACGCGCGGCCACATCTCACCCACGCGAGCAGACTTGCCGCAGCGACACCGTGCCCGCATTTTCAAATCCAAATAATTGCAAAAATTCTTGATTTTGTTCTCCACATTCCTACCACGGCGGTCGGCTCGGAACGGTTACCGGCCGAAATGGGATAAACGGCCGGCGGAAGCGGATGAATGCGCCCGTGGGGCCCGATGAAAAGCAATTTCGCAGGTTCAAAGTTATGCCAACTTTTACCTCCCGGCTGTGGGAAACGTTGGAAAACGAGGGAAAACAATACAACAACCCGCCGCAACGGGCGGCTACGGCTATGTAAACAACAGTGGGGATCACCGCGCCCTGTCGGGCTATCCTGGTGGAATCGATCAATCGTGAAAATTTCTGCGATCCACGCCGAAACGATAAAAACCCAGAAGCAAAGATGAAATGCCGAGGAGATAGCGGGAGAAAAAAAGGATTTCATAAATCCATCCTGCCATTACCATCTCCGCAATATTGCCATTCGGCAAAACCACGCACGGCCGTTTGAAGTATTGTTTCACTGTTCATGGTGCTTCTTTAGCCATCGTGCCATTTCAGAATTTTCAACTTTACGCCGTGATACAGTCCCATCTGCACGTCCATTACGTCAAGCGGTGCGCAGTGTGATAGTAGCAGGATTGGTCTGTTGTTTCAATTGAAAGCTTTCGTGAGTGGAATGTTGTATTGGTCGATGTGATACATCATGCTTAATTTAGCTTTAGATAGTTTATGAATGAAGTTTTTATTTGCAAGAACAAAGATATTACGGATTGATGCAGATGGAACATAAATAAAAGTATTAAGCGAATAAGAAACGAAAATAATATCGACATTATACTAACAACACATTCGGTAATGTTAATATATTAGGTCCGCAATTGAATACCGTCCGTTTTGAAGTTTGACGAATCCGAAACGTCATAAATCAAGTTAGGCTATGAAGGTAACAAACTGTATCGACGCATTTGTCATATTGCATCATACACTTCAAAATGAATCAATATATCATTCAATATATCATCAATATGAATAACTCTGTGCCCCATAGTCGTCTAGCATTCATGTTCTATTCTAGCGAACAAAAGCCAATGTAAGCTCATTGGAAGATTATGATGGCTTCGACCTTGAAGACTGCCGTCGTTGAGGACAGCCAAAAACGTTCAAAGACACAAAGCTGGAAACATTGCTGAGAGAGAATTTCCGACCAACGCAAGAAGAGTTAGCTTCTACACTACGAGTGACCCCCAACGTCATTTACAAACGGCTGCAAGCTTTAGGAATGGTCCTTAAACAAGGAGCCAAGGTCCATCATGAACTGAAGCCGAGAAATGTCGAGCATCTCCTCGGCCCCACGGTCAAAACCTACCGGTAAATTTTGAACTGGGATACTCTACCTGCTACATGCTCTACATGCTCTAGACATTTTTCTATCCGATTACCATCTATTCGGTAAGATAAATCATGGGCTGGCACATGGGCTGGCTTGTCAGCAGATCCGGTCAAACGAGGACATTAAAAAATGACTTGATCCCTAGATTGCCTTTAAAGAAGAGAATTTCTTTCAACAAGGAATCTTCAATGGATAGTGATATGGATAGTGATACCGATCTTAGTTTTTAACGACGGGAGAAAACCAATGTTAATACCACTAAACCATCGATCACCCCTTATGCGTAGTGTCCAAAGAAAGAAGGAGGAGATGATCGTTTACTATACTGATAATGATAGATTTTCAAAACTTAGAAAACCTGGAAACCTTCTTTTTATTTCGAAAAAAGTCTTCTAATCTACAACAAATGATGGATAGCTTGCGAAAACAAACTTAAAATAGAACTCTGATCGGGCTAATAAATGAAGTGAACAACTTAAAGTGCAAAGTGTTCAATACTTAGAACAAAAATTGAATGGAAAAATCGATTATTAAAATTGAGGTAGTAGAAATGTGTTAGATATTTAATATTATCGTGTAAAACGATGTGAAGTTCAAGTTCAAGTAAGTTTATCATTAATATGTGTGATGCTTCCAGTAACATGGCCAATTTAGGCAGCAATAATGTATGCTTTTAAATTTAATTGGACATAAAAAACGTTTATTAAAAAAAGAACAATTCACAGTAAACATAATAGTACTCCTGGTCTCATTGGTCAGTTTAAAACGAACGCATCTGTTCTTCTCACAGTAAGATAACATTCGCAAGATGCGCTATGAACGTGTGTCTAAATCGCCTAAACCCCCAACAACAACATAACCCCGTCGAGAGCACGCGTATAGATTAGATTTTTACGCGATCTAGTCAAACGCCCTGTCAAGATTAACTTAGATTAAAGCGGTTGACACCGGTAAACGCTCGAAGACGACGCTAATTGTTGCAATAAACGTGATTTACAGCATCCCACGCTGCCCAGCGCCACCACATATCCAGACAAAATAAGCTACAATTTACCGTGACCATTTATTTCAAACCGGCCCACAGACAGGCTTTAAATTGCACCGAATCGGCCTAACGAACGATTCGAACGGGCAGTCGGCAGTCGGCCGAAAAAAAAGCGTACGATAGAATACATCAACCTGAAAGGAAGATAAATGTTCGGCATTTATGTGCCGGGCGATGTTCCCGCAGTCCCTACGTGACATCGGAATGGTTTCGTCCTGAAAGGAGCATGGTAATTAATGTACGTCGTCGATGCCATTCCCGGCAGAGTGGGGCGAATTTTATTTGCAACGTGAGCAACGTGTGCATGTGGGTGGGGGGAGGGGGTCCAACAAAAAAAAACTACTGGGCCGTGATCACTGCAGGCGCACATTCATGGTTGGGCCGAGCTGGAACGGGCGCCGCAGAATCCGATACATCTCTCATCATAATTATTGGCACAAAGTAAGGCCAGCGACCAGATGGAGGTTTGCTTGGGTAGCTTCAGTTTCGTGGCTTCAATAAACGTGAATTGGGGGATAATGAAAATTAACTGTAATTTACCACCCGGGACGTGTTTGAATGATTTTTCCTCGAACTTGATCAATCATTTAATTTATTCGTCCCCGAAACTCGGATAACCGTCAAATACGGCCAGCCGGGGATGCGTTTCGACGCCGAAATGCCGCGTGACGAGTTCGACGAACGTACGGATGATTGGATGTTTCATATTTTGAAGAAAAAAAATCGCATCAACCATCTTAGTTACATTGTGTAATTTTGACATGTCCAGACAGAGCTTCTTCTATGAGACGTTCAATAGACAGTAATGATTGAATTAATTGAAGCTGCAATTCTCGATTCCTTTTAATATATTACGAATGTGATCTATTTCATATCTTATCTGTTTTGTTCATACAATGATAGGCACGCTTTTTCCTACCAAACTATGATAGCGTTAATTTGGTTTTTTGTTTCTTAGTGTAATAGAACGCAATTTGACCCGGTTCCCTCAAACAAGAAGTGGCTATCCTGTTATGGTGGTAAAAGAGTCTAAAGTCTAAAGAATTGAACGGATAAAAACCTCATTAGTCTGAAAAATCTTGAAGACCGCTAAAAACCAAAGAACTAAAAATGGTTTTGTACACCATGATGCAGATATACAAGTGAACAAAAATCCATCAACCGGATCGAATTTTGCTCATAAAATCGCATTTTAGTTAGTTTTAGTTTCAAAGTATTATAGTTTTTTTTATCGTTAGAAGCGTTATTTAGATATTGATCCTTTGAATCTCGGAACGGTCGTATGGTAATACTACGATAGAAATGCACAAATGCAGTGATGCAATGTTAGTGATGTATATCCGAGCTTTCAATATGGCATAGACAATCTAATTTTCCTGCCAGAAAGCTACTATGTGCCATCTTTTGTAAAAACACTCCACCATCCATAGCTTACGTGAAGTTTTCGATGATACCTTAATGTAATATTTCTTCCAACTCCTTCCCTTAGGTTAAGACCAAAAATTTGTTAAACCTTGCGGCATTCAAATTATTATGAAATAAATAAATAAATATTTTTACATATTTTTCGAACCAGCAGACATCGAGTATCGAAAAATACCGAAAGTATAGTTAATCAAAAAAGAAAAAAAGGCATTCTCAAAGATGACTAACTTTATCATTTCTTTAGTTCAATTTCTGTCGGGAATTTATATTGGGAATGAGAGCATTTACCTACATATAACTAAGTTGTTAAATGATGTTACAAGCGTGACCGATGGAAACATTGAAGAAACTTTGATTATTCTCTCAGGTTCTATAGATGCTATACACTACAAGAAAACATCGTACTACATTTTCTCACAAGGTTTATCCATGTCACTAGTTCTTTTTGTTCCAGGACTTTTACTAAATCTAGCTATTGTTTACAATATGGATGAAAACCTGTACGAAAAAAGAGCTCAAACTGCTTGTTATTGGAAACTAACTAAAACAAAACACGGGAAAATAATCATCGAAAAGAAAAAAAAGAAATCTGAGAACCCATGTGCTACTAACTGGTACAATTGCTTTCTAGAAATCGGTCACTATAAGTTTTCTGCCCATGTACTACTAAGTGTTCTGTTATCGTTTTCTCGGGCGTTCAGGGCACTTACAAAGAAACAACTTAGGGCTGACCCAGATAAACCGAATCCATCTTGAAGTCCCTCCCGCATCGTCGACATCAGAAACGGAACATTCATCTTATTCTATGGATCGCAACGTATTGTACATCATTTCCTTCGATTGTGCAGCGATTACTGGCATTGGAAATCGGAAGAAACGGAACCCGACGCCGATCGACACCATCAGCACCGGGACATCTGCAGGCGTGTAGAGTACTATTATTATAGAATTTCTTTGAAGTTAACTGATTGTAGTAATGCTCCAGGGCTTACCTTCAAAGCTTTTGTCCATAGTGTCTTAATAGCACCCAACGACACCTATGGATTTTAATCCTTTTGAAGTGAGTCCACATCTAGCATTATATCTTTTTAAAAAAACACAACAACTGATATTAATAGGATGCATGAGAACCAAAGACGTTCTACTAATATGTTTTATTTCAAAGAAAAAAGTGAAAAATGTACACCTTTCATTGCAACGGAATACCTCCAATGAAAAACAACAAATATTAATGTTTTAGTAGCTTAAATCTAAAATGGTAATCACAAATATTCAAACCAATCACTATTTTTTTCACCCAGACTCGTTGAATTGCTCCATGTTCAAATTAATTACTTCTTATAGAGAAAACCTATCAACGTTTTTTACCTTCAAATTGTGCCACAATTCTCACTTAGCTGTTGCTTTTTTCCTAATCCCATTTATTGCCGTATTGCTCTAACCATCTGGTATTTTGTGCTTTCCTCACATTGCATACCTTCTCGGAACCTCGGCGTATGGTTCACGGTTACCCTTTTTTCATTTTACCTTCTTCGAAGTAGCAATACAGTATACGCACACCTTTGCTACCGAGAAGGTGAACAACAAAATACAAGACTAGGTCAACGATAGCTTGGCGCTCCGTTGAAGTTGAAAATGCAAGCTCCTAGGAAAGGATATGAGACTTTCTTACTTCCACTCTGTTCAAAACCCGATTTTTTTCCGTATCGTCAAAAACATATTCTGTTCCATTGCAATGATTTCAACGCAACCGGAAGAGTTGTGATATATTTTGATGATTAAATATAGTGTTTTTAATACTCGTTGATGCAAATTTATTTCCCTAAGGTGAGTATCGGCTTAGAAGAAAAACATGTTCTTTTAATTTAGTTATTTTCATGTACAAAAAATGTTATAGCGTCATGAATCATGAGCCATGAATCTGATGTATGTCACAAATTGAAGTATGGATTAAGAATGCAAGTAACAAACGTGTAATGTGCTTCGTATCTTATCTAGCATCCGTAAGATGAACAATAAACGCAAGGAAAGTAATTGGTCCAGATGCGATGTAAAATATTGTAAATGAGTCATTAAATTCGAAAACTGTTAGATCATAGGAATCTTTGGATGTTGGAAGTGGCATGACAACATCGTAGCAATCGTTGGATAGAGTGAGTTAGAATATAACAGTCAGTTGAATAAAACATATATTCCGGATACATCGGATGCTGCAGAAGTCAAATTAACCAATAAGTTCATAACGTTGTCTTGTGCTATGTGTGATAATGAATATGTGTTGCTATTATACTTAACATCATTTCAATCTATATACACAAATATATCTTTTATTCTCACCAAAAGAACCTCATTATCTTATAGTTAGGTTCCAGACTGTATAAATCTGCCTTCGTTTTCAGCAATTTAAAATATATAACATAGTAGATTTGAGTTTCTCATTATCAGACAGATAAAAAGTAGAAAAAACAACTCAACAAAAATGTTCGAAACGAGATCAAGAATCACATACCGTTCAAACTCGTTTTCAAAACGAAACTTTTATTAGTTTTATATCACTGAACATGCAGATTTGCATAATTGAATCTATACGTCCTTCTACTTTGTTACTAGACCCAATAATAACGCGCGAACAAACTTCAGTACCAACAAGAATTTTACTAAGCAAAGATACAAAGTCAGAAAAATCTTCAGTTCTGCGATCTTCACGTCATAAAAATGTTCACTTCATGGTGTTATTGATCCAGTCGAGGTAGTACGACACCTTCGCATAGCCATCCGGATAGTCTCCACCGCATTCGCCGATAATGAAGTTGGCCACTCCAACCAGCTTACCATCGTGCACGGCAGGGCCACCAGAATCTCCGAAACAGGCCCCATAGCTACCCTTCTTGTCGATGCAGATCAAACCCTCGCCTATTCCGTTGCAGTCTTCGTCCTCCACGACGTACATCGTCGTGTACAGCAGCTTCGGAGAGGCGGGAAAGGTGCTGCCAACGCGTCCGTAGCCAGAAATTACCACCTCGGTGCCGGGCGGCAGCTCCTCATCCATCAGCTCGATCGGTTGAATGTACTCGTCGAACTGGAACCGCTCTTTCATCTCCAGCAGCGCGATATCGTTCTGGAAGGAACCGTACTCCTCGTGCGAGTGCACCGCCCGGACCTTGAAGCGACTGCCTCCAGCATTCAGGTTCGCTGACCCGGCGTGAACGTCAAACAGGTCGGCTTCCAGGCTGGAAAAGGTTACCATCAATAGAATTTAAATCGAATCCATCTTCGAGAACCTTGCGGCCTCATCGACGCCGGCACAGCACATACACGTTATCACCGTCCAGCACGCAGTGGGACGCCGTCAGGACGTGGCGGGCACCAATAATCGAGCCACCGCACATGAACTGCCCGTTGTAAAAGAGCCCAATCTGGTACGGCATTTGGGTATCTTCCGCCAATTGCCCACCGACGATGCGGTTCCAGATTGGAACGGACAGCACCGTCCCGACCGCCAGTACGAGAGAAACCACAACCGCGCAACGAACCATCTTGATGGATGTACTTTGAGGTAAGGGTACGGTTTTGCTTGAGCGCTAGACCTTTTTTTATACCCGTCTTGCCAGAGTTTCCCAGCTGATAAGCAAACCGTCATCAGGAGGTAGGAATTCTACTTCCCCACCCCCAGCCGGCTGCCACAACTGTGCACACTTCAGAAGTTTTATCAAGCCATCCCCGTTTGAAGTGGTACTCGATGATCCAAAAAACATGGACAGCAATTATTTATAGCCCGAATAGGCACCACTAACGTAAAGTGCGTTTAGCCCTGCTCACATTTAAACGAGATTTATGCACTTCATTTGCACCTCACATGAATATGCTCAAGAATTCTTGTTTGAGCGTTAGTTCGGTCGTCTCAGTTCTGAAGGTTTACTTTGTTCAGAAACCAGAACAAACACAACGTGATATATGTGCATTATTTTTGGAAGCAAATCATGAATCAAGAAGTATATTAAAATGAAACATTTTTAAAACTAAACCTCCTTAGCAGGTAATCACGTGTAGTGGGTTAAATATCTATAGAGCTGTATAATCGTCCATTGAAGAGCATGGGGAAGACGGTTGAATCACGGTTTTTCCAATCCCCCTTTCACGCAAGTCGTCGAAGAGTTGTACGCAACAAGCTACACAAGCCAACACGAACATACAATAACGAAACGCACAGTGGGCTTTCTCATTCGAATTCTGGACATTTGTAAGATAAAAATGAAAGTATGTCTTAAGAAAATAGTTACTAAAATTTATAAATTAAATTTATGTCGGATATTACTTCCATCACTACATCGCGCTGATTCACAATGATTTCAACATGATTCGTTGTATGAGTGTGGTGATCCAATAGGTGCACGTTCTACTTCGTTTTTGGGGTTTAAGACCCATGCGCCCCCATTTAAATTCCCCGCCACTCGTAATTTTCCTTTTTGGCATTCTTTTGATAGTTATTAACTGATGTTTATAATAATTTATTTATTATAAGTTGTTTCAGCGTTATGCTTACAATAATAAATATATGAAATTAGACAAAATGAAATATAACTCTCACGCCATGGAATCAAAAGAGTTGAGGACTTTGTAAATAGTAACTTATTTTGAGCACAAACTTAAGCATACATTTCAAGTTCATTTCATGCTATATTATGGTATGTTACAAAACACATTTTAGCAGGCTTTTTAACAGCCTTCGCGATCATCATTCTTGAGAAAAGAATCATCAATCTCGATATAAGTGCTAATGGGACAACATAAAACTTTCCATGCTGCCAGTGAATGAACAATTTGTTACCGAGACATGTGGTATCGATTGGTATGTGATAATCGATCAATATAAAAGTTACGATCAATAGAAAGTAGTTTAAGGTATAACCAACGGATGCACGTAGATATAATAATATCCCGAAAATATAATCGATCCATACAGGGTTTACCACAGCCGGTGACACATACTGCACACTTTTTGAAACAAGCGGCATACTCACTTCGAAGCCACCGCGGTGTGTAAACAAACCGCGGCTTCGAAGTGAGTGTGCCGCTTGTTTAAAAAAGTGTGTAGTATGTGTCACCGGCTGTGGTAAACCCTGTAAGAAGCAGATGCAACTTCACGTAAAATTGCGGTTAGTCATCACCAGAGGCATACATTGTAACGCAAGATCAAACTGCTATGTTTCAGAACGATCTCCCAATGCTTGTGACGGGTTATACGACAAAAGGTATCGGGTGAACTAACATTCCAACGATTGCACATTTATGTATATACCGAATTAAATCATTCAACGCCTGTTACTACCCAATGAAATAGTGCTCCCACAGAACACTACACTGCTTTTATTCAGATTTTACTAATATAATTTAGCTATTGTCTTACGTATTTACAAAATTCACTTTATTCAACCCTAGCTACGTCACTATTACGGTAAAAAACGGTACGTTCATATTTCAGCCATAAAGGTTCCAAAATCAAGTCTTTTCTCATGCCCCTGCCTAGCCTAGCTTTTGCTACACAACGGTCATGTAATGAAAAATAAAACAAAAAACAAAAAAAAACGCATTCAACTTCTCTTACGACGACAAACGATACGTAAAAATCTTCGTACGAATAAAATGTAACAGACTATCTTACATTCTAGCAATGATGGAATTCTACCTATGAGAATCAACAAGCTAAGAGAGGCTATTTGGTTTGTTTTGAGGAATGGAAAAATTGGCTCATTGTCTTCATCTAGCTACTTGTGCTTGCGGACTACTACCCCGCCGCGGGCCGCGGTTGAAGTCCTTCTACGAAGGACACACTCAAACCTCCGCCCATTGCGCGCTACGCATCCAGGTCGATAATTTCGTCCTTGATGCTAACGTACGGATGCAGCAGATGCGGTGGCATGGGGTCCATCTCATCGTCGTCCTCGTCCAGCTTTTGCCGCTTTTCGGACCCGTAGTCATCATACGGATAGGTATTGCTGTCGGAATTTTCACCGCCGTAGTACGAGGACACGTTATCCATGCCCAGGTGACGCTCAGACCCAACGGATCGCGCAACACCACCACCACCGCCACTGTTCGTTTCATTAAGCTGCGAAAAGTGCATCTTGATGATATGCTTCGAGAAGTTGGAGATCACAAACCGATCGCCCTTCTTCGTCGGCAGCTTCGACACCTTTATCTGCACCGCACACATCGGACACTTGATGAACGCGTTGTAGCCATTGGTTTCGTACGTCACGTTGATCATGTCCTCCGAGATCTGCAGCTTGATCGGCTGCTTTTCGCTCCACATGTCGATCAGCTTCACGATGCAGCACTGAATCTTCTTGATGCGCTCCTCGTCGCTTAGCGGTGGGAACACCGTCGCCTGCTCGAACGCGAGCGGGGAGTTTTTGTGCGACATCTTTATGTCGCTCAACATCTGCTCCTGTAGCTCACACTTTGGCTGCTGGTGCATGCGGACCACCTCCTGCAGGAGTGCCTGCTGCTGCTGCAGGAGCTGGTGCTGTTGGTGTTCCTTTTGTTGCTGCTGTTCTTTCTGCTGCTGCTGGATGATGTGTTGCTGTTCCTTCTGATGCTGCTGTTGCTGATGTTGTTGCTGTTGTTGCTGTTGTTGTTGAGCGAGCATCAGTAGGTGTTCCCGTTCGCGTTCCCGCTGGATCGTTAGCTCGGACGGTATGCGATGAGCCGGTTCCGGCCGTTGAATTTCACTGGCCACCTTGGTGTAGTTAAGGTAGGCACTTATCTGCAGCAGCAGCTTCCGATGGCCCGGGACGAGCCGAAATTCACGCGCCGGGTCGCTGCAGAAGATGTGAAAATAGAACTGTGTCGCCGGCACCAGGTGGATAAGTTCTTCTCGCGCGAAACGCTCCATGTCGATGAAGTCGTCGTCGTTTAGATTCCGCAGGCTGCTCTCCGCTTCGTAGCCGCACATCTTTAGGAGATTCTTCAAGTAAATTGGAACCGGACCGCACACCTTCTCTATTCGACCCCAGTCTATGCGCGATGGTTTTTGTGAGGTATTTGGTGAGAAACGTTCCTAAAATGAGTGGAAACGTGTAAAGTGTTAAAACGCGAGAAAATGTTAATTTCAAGCATTGGATGCTCAATATTTAACGTAAAATAAAAGTTGTATAGGGTATATAAGACATATTGTATAGGGTATATAAGATGTTTTTTGACGTAGATGCCACACGTACTTTAGATATAGGCCTTCATAGCTATTTGATGAAGAATAATGGATTTTTAATAAAAAAGGGAACCTGTAGTTGTACTAAAAACGCTTCGAGTATAAAGGGTTAAACAAAATTCGACTAAAGTGGCAAAAATGACACCGCAATTATAAGACGAATTTATGTAAACTGACTAATTAGTTGATCGATATTAAATGTTTGTTTGTTTCATCTCTAAAAGTTTGTTAAACATAAACTCCGGGAATTTATCAATAGAAAAAAACACACCACAAAATATTCATAATAAGTCTAAAACACTTTTCGAAATGCCAATATTATAGAAGACTTTTATTAAGTAATTACTTCTAAATTAAATAATTATTTCTAGGAACTTGGATTGCTAGGAATTAGATTTGAACATTATTTGACAACCGACAAACAACTTTCCTCACTTTTGATGTACGATACTTTTACATAAACATCATATTCATTTTCAGATTTTGTTTATAATAGAGCCCCCCTCTCTCAATTTTATAAAAAATGGATCAAATACTACAAACGGTCAATGTTGGTGTCAAATAATATCTAGAAGCCATTTTTTATTTGCTACCTGATTGAGTAGATATTTTTACCAGCTGTGCATTAACTTTTTTAGTTTTATCAACCGAACTCCATATACTGACATAAACAGTGATCAGTGATCCACAATTTCGCTTGATGACCTAAATCTAAGATACCGCTGATCTACACAACTTAATTTATATTCAGATTAGATACATGTAGATACAGCACATAATCTTTCTTACTTCACACATGTGGGTAGTGAAATCTCACCCACAGTTTCACACACGAAAGCTTCAAGCGAAGTCATCAATAATATACGTTTTCTTGCTCGATCGAATCTTATTACTAGTTGCCATCCCCAGTTCAATACTTCGTTCAACGCCACCAAACACAATCAGCTTTTGTGGCGAGAAAACAAAAACACTAGTCATCGTCGAGAGCGATCAATTTTTGTCTAGTTTCCATCTCCCACCAAAAGGCTACGTTCATGCTGCACAAGAAGAGGCCAAGAGAGCTCCCCAGGCCCATCCGTCGAAGACGATCGCTTCACTTTGATAAAACAATTTCCCAGCCCCCACAGGCAACAAAAACATGCATTTATGTATTTAACATATTCAGCACATACACGCACACTCTCAACCCACAAACACACACACACACACACACACACACACACACGCGAGCATCAATATTCATATTTTTTTAATTCCCCCACCGGCAAAGGCGAACATTCTTTAACGTACTGCGCCCAAAACGGAACGAAAGACGCAAACACCGAAAATCTCGTGTGCAATCTTCCCTCGGCTTCGGCTGCGAGCGCACTTCATTTCCTGTGACTTTGGAATTGAATATTTCCCTTTGAACACGTACCCGTGGTAGGGGCGGCGTGTAATGTATGCCGCTCCCCGAGTGTGCATTCTCTCCCCAACACGGTCTCCTCCTGCACTTCATTCCGAACGCCGAGGAATACATAATATTCTCCGAACTACTTCTCACGTGTATTCCCTACAGCCGGGGGAGGTCTTGCGGTCTTGCGAGGGTCGTAAAAAAACGCACATTAAAAACAACCAAGCGCAGCGGTGAAAAACGAAACGAACTCCTACCACCGGGACCCTCCGATGATATTATTACAACAATGCATTTCATTATTCGGGTCTCTCTGGAGCTTTTCTCATTAAAAATTCTCCTTGAAGTGGGGGGGGGGGGGAGGTGAAGAAAAACCAGCACACACACTCTCGAGCAGTCGGGCAGCCCCACCGGAGAGCAGGAAGCGTAATACACCCGGGAGCCCCGGCCGCTAGAACAGGGCTGATGGAACCCTCTGGAGCTGCTGCTGGAGCGCCCGTGCAGCAACAAGCATCTCTTTCAACCCACCCGAAAGGAAACGGCACACTCAGCACACGGCATCGGCAACACGGCAAAAACTATGTCAAGACACATAGAAAACACACCGAGAGCGCCCCTGGAGGTGGAATAAATACATCTGCATCTTACCGAGTGCGATACCGTGGCGCGCGCGCACGGGGCTAGACATGGGCTCCATTGGCATAATGTTTTATTGAACGCCGCCCTTGCCATATGGTGCCGTACTGTGGCTCGCCACCTCCACCCCGCACCCATCCCCATCTCCTCCCCGGTGTGTATTGTAGTTTTTGTGGCGCAGCTCTAAATAAGGTACGCCAGTGCTCTCCAAAAAAAGCCTGTACACCGGGGACACGGTGATTCTGCGCGAGTCTGTCAATCATGGTAATAAAAGCTGTGGGCTTCGGGTTCGTTGTAATGGTGCACGGGCATTAATTTTAGGGCTAGTACACGCTCGAAACCAAACAGCACTATGCTGCCGGCAAAAGAGAGAGAGAGAGAGAGAGAGAGAGAGAGCGAGAGCTTTACGAACCAATTTAAATGCCAATATCTATGCAACATGCAACGCGATCATCGGGCATCACAAAATTTATGCTCGCGTCCATAATGGCAGTAAAAATGTGTATCTCGTACGAGCAGTACTAACTGGGAACTGGTAGTGTACCGCTGATCGTGTGTAACTCGGAAATCGATTTCCATATTCATCCTAGGCGAATCGCGGAATCGCCATCTTTAAAGGCACTGAAATAAGGCATGAAGAAAAGCTAGCTTTCGCTGATGACCATGTGATCTCGTTACGCGCTGTAGCTGTTTTACGGTTCTGGAGATTCTTGCATAAAGTATTATCATATCCAGTAACTAAAGGCTCGATTTGCCCATTATGAATTTGTACAGGCGTAGCGTACCAGCACTGAGCCGGCTAGTGAGCTAGTATAGCTGCGCTGCGACAATTCAATTCACATTCACACCTGTTTGATTTCCACCTATCTCTTCCTTATTTCCGATCGTGTCTGCGATCGCCTCCTTAATTCCCTCTTGTCTGGATGCCTTTGGTCAGGTTAGTTTTTAAGCGCTTAGATATTAAGTTTTTTTGTGTAACCGTTAGGTAGACAAAATAAAATAAAATAAATAAATAAATAAATAAATAGTATAGCTCGTTGTATTTTAGAACAAGAATTCCAACTAATTATGATACGGTTTTTTATCGCATGTGGAACTAACTTATAAAGGTGGAACTCATTAAACACATCAAAGATATTACCCTAAAACTTGTACGAAACCCGTGTCGAGTGCTCTAAGCCTTAAAGCTTACGACATCGCCAAGTAGGTCGTTACATCACAGAGGAAGGCTATGTAAAGGTTTTTATTTGCGGTAATTAAGTACAAAGAAAGTCCATTCATGCTCTTTTTTGCCACAAAATAATACTATGCCCAGTATGTCGAGAGGAAAAACTTATGTCAACAGTATAACGACAAAGCGGTCATTTCTACAGTTGTTAATTTGGATTTCGCCTAACAAAAAGAGTGACACATTAATATGAAAAATAATTAGAGGAACTTATAACTATCTTTCATATATTTTAATGAGGTTTGCGATCGATAAGGAATTAATAAATAGTTAGTAAAACGGCCTATCCTTTATAAATATGTAAACAAATATGATATATATTAATATTCTCTACAAACACTGAAGTTCGATAACTAATTTCTGCATATGTGTGTTGATATAGTTTTCACCAAACGCTTCCCTCCTAAGTGACAATATTTTAGATCTAAAATCGATTTGGAACGCGTTAGTTCAAAGCAAATATTTTGGGCGGATCAATCTGAATCTGGTTTAATACGTTTTTAATGCGACGGTTTTCTCTGCTGTTAACATTAACATCAAGCATTGTAATGCTAAACTCCTTTCAAGTAATTTTCACAAGATAGCTTTCGGCAGTGATGGAAATAATTAGCAAACATTCTCAAGTTTGTTTTAGTCATTTTTGTTTTAATCTTTTCCTCATTATTAATGATGATAGCAATGATGTTTCGGAAAACGTTTTATAATAGAATATAACAGAATATATAAGGGACGTCATCTCCATACGAAGCGATAGCTAGCAAATCCCATCTGACCGTTCAATGCCAAGCCAAGAGCTCCAGAGAGAGATACGAGAAACAAGAAGAACGCTATTTAAAACAGGGATGTGAAACATACGATACACGACGATGATCGAACCTGCCCTCAAAAGTCGAACAATCATAACCGATTTAGCTGCAGGCAACACATACTGTACATGTTTCTTGTTCTTGTTCGATTATTCTGCATGTTCAATTAACGTTTTCATATTTTTGTTTGTATTTTATTTATGTAGTCAGCAATTGCAATCCTTTCTTTTACTGATTGGAGGGTTTTTTGCTTTAAATGGTGGAATATTGGTTTAATTATGGAATAAAGATGTGACCAGGGTGTTTTTGTAAAGTTTTCCCTGCGGTATTTTCCATTTATCAAACAATGTAACATGATATTATCATGAAACCGGAAAGTGTAAAAATCCTGTCTATTGTGTAAAAGACTAGATTAGTCCGAAACCAATCGTTTGTCAACAATGTTATTAGATGATAAATAAAAAGTTTCTTACTACTACTACTATGGATAAAGATGACGGAAAAAGTAAATTTGATATGAATGAGGCATAACTTATTTATCTTATTCAACTATATTTTAACTGCAGCTGACATATGAAGACATATTATTGAAGGCATCGAAATGAGTTTTCAACTACTAGTTTGAGCTTTTTTAATCCTGGTTTCAGAACACAAGAAGAGTACTCAGTACCCTATACTGCAGTGTGATTATCATTAAATGATAATAATTAATAATTATGTTAATCCTATTAAAAGTTTAGAAACCACATTATTCACCATTCAGTGCTCAAGAATATCGCATCTGCTCAAGTTATCATTCATTATTTAGGCCCGATAGCTCAAAACAATTAAATTAAAACATGTCGGCAAAGTGTTTCAGACATTTTTAACATATGATAGATAGATGATGAAGAGTAAAGGTGCAAAAGAACAAAAGTGTATTCAAGTTATTCTACTTTTTAGACCAATAGATTGTGACTATCCGACCAGCGCTTTGAGATGAGTTTGACGTCCCTGATTGAAAAACACACATTGCATGATGAGAGACACTCTCCTATTTTCCATCCAACCAACACGTTGCAACATGGCACGTTGTGAAACCTTCGAAACGAAGCTAATATCGTCCAATCGACAAAAAGTCAACCTTTGTAACAAACCTTATTTTCACAACCGATACACAATGCGCATCTCTGTTCAATCTACCACCGAAAAAATGGTGGACGAAAAAATATTTATTCTCATCGGGCACTACCAACAACCGTCAGCTTATTTCACCGCGACCCTTCGCTAGCTGCCTCTCGCTGTGTACAGCATTTTCCACGCACAGTACTACCGCGCATGAAGTGCAATGAATATATTGCTTTATATTTCACCCGGCGCAAAAATGCAAATCGCTGGCCACCGGACGGGGCACCGAAGCCGTGTCCCGCTGTCGCCGCCGGTGGAGAATTTTTAAGTACAAAAGTGACGATTCAGCACACGAACTCGCACAAAATACGCCTAAGGAGGACGGTTGGACGGCACAAGAAACAAAAAGTCTCGACGACGTTCTTGTACGCCCGTAAATGAGTCCACCGCTGGAAAGGGGGCCTTCACACCCTCCGGGGCTACCCACAGCAGGAAAGTAGTTTGTTTAAAAATCTATAAAAATCAAAGAAAAAACACAACGCCAGTCACCTAAAGGCACCTAAAGCTGAGGCAGTAAGAAGAAAGAAAACACAAATTAAACTCCAGCAAAACTACGGCGCAAAGCTAAACCAACGCGCGGCATAAGAAGGCATAAGCGCATGGCGTGCGCCTGCCCGCGGGTTGTGTGAATATGCGCGAACCAATTTCGAAATACACACCAAGGCACTCGGGTACGAAAAATACCCGACAATGGTTGGGAGATGGCGTGTTGCCCAAGGCCTCTTACAGCGAACTCAAGCGCGTAGTATTCGTTCGCCGCAATAGTAGTAGTAGTAGTAGCAGCAGCAGCAGCAGTACAAGAAAACGGTAGTAGAAGCAGTGGGAAAGTGTTATCCCATCGAACGCCACACAGCAACCAATAGGGCTCTACAGCAGGGGCCGCCAACAATAAAAACTACCCTTGCCAAATGGGGCCAATAGAGCAGCAGCAGCAGCAGCAACAAAAAAGCGCTAAGTACGTACGCAACCGACTATCGGGTGGTGAAGAATACTGCTTCTTGCGGCGCGCGCCTCCACAGCGCAAGAGACAGTTTGTGGAAATATAATCACAATAAATACGGAACTCCGAAGCGAACCGAGCCAAGCGGCGCGAGAGTCGAAACCAGGCCAGGTCTGCCGCTCCCGGGAGACGCGGAGGTGCGCGCTCCACGCTCCGGGGCGAATAAATATTCCTATTCCAAATGATAAATGAGAAAACGCTGAGCTGGCACAATGCGCCGCATGGGAGAGGCGAATAAAAGCGGGTTTTAACTACAGCGGTGCAGCATAAACGCCAACAACACCGCACACTCTTGTGTCTTGTGTCCATCAAAGTGGCAAGCGCGCGCCATAGACAGCAGAAACTCGAACGACTTATCTGCTCGTTCTCCTAACGCGACCACCACCACTCACACTGCCGGTGTCGGGTCGCGCAAGGGAATCTTGAAGAAATGTATTCGGAATATGCTTAACTTCATGCCCCCGGCAACTAAAACCCCGGGATGGTAGTCTGTGGGTCGCCGCCAGCCACGGAGGAAATACGGGTGAACCTCGTGTGAATAGTAATGCGAACGGCCAAGTGTACATTTCGAACTGGAGGTCACTTCGGAATGTCGCTTCCTGCTTATCGTCAGCACCACGAGCACCAACAACAACAGAGCAACTGTCGCATCCGTTTTTTTTCACGAAGCGAGGGCCATTATTCTGCCGGTACCAGTCTTTCGCGATAAGCGCGCGCCCGCCGTGGCTGGTGGGACATAATATCGTTGCTTCCTTTCGGTACTTTTTCCGTCGCGTTCCCGAGGGCGACAACAGCAAGAATTCCATTTCAATATTCCCAACCACTGCGGGCGGGTACTCACCGCAGCGTAGTTCTTATCGTAGGTCGCCGCGCTGTGATGCGTTTAGCGCAGAACATTACGGGGCCCTCGTGGCTATCAGAGTTGGTGCTTTCTTGACATGCGCACATCACTTCGAATCAATAGTAGCGTGTTAGGTGATGCGTACTTCTTGTAAATAATGGACTTCTTTTTTGTAAACAATTTGAAAATAGATAAATGTAGAAACAAAACAAAATCTTGGAGAGAGTACTGTCCAATTCGATATAAGCTCTTGCTGCTTATCACTAGTTCACGATGGTTTCCGTTCTGTTGCAGAAATGCTACATAGCTCTGTGAGTCAGTGTTTGCAGTTGTTACATATGCTCAGACACTAGCTTCTCATCCCTGTTCTTAACTGTGCCTCGTTTGGTCTAATCTACATCTACTAGGGTCGTTGACATAATAAAGTTTATAATCAGTATGTATCCACCTCATCAAGATCACTTGTTATGCATCTATCTTTGCAAACTTGGAACTTTTTTATCATAATCGATCATGCCTTGCAGATGTTGCTTTAACCACCTAGATGAAACCTCCTGCTATGAAGTAAGTATTTCAATATGGTGAGTAAGTCTTGGCTCAAGCCACTAAAGATCTTCACATCGGATAGTCAATATTTAAAATAGTTATAGGCAAAGAGTTCCTCGTTTGGTACATGATAATATCGAAGAATTCATACAAACTGCACCCTCTGGAACCTTCGCCAGACTTTTACAAGTTGCCCATAAGGGTATGGCGTAGAGAAAAATCTTGAGAAACATCACATGGAGTCGCACTTTGACTATGATCTTTGGTTGGATATCATTCTTTGTTCAAAGTACAAATAAAGATATGAAACAGAAAGTGAGAGACAATGTCAATTATTCGCATGTTCCAATACAGCGCAGGTTTCATTTATTGCAGGAATCAGGTTCTACATCATAACTTAATTAACTGCTGCTTCATAAGTATGTTGTATGTACGTACTGCCCATAATATTGATTTTAATACTTTAAAAAATAGTGTACTCTTCGCTAAAACATGCATTTCTTAGTTCACTGAATAACGTAGGTCATCAGCTGCTATTTCTGTCTAAACCCGTACCCTGCCTCAACTTTATGAAATCCGTATCTGGATAGTAAGTCCTGTGTACGGGAAACAGTACAGTCTTGAGATTTGAAACTGCAACCAGAGATGTGTATATGTAAGGCCTTGCGATCGCCCCATAATCACAGAACAGATTTCCTGTGTAAGCATAAGCATGGCGTTGCGAAGCTAAAAGACTATCACTTTACTGCACTAGTTCTCCGTAATCTACTTAACCTAATTTTGAGTTTGGTTATAGACCGTGTTTAATTATAACACGGCATAGCATGACACATGTCAAGCCCTATATGTTTTGAGCATTCCTCAAAACTTTATGAACTGTTTAATACAATTCATTAGATGTCGATTCCTTTCTTCAAAAGACCCTTATTACCAGACCTTCCGAAACTCAACTTGCTTTATTTAAAGTGTTGCGACCTGGCATGGCTTTTCCACTCACTTCACTTTCAACTGTTATCTGATTTGTAAAAGCGTGTGCTCATCCATAACTACATTATAAACGAAAAATATGTTGCCCTGATATAACACTTGAAAACGAAATATGAAAGTGAATTAGTAGCTATAGAAAGAGAGAGCTTTTCAACAGTGGTTTCAATAACTGTTTTTCTTTTTAACAAAAATATGATGAAAAAACTGGATAATAACAAGAAAATAATAAGCTGGCGTCAACTAAGATCAACCAGGCATCTCAGAAATAAGCTCTCGCAGACTCAACAATCAATTATTCTTGCTGTCTTAAAAAAATGAAATGAAACAGACAACGAAAAAAACACTATCCATTTGAAAAATTTCACATCAACTCACAAACTCACCCCGTACCGGAATCACCGTATTTCCAGAAAAAAACCCCGCTTTCGCCTTACCTTCTCGTCCAGCTGCAGTTCGGCAAAGGCGGGCCGTTCCGTTAGGTTCTCCTTGTACTCCTCGTACCGCTGCACGAACTTGGCCCGCTTGCCGATCCGTGGTATTATCTCCTTGATCATATCGTACTTGAGGCACTTGAAGGCTGCTTCATCGACTTCCTCCTCTGACGGCAGATGGCGACGAATAAGTCATCGAGATATTCCGGCGGCATTACGGAATAAATTACGGGACCCATGGAACACGCCAGAATACCGCCGAGCCGGGACAACGCAAGCGTGAAACGAGAGATGGAAGAAAGAGAGAGAGAGAGCGAGAGATATAGAACAGTTGTAATGGTTAAGCGAGCGCAAAGGGAAAGGGTTCGAAAGCCGGTGTACGGCGTCACCGCGCGCAAACTCCGACGAATGACGGAAGAAGAGTGTGATCAGCGCGATTGTAAGGCTAGAGACAACAGTTCCTCATTTGCAGTGTGAAATACACCGCAGAGAAAGGAGAAGACAAGACGACGTGTATGTTTTCTTATGGTACTATTCGTATATTCAAGCCCCACTGCGCCGGCGATGTTAGTGCTCGTCTTAAGTGGGTATTATCTGCTTTGGAAACGGGACCATGCATGGCAGACTACAAGCGCAGCTCTCGGGGCCGGGCAGCCGCACCGAATATGAGACGAACTAGTGAGCATAATGCGAACCAGTGCCTGTAACGACAGCTGACGGAGCTGATGCATGAGGAGGGATGTCGAAGTCTCATAATGGCTGTACCCAGCAGCGGGCAGCACACGATCGCGCTCGTATTTCCCGGAGCAGCCGACCAAAAGCGCCTACGGTGCGACGAAACCATAGTTGGTTATGGCGACGATGGTGGTGGTATCTAGCGCGTCCGTGCTGTCTCGATACGATTACGGGCCACCAGTGTTGTCAAACCGAACGCTCCGCGAGAGTTGTCTTTCCAGTGCCGTGGAGCCACCGATCGCAGCTCGATCGTGTGCGATCGCGCACATACGGAAAATTACACCCAATTGCACCAACCCCACCGACTGCCCTGGAGGAAGTGTATTGGTACAGGGCTTACGCAAGAGCGTAATACAAACCATAGCCCAGCATATCGCATTAAAGAAAAAAAAACCTTGTCCACCACATACGTGAGTAGGTTCATGTTCTGCTGCACCACGGCCGTTTCGTGATCGAGAAACCCTTTTCTTTTTGCGAGGGCCCTTTTAAGTAACACGGCGGGAAGGTTTTTCTGTGACGCGTGTGTGTGTGTGTTTACGTTTTGGAAAAAGCTTCCTGTCCTTCCTGACTAAAGCGTTGCCACGTTCGTTCCCCGTGCCTGGTAGTACTTACTACTAGTTTCGAAAAGTGTGAGTCGACTAGCGCACGCAAATCAATTGCAGAGAGCGCTCGTAGATAGGCAATTGTGGTTGTTGGGCGGAAGAAAGGCGCACGCGGTAGCTGCTGGTTCTGAAATGGCTCTAAAATCGACACAATTTGCTGTTTTTTTTATTTTGCAATAAATGATAATAGTCATCATTTTCATGGTCCGGCGCATGCTCGCTAACCCGGGCTGAATGGAGCGGCCCTCCATTAGACACGATAGGAACGGAACGAATCGAGAGATGCAATGTGCGCCCCCCGTCCCGCCAGTGTCACAGCGAGGTAGCGCGGGTAAAGACGGCTGATTGAAAACAGTTTCAGCGCCGTAACGCTTTCTTTATACCAACACATGCCACACCATCAAATTCAATATCTGGAAGTATTCCATTGGAACTCTTCGCTACGTAGCACGGCTCCGACGCTGGGAATAATGGGATGGAAAAGATCTTCAAACGATCTGATGGCACATTCGTATTCTCTCTCGCTCTCTCCCACTTCGTCTTCGGTAATGGGATAACCTACGTATTTTGTAGAGCAGAAAATGCTGCACATAAAACGAACGGGACGAAAATTCAAGCAATCATTTTGATCCCCTTGTGAATGCTAGTACGATTAGATTCTGTGCATAGTTTAATGTTTTCTCTTTTATGTACAGCTAAAGAAAACGCGTTTTAATTCGCATAACACATGACGTAGACTAAAACCAATGTAAACACATAAAAAGCACATTTTACTAAGCATTTCCAGTCAACTAACTCACAACCAGAATCAATTTCAAGCCATACATTAGACACCGTTGGGGTAGTGATGGCGACGTCGGTCTTCGCATGGAAAGATACCAAAATCCCCGTCTCCTATAGGGGAGGCCTCTCCCCGTCTATCTATATTCTATAGGCAACTTTATGCTTTATGCATAAACTTCATCTATAGGCAACTTAATGCTCATTACTCATTGTTGTTGACGGGGAGGGGGGGGAGAATCCCGCTCCGGATAGAATCCCAGAAAGAATCCCGGATAGAA
>KB672602.1:1618278-1662281 GCA_000349145.1 Anopheles dirus | reverse complement strand
AGAATCCCGGATAGAATCCCGGATAGAATCCCGGATAGAAACGCGGATAGAATCTCGGATAGAAACCCGGATAGAATCTCGGATAGAATCCCGGATAGAGTCCCGGATAGAATCCCTGATAGAATCCGGATTCCGAATCCCGAGTCCCGGATAGAATCCGGATTGCTCCTATCAGGGATTTGGATCTGGGATTCGATCCGGATTCCATTTCCCATCACTAGTACGAACAGGCAGTAAAATGTACAGGTCATCAACATAATGGAAATGACCGCTAGGTGGCAGGATGCAAGCTTGGACATTAGTAATAGAAATAGAAATAGAATAAATCGCAAAACAAATCTTTTGGGGATCTCCGATAAATTGGAAAAGCAGAAGATAACGTGGAATCGATTGTAACTATCTACCTGAGAGTCTAGGCCAAGGAGTCAAGAGATTAAAGAATGAAAATATGAAGGGAAACAATGTTATACGCCCCTCTGAAATCTGTGTAAACTGCATTCAGTTGAAGATCTACGTACGACAAAGGTATGATAGCCGCAACAAATCGCTTGAGGTTGTCAATCGAATAAAATCTATCCGAGTATTCTGAAACTCGGATAAAATCCCGGATAAAATCCCGGATAGAATCCCGGATAGAATCCCGGATTCCGAATCCCGGACTCCGAATCCCGGACTCCGAATCTCGAATCCCGGATTGAATACGGATTGCTCCGATCTTGGATTCGGATCTGGCATCCGATCCGGATTTCATTTCCCATCACTAGTTGGAAACGGTTGAGCGATTAGTGCTTAACTTTCAAAGTATAGCAGTAATGTTGTACTGCGCGCTCAAAAACTTTTCCACTCGCTGATAAGAGGGCGATGGCTCGGTAGTTTTAAGTTACGCTTACTATTACTTAATATTATTATCAATACTTAGTAACAGTATTAATAAGTATTGCTTGCTACTTACTGCGTAATAATGGTTAATGCTTAATGCTGAACATAAGGTGAAAAATCAAACTTGAAGGTGCGAATGAGCAGAGTGAGCAACAAGTGCATTATTGTCCGCAACAGGAATAAAATTACGAAAGCCTACTCCTATTCCTCGTTCCAAAAGGTACTCCCCGCCGCTGAGACGACAGATCTCAGCGCCCATGCAAAAGAAGGTTAATAAAACGTGGGTAGTGGGTAGGGGCAGAACAGTGCACCGGTTTGTGCAGGAAAACAATGCCCGAGATGAGGCTCGCATTAGGCAAGCGCATAAAACTGCGAGCCCCACAGCGATAACATTCAGGCGAAACGACGTGTGGCAATCGCACCAAGGAAACTGGATTCTAGTCGAACCGGCGGCCGGAGGATTACATCGATATTTCTCGCCAACAGACCAATCGCTGCCGTTGTACTCCGGTGGTGAATCGAGACAAGACAAACTTCGCCGGAGCCCAACACTCACACAGCAAAACGCTAACCGAAACACCTAATAGAGCCATACGGCCGTGGGGTGAGGGTGAAGATTTCGGGCAGGGAAGTAAGACGCGAAGATATTACAGTAACGAAGAACATTCAACGGAACAACGTCGGAACAGGTCCGCGGAGTGGGTGGAGAGCGGGGGGAGCGCAAGGTCGAGCAGACAGGCACCGAACAGGGCAGAGCAGAGAGGACATGCTATTGGCGTAGGGCTGTTGGAATGAGCGAAAAAAAGAACATATAATTCTCATTGCAATTCAAATTAAATTTCACTCCACTAGGCGAAGCAAAACACCGCCCGGTCCTATAACTGTCGTAACGTGTTCGTTGAAGTAGCGCCACGAAAGGAGGAGGTTGATGGGGTGGGTTTAGACGCCGCCAAAGACGAACAATTGCGTTATTTACCAGCTCAAACGAATTTTAGTGTGTATGTGTGCGTGTGAGCTTGAGAGAGAGAGAGATACAAAGAAACAATTAGAGAGGAACCGAACGAGACCGAAAGACGATGGGGAAGATATTGCACCACATTTTCAAAAGTTTCCACGTAATTAAGCTCCGAACGAAACGAAATTCTGCTGCTCCGTGGCGCCCTGCAGAAGGAAGGGCGATCCATTAATGTTTGCCTTTCGTTACAGGAAATTAAATCTCCAATATCATTGCGCTTTGTAGCGAACTCTATAATATTCCATCGCGGAAATTTCACCAGGGAACACTATGTCCACTGTGCGGTGCAAATAAACAAACAAAGTAGACTACTTTTTGGCCGAATCCCGTTCATCGCCTCCTGTCACACGTTTTGATGCGATTTTTTTTTTGGGTCAATCATGTTTACCAACGACAACATTTTTCTACAACCGAACGTGAGCAGTGAGTTGGTTTCATTAATAATACCAAACAAAAAAAAACTGATGTACACGGAGAAAATTCATACTTCAAACCCCGTGAACACGTTAAACAACTAACAAACATGAAACGGTGTGTGTGTTTGTATGGTAAAGGCTGTGCTACCACAAAACAACAACTCATTTCCCTTTACGTGCCTACTCCGATGGGAAACCGGGCAGTGTGAGAGGTGAGTGCGCCAGCAAAAAAAAATGTTATAGCGCCCGGGCCAAATATTTTCACGACGATTATTTTATTCGTTCCGAAACGGTGTTGTTCACTCCCTGTTCCGGTGGGTTTCTTTCGCACCCATGCGCGCCTGCAGCCGGAACCGTGAACCGGTGGGAAAACCTGCCCCTCTCTTTACCTTGGAACACTTTTATCAGCTCCGGCATGTTCCATCCATTGAGCAGATTTTTGACGTACGTATCCATTCCTGCTGATAAGGTGGAGTGACGATGACAGCAATGATGATAGTGGGATCTCTTCAGAAGCTTTCCGGCTCGCTAGCACACAGTTTTCCTCTATCCCGACCGACACTGCAAAAGCTTCCGGTTCTCGGCTGTCACACGCACGGCTCACTTGTGTCACATTTCACGAACGCGCATCTCCACCGCAAATGACACCGATAATCAATAATACACTTGTCGCGCATATGCACCGGAAGGATGTTTGTAGGCGAAACCGCCGTGTACCATATTCACGCACGCGGCCAGAGAACGCCGGAAAACGGCACACTTGTTTGGTTTGATGTGTGTGTGTGTGTGGGTGGGTGTGGAGGGGGGAAAACGCGGTACACCGGAACGAATGATATGCCGGAATGCGTCCACGACGGTGGCCGCAGCACAATTGCACGCGATGACAGCGCGATGACACACCGGGCAGCAGCGAGCCGCACTCCTCGCGCTATGGTTTCTCGCTAGGAACTAATTTTTTGTTGTTTTTCCGACCTCCTCCAGACTCGGTGCCTGCGCTTGTTGCTTGCAAGAGAGCGCGAGAGAAAAAGAAAGAGAAAGAGAGAGGCCGGGGCTGTAGCTAAGAGAGGCTGACTAGGTTGCGATCATGATTCATCGTTTAGGGTCCTACGCAATGCAACTTGCGTATGCCCTTCCACCTGTGCGCTATTTGTGAGAAAGAGAAGAAAAATGAACAAACACACACACACGCTTGCATAGGGGAGCCCTGGAGCATACGCACCCTGTTCAACACGTGCTGCCAGCGCGTACAATCTACGCAAACCGGTCGGATGTAAATAAACAATTTCTCTCCCGCTCGCACTCTATCTCTCTTTTCGGTTGTATGCTGGGAGTAAACATAAGGAGAGAAGAGCGCGTGGAAATATGTTTTTTGGCCCACTGCGTCTAGCAACCACCTGTACATTTCGTTGCTAAGAAATTGTATTCTCTCTTATTTAAACCATCTCTCTCTCTTTCTCTCTTTGTTTTTAAAAGACTCACTCTCAAGTGTGGCAGGTCGCTCGTACAAAGGAAAAACAGCTGGCGAACGTTCTACTCACTTTTACTTTTGCAAATAACAACAAATTTCCATACAAATATTATTTTTTTCTGGAAATTATCCTACTGAAGAATAGAGAATAGGATCTGTCGTTACAAACAAGTGTGTTTGTCAATACCCTTCCGGCTGATACGTCGCTCGGACGACGAGTGCAACGCCTGGAGCAGAATTTTTATTGATTACATGTTCGAAATCGTGTTTCTCGAAACGATTTTTTAATGGTTTCCATATTTAGGCCAAGAGCTAGCCGACCTCGAATAGCCGGTGAGAGAAATATTACGACAAAAAAACGTGCATTTCTTCATACTCACTACTGTTCAGTTTTGGAGAACGATTTTTTTGATAACGAAGTCTAGCGCCGGTGACACAAGAATGTTGGTTTAGAAATAACGCCAACGACGCCAACGACGTCAACTATGTGGCTATCTCTAAAAATAGTCCTCATCCATTCGAGTACGTTCGATCAATAACATTTTTAGCATCATTCTTAATTATCGATGAAGGCGAGTAGTGGTATTGGTACGATTGGAGAACTATTACGTGGAATATAGTTCTGTGTTAAATAACATCTATCAAGAATTGTAATTTTAGATACAAAAACTATAGTCATGCCGCATTCAAGCTAAATTTTAGATATACAGTAATTATTTACAACGATTTTCAATGTTTCCAAAATTCTTCTTGAACAATATATTAGAGCAGATAGTATAAGCATTGCATCTAAATTTACGAACATATAAAAGACAAGTAAAACAATTCTGAATGTCATTTCCCAACATACTGCACGCCAAAACCTGACGATTCATCGACAGCAAGTCCACGACAACTTCCACGAACTATGATGACGGTAAAGCTCTAGGGTGCCCTTAATAAATGGGTCCCTTTTCAGGAGGGGGTGGTTTGGTGGCACTACGCACGCACGCGCGCGCGCGCCTAGACAGGCATGATCAGCAAAATCACACACTGAGCTCCACTGAGCGCCAACCTTCGGCACACTTTCCAAATTCGTTCGAGATGCCGAGAATTGTGCAGTGCAATGCGTCGAAATGCCGTGCCGTGAATAGCCGCACGATACAACACACCGTAATCTTGTGTCCAAGACACTGCAATCCATCCGCTCGGTCTAGCTCGGTACAGCCCTGCAACCATGACACGGTCACCATTTATCGACTACAATTTACGGCTGTGTGTGTGTGTGTATGGCTACGCACCGGGCCAAACAGCACGCTTCCAAACTGTTTTCATGTCTGGGGGTAAGTCGGAAAACTGTGTAGAACACAGCCATAAGGGCCATACAGAGTTGAAGATGTTGAAATTGCAGGAAAATGTAGCCCCGTTGTGGACGCTCGACCTTTAATGGTGTTTGACTTTGAATTATACAACATTGCATACTATTACATCAGTATGAGAATACGTTGGCTTACGCTTGGTGATCAGTTGGGAAAAGCCAGAGCTACAAACCCTTCTGAAGGTACCGCGGTACAAGACCATTCTTCCAATTCCACTGTTACATGGTACACGTGTAAGTATGAAAATTAGATACAAGATTACTCGGAACGGATCAGACTTTCCAAAAACCCTTGCCCAGAATGCCCTTAGACCACGCTGGAGCAACACAAGATCTGACTGGTTCGACGAAGAACTGTGCATATCGAGCAATGCAGCCGCGGCAAAGAACGCGGCAAAAACAACAAGGCACCGGGAACCGACGGAGTCGCAGCCAAACTGTTCAATTCTTGATTCTGCATTTCTCAACGATAGTCATTTAACTGTGGCTGGTGTATGGAATAGGGAACCGATACCTTATTATTGGATTCTTGGTATGATCTATGTAATATTCAAGAAGGGAAATAGGATGGACTGCAGTAACCACAGGAGTATAACGGTGTTGAATATCTTCAACGCAGAATCGTCTTGATACGCAGAAGAGAGAGGGTCTATCAGAGAGGATCCAGAAAAGGGGAATAGTCCTTGAACCAGATCTTCACCATGCGGCTGATCCTTGAGAAGATGGTTGAGGCTTAGATGCACAGCTACCACCTTCTCATCGATTTCTCGCATCGAGACCGCATATGACAAGATAGCCAGCGTAAAACTGTACAGTATAACGAGCTCTTTTGGAATCCAAAGCCAAACCGATCAGATTTGTAGGGGACGGAAAACCCGCAAGGCCCTTTTCTGCCACCAAAGCTCTGCGCTAAAGTAACGGATTCATATGTGTACGCACTAGAGAGGGTCATCCGTGACTCGCGGGTAAGAAACTTCGGGAGCCATCTTCTATAAATCAAACCAGATCTTGCGATACGCTGATGACATTGACATTAGTGGTTCACGACTCTCCTATGTGTCGGATCCTACGAATACACAGAACCGTAGCCCTGCTGTTATTCAAAATTAAAATTGTTTGACCTTCCTTAGGTTCCTTAGCGGACTTCGTTGCATGGAATATGCTAAATTGATTAACTGCTCATTAAGCTTTAGACATATTGGGGCAGATATAAATATAGGAGCATCTGTTCAACTTTGCAACCAACTGGCAGTTCTTTTGATTCCCGATTCCCCATATCCCATATTTTCTCGTTTTTTTTTTCATTCATCGTTTAAATGTTGCAGCTTTCGAAACATGGAGCTTTCAGTCATGCTTAGAAGCCACGTAAACGATGATCACATCATAAGCAAATACCATCGCAAGTTGGTACAATACTATTTTGTAATGTTCGAACTAATTCGTGTGCTGTCTTCCTATTCCATGACCAACACACAAACAAGCTGCATAATGCATACCCATATACCTCGTTGAAAATTCACACAGATAACAGCACACAGCAGTCCTTCAACCCACATAATACTGTGCCGAACGAACGAGGCAACACACGAAAAAAAAATCGCGCACACACAAAAGTAGCAAAACTTCAACTCCAGTGCGCCACAAAAAGACATTCCCCCCCTTTTGTTCGGCAGAGTTCGCTCGTTTCGTTCCACGGCATAATGACAAGTACAAGGTGTCGGTAACGAACGCGTTAACCCGGCGCGCACCATCACTGCGTTTAACTACATATTTGCCACAGACAGATGGCGTATACTACTACTATTGGCCGGTGAGTCGTACCGTTCCTCATCACCAGCAGCGTCATCATATTTCGAGTGTAATTCATACGAATCCATTCCCCAGCCGCACCGTTCGCATACGGGACCGGGCATATGACTCACCGGGGGCTATAAAACTGGAGCATGGTGGGTTTTTGGCGATAAGTTTCACCTGACAAATACCGCGTACTCATTCCGAGAGTTTTATGCGGAAATAATCTTTTCGATGACGACCTGCCGGAACCTTTTTTTTCGGAAGACGATACGACAGAAAGACGCCCGTCAAACTTGTTTGATTTGGATGACTAGATCATCGAACATGTGCGGTTGCTTGGATCACTTTTCTAAGGCTCCATGGAAGAGGGGAGATTGTACTAAACCACTCATACTGATGCACACGGGCAGCAACCATCATCATGGCCGGTGAGCGCATGCGGTGCAACGATGCAGCTTAGTGCATTGGGGGCTCTGTTGCGCTTTCCCATGTGCGGCGGCATCGTGAGTCGGCTCGCCTGTGTCATGCTACCGTACCCTCGGCCGGTCGGTTTTCCTTCGCTTTGTTTTACGTCTTACGCTACACACACACAAACCCCCCTTCGCTGGGGTCTCCTGCTCGTGGGTTTGCGTGGTTACATAAAATTATAGCGAAATATGCATTGCGCCACATAATCATACACTAACCGGCGAGCGTAGTTGGGTTTCTTACGAACGGGCACGATTAGCAAACTGGTGGTAAATGGTGCTTTGCATGGTAAAAATTGCACACACCACTTCCAGCTAACGTTTCGTTTCCGCTAGCGCGCTCTCGCATAGCCCCCACCGGACGAAGGACGAAGGTTTCGGTGAAGATTACTATTTTTCGTTCCAACCCGCGGCTCGTATTCAAAGCACGGAGCTTTGCGAACGCGCTGTACAACAAAAGCTCGACGGTGTGCGGTGCATGCGCGCACACCACTGCCTGCAGGTTGTTTTTGCCAGCAAATTTACAATGAAAAACATTTTATTTGTTTTCACCAGTTTTTCACCAGCTTGCCGATGACACGGAATCAATTGACACATTTTTTGTGCCGCTTTGTTTTTGATTTTTTTTTTTCGGTATGTGTGCATGAGTTTTTTTTTCTTCAATTTTTTGTACAGCAAAGCGTGACAGCATCGTAAACAAACATTGCAGAAATCGACCAGTAACGGGGCAAGCAAAATAGTTGAATATTTGTTTTCCGCTTTCACGCCGAAGACGGCCCATAAAGGCATGCCCGCTGGAAGAAAATCCCTCCGCCTCAAAGCGGGTGAATATTTATTTTCAAATGCATTGCGACCGGGCATACAGTGACGGTCATATTGATAAGAGCATCAACACACGATGGAAAGCGTTGCCTGTAAAGATGTCCATGTAATGCCAAATGGGACGAAATTAAATCATCAAATATCTTGCTTGAAGCAGCTACAAGCCATCAATGACTGGAAACAAAATAAGACTTTTGCTAGCAATTCGGTAAATTCGCACGATCTGGGAGCGTACGTTCCGGGAATCTTTTTCACTCATTTTCACTGATTTTTCTAACATTTTGCAGATAAACATCTCTAGCAGCGTACGTTCCCTGGTGTATTTGGGTCCAACTACTTTGAGGAAAAAAGAGTAGTTATATTAATTATGATTAGTAAATCGGGAGAAACTCAAAAACTCGTTTATTATTTCTTATCTTTATTTTTCAACTCCTAAATGTGGAACGAAGCACTTCCACCGAAAGCAAGAGGGAAATGTGTTAAGCTCGGTTGAAGCATCACAGGTCGGGAATGCTGAGGTGATCACGCTCATTGTTGATCCATAAGACATTATAAATCAAGAGCTACAGATGATGATCACATCAAGATTCAGTGTCCAATTCAACGCCTGAAGATGTCATTTCGATATCAGATTGTAGCTGAAAATAGCTGCTAACTCCCCGACCAGTTAGCGAAGGCACAGCTTAATCGGTCAATTTCTACTAACGCTCAAACGTATGCAGGTCGAAGCCCGCGTAATCTGGCTCTAATCTAGGCTCTGTGATGAATCAGACCAAATACTGACAGCAATAGCCGTTTGCAGTTTGTGTTCAGACCTAGCTAAGATCAACTTACAGACTTTTGAGGCTAACACAGAAAAACTAATACAATTTTGTTGTTGTTTTTTCCACTGGTTCTTTTGAAAAAAAAAATGAGTTCTTGCAGAGTGTTGGTAAGGCAACTTTATTTTATTGAAATGAAAACCTAAACTCAGCCGTAGACTTTACATTATTTTTGTCTTATTTCATCTTATTTGAATTTTTAATTTATAGTTTGTTTTTGCAAAATATGGGTCGGCCTTATTGCGTTGTCCATCACTGTCAATAAAAGTGGGACCCCATCGGAGACGTGCGATGGAAAATTTAAAACGCAAACTCATCAGTATTGAAGCTGCTCTAGTGTTTCTTTCTGTTTTTCATTCCAAGATTTGTTACTTTTCAACATAGGTTTAAAACCAAACAGAGAGAGAGGCACACTTTTAGCGCAATAAAAAATGCGATGCAAAACGTTCACATTACTGCCAAGTGTGCAACTACCGCGTATGTAAGCGAGAATACAAGTGTGAAAAGGTATGTTTCTGTGCTTGATTGATTGACGACAGAACAGAAAAAAGTAAAACACTCGCCGAACAAAGTTAACGAAATTGCTGGTGCAACGATTGGTGTGCCCTACATAAATCGACAGAATGTGTAATCCGTCTTTTTACTGCTTCCATGAAGCTTGCTATTTGGTTTGCTAGATATGTTATAATTCTCTTTGCAATATCTTCAATCATTAACTTTCTGCCTTTACCAAAACTGAGCCCTATTGGGGCTAAAGATATAGCCCACCATGTAATGTTCAAATTTGACAACATTACAAAGTTCTAAAGAAAGTTTTACAGCCCATCTGAGCGTAAGTCAGCCTGATTACTTAACGGTTTTTTGCGATTTTTTGTTTAATATGCTAACTGCTCAGGAATGTCTTCTCTTATTTAATGCATAATAAGCCTCCTCATTAATAGATACTGGAAGATAAATAATTCTAGTTGACTTTTTTATTATTCTTTTCAGATTTTAATATAAATAATACGAGTATTACTGAAGATTAATAGGTACAATGAAATTATTGTTTTAGGTTGTCCACCACGTGTTCGCAATCAAATTGATATTTATCAGGAAACAGATCATGTTATTTACGGTTTGTTATGCTCTTCTCTTCCGTATTTAACAAACATTGGCCATGTTAATATTTAACCGGACCTATGAAGTTTTCATCCAAAATTCCTGGGTCCTGGAGACTCCGAGAAATGGGTCTTAAGATGAAAATAACACTGGAATCAATTAGTTTTAAATTATACAATACAAAACATTATGTAAAAAATATTCAAAATTTGCATAATAAAATTATAACTACAATTTAAAAATGCAATGAACGAAACGAAATAAAACTGCACAATTGAAAGAGAAGCGAAACATGTTTGTTCAAGTGTCACTGATGGTCTGTTTTCGCATTCACAACGCAATTGAATGTAACAAAGACGAACATAAACTTAGCCAACCACATAGTTCTATTGAGGTTTGATATATTTTCTTGAAACAATTGTCCTCTATTTGAATAGCAAAAACACTAAAAAATTAATTAAAGTCCAAATGTCCGACAAATGTATACGAGCAGCACTACAAAGGAGTGAAATAATAAGATTTTCTTACGAAAAAAAAACGGTAAACATATAAATGTGTGCCCCCATAAACTTTTCCAACATTGGCGAGATTATAAAGACAGTCATACTAACACAAATACGATACTTTTTTCCACAGACTAACGGCACCATTGCTCCATGGAAGAAGCAGCAGCAGCGGCAGCAGTGCGGCAAGATGGCAAGAAACGACGTGAATGAAAAAAAAACGCCATAAATGACTTTCCTTTTTTGAAACAGTTGTGAACAGTTATTCCATTACTCAACGTTAGTTATTGTTACGAGACTACGGGCCCCGGCGGTAGTCTAGTTTCCCGTACTCCGTGCGAGTTTCGTACTCTCGAAGTAGCGGAGCGCAATCTTAACGCCGAAGCCCTTCCCGCTGCTGCCTTCGCACCACTTCCACGCGCCGATCCGCTCGATCGTGGACCGTGGATCTCTTTTTACGATTTGGAGCCGCACGGAGACTGCCGCCTGCCGACGTTGCCATGCCCGCCGTACGCCGAGCGTCGTCGTTTCATTCGAGCGCTGGTATCTTCAGATCGCACATGGTATTCGTAGTACCGTTTAGCAAACGATGCGTACCACGAACGGTGAACGGGGAGATCTATTCCAGATGTATGAGTGGCATTAAAGCTGGCGGCTAGTGTTGAAGCATTCTCAAAGCGCTATATCCCAAGTGTTGCATGCGTAGCACGAAAATGGGTACAATCATTTTATGGCAGTCTATTGGACGTGCCACTTTGGACTGTATTGTGCGTACGTTGAGGTGCACAACATCCTAAAAAGTCATTCTAGTGCAATGTAACAGCACGGAATTCGTCAAACGTGGCTTCGAGATTGTTGACATGCTTTTAAGCAATTTCGTTAATGAGATTACCATCTTCAAGTCAATCGCTCATTCAAGATCACTGCTGTGATCACTATGTTGCTAAATAAGCTTGTGTGAGTATTCCACTTTTCAGCATCTTGTCGCAACACTGTTATAAAAAAAAACATCAGACACTCGTAATAAGTAGATATATAAATTATGATAGTTGTGGTTTGCAGTAGAAAAACTATGCTACTTTCTATTGCTGTATACTTTTTTGTTTTGAAGTTTTAAAGAAAAAATCATCAAAATGCCAACAAATTTCAGCTTCAGGTCAAGTTTTCAGTTGTCGGCAACGCGAGTAAGGGGTTTTAATTTTGTAAATAGTGTTAATATTTGCTTATAATGTTTAGTTTACAACCAACATTAGCTAGACGTGATTAACACCTTTTTCTTGTGCATTTGCAACCAAAATTCATTTAAAGTAATTGTATTATTATTTATTTTAGTCTACACTTTCGATCATCTAATAGGCTATTGTCGTTGTTTAAAATGCTGTATGTTAGCTAATGTGTCGTGCACATCTTTTATTGCATCTATAAGTTATATTCGAGTGTTTTATTTGACCTGCCGGAAGCTGATACACTTACATTAATGATATTATTAGTATTTCATTTATGGAAAGCCACGTGTTTCAGTGGTTGACTGGCTGAAAGTGCCTTCAATATAAAATTATCACTTATGTTATGGTTTTTGTTGCTATAATTTCATTGATCAAATTATTCGAATAACAATAACGAAAAATACATTAAAGTCTTGAGAGGTATCTGGTCTCGGGCATAAAACATCTAATCGTTTAAGAATCGTTGAAGCTGCATCTTCAACAACAATTCAAAATTATAATTGTACAAAAATCACTATTTCGACCGAGGCAGTGCAATATGCTGTTAATTAGACATGAAGATTCAAATAAACAGTTTTTTTCTCGTCTGGTTCAGCAACTGTTATCGATGATACCCCTTTTTTTTTTGTTTTCCTTCATTTTATTTGCTTTTCGTAGCAGGATAGCCACGTAAGGCAATAAACCATATGACGGATTTTCGTTGTTATTCAAGAGTTGCATAGTTATGTATCCCGATACAAAAGAATGTTTGTTATATAACCACTACAAGCCGAAATTTGAAGCAAGCCAAGCAAGAATGTAAAATAGTAACGCAATTTTTTAAATTGTTTAAATACATAAACTAATTTACAAACAATATAAATATAACACTGTAAATACGTTCACGCTGTTGTAGATGTATGAAGCAATAAAACATACTAATAAATAACAAAGATATATAAGCCAAAACAATCAATAATTGAATAAAAGCTATATTTATTCCCCATCTTTTACAGGAAACCAAACACAGTTTTACTATGAAATTTATGTAATCACTCAATAAAAGTGTGCACATGTTTAATATCATGAAACAATGCAAGTAAAAATTCTTCGAATTACTACATCAAAAAATAAGGATGTTCGTTTCAAATAATAAATGTATTTTACAAAGGCACAAAACGTATGGTTGAGTGCCAAATTGAATATACGATCATATTGCGTAACAATCGCATAGATCATTTGCCTGTCAAGAACTAGTCTAAAATAAAATAATCATAATATAATAGCCGGATAGTCTCTTCTTGGCGAGAACATTCCAGATGAGTTTATAGTACTAATTCTGTCGTGTAAAGTCCGGCGCCGCTAATCCTAAATAATCGAGTCCCCTTAAACATATTAAACTTGTGCATTGACTCCTTAATTCTTTTTTTTTTTAATATACAGTGTGAGTCACATCCACATTATCTTAACTTTGCTTACAAACATATTTTAACTATTTAATATAACTTGATAATAAGTATTTTATCCAAAAGTTGTTCCAATTAAAATTGTGTACAAGGTTACTATTCAGGGTCGATTATGGAACTGAAACGAAAAAATCTCTAGCAATACTATATTTTAAAACGGAAATTCATTAGTGCTAGCTACTTTTAATATATAAGATTGAATAATTGGGATAAGGTTTATAGAATGGTTAATCATGAAAAAATCTTATTTGGTTTTTAGTTTGTGCGCCGAATATACCTGAATGTCGTTTGACTCTTCCATTAGAGTTTAATAATAGTTTTTAAACTTTCCTGAGGTGGTATGATATCGTATGCTATTCATCTTATATTCAATACCTGTGAATGGAAAACACGAATAGGTCAGTATCATGGATGAAACATAAAACCATAAATAATAATGCCACTACACAGGATAAGCTACCTGATCTGTTCTGGGAGATGTCAAATTTGTTGTATCTCTGCGATCAGGTTTCAAGATGGACAATATTGGAGGAGAACTGTTCGGGTTATTTTATATTAAACAGATGCTACTGTGTTCAACATGTTGATGGATCCATTTTATTTTATCATTATATGCTGAAAACATAACAAAAGTGAAATAAGCAGATTGTACACAATTGGGGGAAGAAAAAAATACCTTCAACTGTAAGTTCTCCATGGGTATCCTTCGCAAGCAAGCGCTATTAGTAGATTTAAAAAACTAAACACCTTATCATGCACACGGCACACTACACTGTAATAGTATTTGCATATTTTACATTCTTTTGATAAATAAACACGTTCATTTTATGATCGTTGCGCTACCAGTTTACGTTTGTTTTGATTTCATTAGTTTGACAGCAGACTGCGCCAATTGCGATTATGCGTTCACCGTTGCGTTTATACTATCAACTCCAACGATCAGTAGATTGGGGTTGACGAATGCGGTCTGCAAAAGGGGTGGTAGAATTAAAATTACAATCGAAACAAATTTTGTTTTCCGAGTGGATTAGCAAGCGTATTTACTGTTTTAGTGCATCAAACATCATTACGCCAAAAATACTTTAAAAAACCAAAAAGAGGTATCGAACAGCTCGAACATTCTGCAAAATACAAAATTAAAAATAATTCAAGCGTATGCAATATGCAATTTTCAACTTATTTATTGTTTTCTCACTACCAAAATGAACAATCTTAGCAAACTATATTAGATATGTAGTTTTTAAGTTTTTATTTGTTATATGATACGCATTTGTGAACGATTTCACGACTTTCCACACAATAAATTGAACATTTTTAAATCAAAATCATTGGGAAAGCTACCCTGTACGAACTCCAACCGGGATAGTAAACAAAGCTCATCTGATGCTGTTCCACCACTACCACAAAAACCAGTAGTATCCGCATGTGAGAATGTGTGTGCAATGTTTCCTTTTTCCAACATAATCTCTGTAGCAACTGCGAAAGACGTTATGCAAAAAAAGAAACTCGAGTAAAACATACGACAAACCCAGCGGCGAAAGCGAGATAGCGCAATAGAAAGTAGAAGAAGTAGAGTAGAAACCCGTCGCAAACGAACACACAGCACACACAGGCCCAGGACCAACATCATCATCTTGATCTGTGTGTGAGCAGCGCTGCAGGTCACGACATCTGCAGGTCTTCGCCATCTTCGTGGAAGTTTTTGCGTGAAAAGCTAGGAAATTTTGAAGTGCGAGAGCATTTTCGCAGTGTAAACCAACCGTGCGGAACGTGCGTGAACGAGGAGCAGGTTGGCTGTTTTTTTGCCCCCAATTCGCCGTCTTTTGTGCTTGCGCTAATACCTACGGGGGCCTCCACTCGCGACTCGCATCGCAAAAGCGGGCAGTGCGAGCGAGTGGTCAGACGATAGCGTTCACTCGCTTCCACTCCCTGGGGTGGGTGTCTGCTAGGTGTATTGATGGTCCCAGCCCTCCCCCTCGCGACACACATCCATCGCGCAACTGACCGTCGTCATTTCAGTTTCAGTTTTCCTTTCGTGTGCACACAGCTCGTCGTCGACGGAGCGACGGGCGTGAGAGCGAGAGAGACAGAGAGAGAGAGAGAGTGAGCAAAAGTTGGGTGCCCAAGGAAAACGCGGTGCTACGCGGGGACGGACGGACCAAGGGAGAGAAGAGACACAACATTCGCGTGTTGAAAATCGTATCGCAACCATAGCGCAGCGAAGTTGATCACAATCGCAGTAGCCCGAGAGGATATTTCGAGACTGTTTCTGTTCAGCCTCCGTCGGTTTTGTCGTCGTGTCGTGGTGTTAGTCGGTTGGTGGAAAAACGCTCGCCCGCAACAACACCACAAAATACTTCCTCCGCAGGACAGACGGACAGGAGCACAACGGGTTGTCGATCGTTATCGTCATTTTTCCTCCTGCGACACCTACCTCTCCCCCGTTCCCCATACCACTCCCGTGGTTGCGGTTCAGCGTTCGGAAGTGAGTGTGTATGTGCGTACGCGTGCAGAATACGAAGCCACCCAGGCGCTGGTGTGTGTTGGTACGGTCCACTTCTGTGCGCAAGTGAGAAAGAGAGTGTGTGAGCGGGTCGAACAAAGCAGGTTGGTGCTGGTGGTGGTGGGTGTCTCGCTGTCAGCAGGAGCATCCTCATTCTACCCGCGACAGATTCCGAGAAAGGACAATAGGAAAGTGCAATCCGTAGCTAGTATGTGCGCGCGTGTGTCAGTGTGAGACAGAGTGAGAACAATAGAAGAACGGGCCAGAATAGCTCGTCTCCGTGTGTATGTGCGCGAGTGTAAGTGTTCGCACAAACCCGCCCGTCCACAGCACACACACACATACACTCACCGACAGAAATGCATGTCTGCTGCTGCTGACTGCAAGGTGAAGAAGCAGTGAATATTGCAGTGATAATTGTGTATCCTCTGTTACGAGGGGCAAGAGCCGTTCCGTCGTCAGTACCACTTTCCCTCGAGCAGATACACACGTGCACACACACATAAAAGGGCACATCGCTGTTCCCTGCTGATGGCCGACAATGTGCCTGCGAGCAGTGTGAGGTGTAGCGGTGATGGTGGTCGGTCTGTCGACAACAGTACGCTGAAATCGTCGGGAACAATGTTCAACCCAAACAACCCAAACGTCCAGAGTGGCGGTGCCAGCGGCAGCAGCACCAGCAGCAGTAGCACCAGCAACAACAACAACAACAACAACAGCAACGGTGCGGCCAACGGTAGCCCCAATGCCGCGGCCGGTCCGATTGACCGTCTCAGGATGCTGTATCCGAACGTGAATGAAGCCGTCGACCCGCTGCCACGCTCCTGGAGCCTGCAGGACAAGTGCAGCACCATCGGATTAACGCAAAACAATCTACGTGTTCACTACAAAGGTTTGGATCGTTCCTTCTCGGCGTTTTAACCCCGCGTCCGGCGGCATTTGCTTGCATTTTCAGTCCCGCTCGGTTCGTTTCGAGATCTTCTCAGTCAGAGCGGCCGCGCAGCAGCCTACTCTGCTGCCCCTCGCTCTCTGCCCCCGTGGGTGTACGTCTAAATTTAGTTCGACTCGTCGTGGTGTGTTTCGGTGTGCTTACTGATTTCTTCTACCATGGTACATCGCCATCTTGCGCGTCCCTTTTGACTGCTGCCCTTTTCCTCTGGTGTGCCCGCCCGAGTACGATCAGAGGTGGGGCGTTATTGGGGGTGAATTGGTTGGTGAAATGCAGCACCAGCAGCAGTATCAGTACGAAGACTTGCTCTGGGTTGCTTCGATTTTTCAAAGCACACGGGCGTAGCAGCAATCGTCTCATTCGAACTGCAATCATGCCCAGTTCCCTTACTACGCATTGGTAATGACGAATGCGATGGACTCGCAGTGCTGTCTTCCATAAGTCATATTTTAACCAGTCGTCGAGTGTAATGTTTACGTTCTCGCCGACGTGTGAGTTTTATTCACATCGGGAATGCCAGCCCTTTTTTCAATGCAAAGCGAACGTTGCATAGTCCGTCCATTATTATCGCCGTGTGTTGTCGTTCGTGTCGAACTTGAATTGACTTTTCCGTTTTCTTGTGTTTCATGCTCGTGCCCTCCACTATACATTACTCCCCCCCCCCCCCCCCCCTCTTACTCTCTCTCTCTCTCTCACCCCCCTGAACCCTCTACTAATGTAGCTTTTTTCATATATCCAACTTGCGCTACTGTGTGTGCTGTGTTCAAAAACAACGCTTGAAGTGTGCGTATGATGTTGCGCTCGGAACGCTCTGTTTCCACTATGGGAATGACGGTGGCTGCCTTGTGTATGTGTGTGTGTGTGTTTGTACGTGCGTTTAATATTGCGCAAATAGAGTAGCTCACAAATAACCAATTGCTACCACATGCACACACACATCACGATACAACGTCGTAGAAAGGGAGCAGAAGTGCGTGTTAACATAGTGTTTTCCGCGTGCGAAAGAGACAACAGGCTCACGAGTGGACACATACACATACACGCACACATGCAGCAAAGCAGCGCACAAAGAAAAAGTAGACGGGAAGAAACAGAAATCAGCAGGTTTTGACGTTTCTGGTGTGACGGATGAAATCATGCCATTTTGTTTATTCTGCTCGCTTCGTGCAAATTGCAGAGAATATTACTCATTTTCGCTCGATTTCCTGAAAGTACCCATATCGAATGTGTGAAACTATGTTTGTCTTATGCCAAAAGTGTATTTACGGCAGTGGTATTTTCGTAATGAAATAGTATGTTTTATTTTATTTTATTTGAATTTAAGTGCATCATGTTACTGCCAAAATGCTGCCTGTGCGATATGCTTTTTTTCAATGGCAACTATTTTTATTGCGTATGAAGGGGATGCTTCCTGTTGCTTTGCTTAAATATTTTTTTGCTAGGACAGCAGAATATCCGCGAAACTCAGATAATGCACGATTTTTGTTTGTAAAATATGCATACGACACCGAATGCAATTCCAACTTCAAAAAGAAAATGGCCAGAACGTTTACGACGAAAAAAAGACGTTTGCCTGCCATCGCGAGAGCTTTTCTTTGTCATGTTTTGATGGCGATGTTGTTCGAATCGAAGCAGCCAGCGACGGACCAGCGTTCAATGTACACAACACTACCACTACCACCATCAACCCGCGCGATGTGTATGTGCCTGTGTGTGCGTGCAAGTTGCGGATCAAAACAATGAGACGGCAATGACAACAGTGCGCACACGAATACATCGCCCCAGCTGTTCCAAATCAGCACCAGCAAGCCCGCCATCTCAACCCATCAACCCGTCTCCTCTTTCATCCTTCCGTGTGCTCCAAACGAGCACACACTTATACATACGCAAACATAGCAGGCGACAATCGCGCATAAGCATAAAACGCGATGAGCATAAATCGGAAACGAACAAAATAACACTACGCACAGAGAGAGAGAGAGGGAGAGAATAAGACGGAGCGATAATGAGCGAAAAAGAGAAACAAGGAGAAAGGGAGAAAGAATCACACATAAGGAAACACACCAGCGACGACCCCGTTTTCGGTGAGGCAGTGGTGATGGTGCTGGGAGGAAATGGGGAGTGACTGGTTCGACCCTCCTCTGTGGGGGGATGAATAACATTTGATGTGCGTATTCACCCTCCCCCCTCTCTTTTCAATTCCCTTCTATGCTCCAAACGTACCGCTCGCCCTTTCGCCAACCGGGGGCCATGCGACGTTATGCTTGCTCCGGATGAAAATCCGATGAACGCAGGCCTTCACAACACAACAGCATCGGTGTGCGAAAACAAATCTGTGTGTCTCTCTGTTTGTTGCTCCGTTGTTACTCTCCTTTTCCTTTTCCTCTCGTTGCATTTTATTGCGTTTCACTTTTACACTTCTTGCTCGTACTCGTTAAAAGCTTGGTAATGATGTAATTATTATTTTTTCTTCATTTATGCAATTTTATCTATTTTTTTTGTTGTATGTTATTTGAATTTATATTTCATTTGTTATGTTCATTTATTTTTATTTATTTATTATTTTAGTATTTTGTAAGAACGCTGTCACACTCCACACGTACGTCGAGCTCAACGTCAAATCGTTTACGTTCTTGACAATGAAACCGGAAGGGTGCAATTTAATCTTCGCCATGTTTTATTCACGCGGTCGTGATTGTTGCAAAATTGCAAATTTCATGATTTGTTTTCGTGCGTATGCCTGTTCTATGCTGTTTGTTATTCTAATTACGTTATCTTGTTTATGATAACTTATGTATGCTTATCATCACCTCTTATGAGAGTGTTCCACATGTGTTTTCTACGTTTCTTTTTTTTATTGAAGAAAAAATGTTCTTATTTTTAAATTTTATTGAATTTTTCCCCAATTGAATGACGCTTGAATGTGATTTCCATTTTGCCTTATGCCTATCGACTGGGCATTTTGTTGATTTTACATTTTTATACATTGAATATTTTGCATACTAAGTGACGTATGAAAATATTTTAGAAATATGGGTTTGGTAGACCCTTTGATTTGTTGATAAAACGTCGAGGATCGATAACAGAGGCTTTTTTTCAATATATTTTTCCACCTTATTCCTTTATCTGCTTACACAAAAAAAATCAATTCAATTAAATGCTAAATACACAATGAAGAGATCGTCATACTGCATCTGTTGGTGTTTAATATTGTTAAACCCAAAATAAGGTCTCAAGTTCACAAATTTTGTACATAATTCCGGTCGTTATGGGATACTTTGATAAGGTTTATTTATGATCCCAATAAGTACTCTTAATAATATTTGTAGTTTGTAGTTTGGGTTTACGGATTTATGTTATAAGGAAGAAGAACCGAAAGATAGAAATTGTATGGTATTTTCCATATATCCATTTACTCGGTCATTACGTTTAGAGAAGAACGTCTCCGACAGAGTATTCGAAAATGTTACAGTTGAAAGTTGTAAACAAACCAAATTCGACCATGTCGTTGAGACACAATTCCGACCACACGAACGGTGTCTGAACGTGACAGAAGAATGTGCTTGCCTTCCATTGCCTATGGCATGACTTGCCGGATTCGGGGAGGTGCATACTGCGTCGCGTTTGCAGTTGCAATATGCAATATGCAATTCGGAACGTATCGGAAGCGACACCGAGCAGTGTGCGTAAACGATTCGCTCGATCGATAGAGGGGTAGTCGGTGCCTTTCCACTCGACAACGGTCGTAGTCGTAGTTTTCTGCGACGACCCAGCTGATGTTGAGGCGTCTCGATGACGTCTTTGTTTCATTCTTTGCATTCTACTTGTGCGTCTCTTTGTTTACATGACATCCATGTACATTCGAACGACATCGTAGGTTGGTGACGGTGTTGTCTGTTGGTGTGTTCTCCGTTCTTTAGAGATCAGCCTTGGGGTTGGGTTTACACTAGTGCGAGAAATACGAGCTGCGCCAGTGAGTAAAGACGACTAGCATATAACCAGATAACCAATGCGGTTTGAGTGCTGCATTAGTAAAGAATTATCAATACTGGGTCAGCAAATCGTTCGCTCCATTTCATACCTGCCCGGAGTAGTGTTGTTGGGGTGTTTTTTTTATTATCAGGCTCTAATTAGCCAACGGAGGTAATTGGTACGAAAGTTGGTTCCAGAACATTGGAACTTCAATCTGACACTTTCGAATGTTACTTCCGATGAGTTGGCTGACCACCTTTGCTACCCTCATTCTCTCTCTCTCTCTCTCTCTCTCTCTCTCTCTCTCTCTCTCTTTCTCTCTCTCTCTCGCCGTCTTTCTCTGTTATCAGTGCTCCCCCTTCCGCAAAACAGATCGCGAAACAGCGACAAAACAACAGCGCGTGGTTATGATCCAAAGGCGGTGCAAACAAAAAAAAAGTGAACCATCAGGCACTTTCGATTGCGATTTGCACCAGCGAGCATACACTATCAGTAAGCTTGCCCGTGCATGTGGCAAACAGACAAGAAGGTGGATGGAAAAAGGAAATATCAGTCACGAGTAGCTAGCAGGCAGGCAGAGCGCGTACACGGCGGCGGCGGCGGCGGGCTTGGCAATAACATCTCAGCTTTTTTCGCGACTTTCGAGGCATCGGCGGTACCAGCCGTCGGTTTCGCCACAATCTCTATACACAAACGCAGCGCGCGAGGCGTTGGGTCTTTTACTGGTGGAACCATACTACTCTCTCGGACGGGTGAACGTGTTGTGGAGCATGGTTGCGGATCGCCTTCTAGCCCTTAGCTACACACGGTTACGGTTTGCTACTTTTACCAGGAGATGATAGTGGGAGTTCTCGAGTCATTACTAACCTTTTGCACCTTCCTCAGAGGTGCTCATTCGTTTGAAAACGTGCTAGGTTTTCCCCTTTTTTAATTTAACATAGTATTTAGTTGAATTATAAAATAAATATTTTTGTTTAATTTAATTAAAAAGATATGTTAGATTTTGACATAAATTTGTTTGTAGTTAAGAACATTTTGATGAAAGCTAAAAAAACATGTTCTAAAAACTTGCGCTAAAAGCGTACCGAGTACAAAGGGTTAATTTATGAATTGCACTTTTCTTTTTTAGCTATCTAAATATATATTAAATTGTCATTAAAATTACCATTTACAAAGTATCGTTGAGCAATCACGAATTGGTAACGATGAATAATTAATTCGATTTGCTTTTAAGTCATTATATTTTTTTTAATTCACTTGTTTATGTTTTGTATTTCTAATCTATTTTAACGTGTACTTTAACTGCAGTTTTAGTATATGCTGGACTATCAGGGAACAGTTGAGTGAAAAGGGTTAATCCTTTACGTTTTATTTATGTATGGTATCCTTTACTTTTTAAATGTATGGAGTGTTTATTTGCTGTTTGTTTCTGATAGAAAATGTAGTATTTTTGTATAATTTTCTTTTTATGTTTGTTTAAAACTTTTTAATGTTTTGTAAATCAACAAGGGTCTATCGAATTCGATTGGTAGTTTGTACTCTCCTAGAACGGAGTAATTCCTGCTCCCCAGCAACTCTCAGTGTAACGAAGGAGACTAGTAAAAAAAACTAAGTTGTACCTCCATAAAATTTATCATATTCAATCCTACACATGTCGATCACATGCGCAACTATTGCCCTTCGCTTCACGAAAATCAAACCTTAAACCAACGAAGACTCCCTGTGCCCCTTCGTTACGCCTACCTGCCGAGCGACTCCAAGGCACCGTTTGCTCGAGGTAAAACAAACCGTGGGGCTGCGAGAGAAATATGCTCGTTTCTCGAACTGGCCTGCACGTCACGACGATGGGCCCTCCCGCGAGCCCTTGGGGAGTGGACGGAGACACAGACCCAGAAGCGCGCACGGCGTGCGACTTTTCGGTGGATATCGAAAGCGACAAAATGTTAGCGTAACATGGAACCATCCAGCACGTCGAGAAGCCAGTGAAGCAACGGAGTGGCTCGATATGATTACGACAAAAAGGGGAAATAGTCGAGCGAACGAACGAACGAACGAAACGAAACGGACCAAACGTGTTGTCAGGGTCGAAATCCACCAGACGCACGGTACCGAAGTGGGTCAGCGGCACCGTTTAGCAACGATTTTTCCATGACTTTGAACAACTGGGGGGTTTTGGAAGAGTCAGTCGCGTGCTGTGTGCGCGCGTCTGTCTGGGCAGCCGCGCACTCGGCTAAGCTGCTTGTGGCGAATGAGGAGGTGGGCCGAGTTTTACTTCCTCCTTCGCTTAAGCCCCCCTTAAGCTCGATTGTCTTTCGGTGGCTGACGGACGGACGGGTTTGTTACATATATCTCTCGATTGTTTGTTGGTGGGAGAAGGTTTGAAGTTGGAAAACCATCATCAACCCGTCGAAAGGTGGAAAACTCGGCCGTGGGGTAACACCGACGACAAGGCCGGGGACGGAGGACGGAGGCACACAACGCGAACGTCCATGATTTCGTCGCTCATTAAACACTCATTGCATTTCAAATTTGTACAACCTTCGACGCAGAACGCGACGACGAACGATGATGTGAGTCATTGCAGCAAAAACGGCGGTGAAAGATACATTGAATTAACGTACAATTTCACTGTCTGCTTCACGGCTGGGCAAAGGATCGACAGGAGCAGAATGAATTCAGAAGAAGATACTATGTAGTTTATTCTGAAAAATGGTGTGCTTGCTCATTAACACGCGGATCGTACAGATTGTACAGGGACCGACCGATAGTAAAGCTTATCCTAGCTTCAGACTGTAATGTGTAAAAGTTCATATAACTTTATCTCTTCGTATGATATTTGGGAGGGTTGCTTGCATTATTTCATGTTGAAATACTTATGCATGGCACACAAGAAAGTATTCCGGAGCACACAACAGCTATATATTACCACCTTTATGAGTTAGCAATGAATCGATCAAATAGTCTTTGTCCTCTAAAGCAAGAACTTCTAGTACTCTATTACTTCGAGTTGATCAAACAGACGATTTTTGTCTCAATTCTTCCACAGGAATTGGCAAATCCCACACGGACGCTGCCTCGGTACGCACGGCCTATCCAATTCCGGCCGCCTGCGGGCTCTACTACTTCGAGGTGAAGATCATCTCGAAGGGCCGCGATGGATACATGGGCATCGGGCTGACCCACACGAACTTCAAGATGAACCGTCTGCCGGGCTGGGACAAACAGTCGTACGGCTACCACGGCGACGACGGCAACTCGTTCTGCTCGTCCGGCAACGGGCAACCGTACGGGCCGACATTTACCACTGGTGATATTATTGGTTGTGGCGTCAATCTGGTCGACAATACTTGCTTCTACACCAAGAACGGTCACCACCTGGGGATCGCTTTCAGAGACCTGCCGGTAAGGGGGCCGCTCTGCACGATGGTGTTCCCGTATGTGGGATGCATTTTTACGTTCATTTTTGCTCCTTGTCCCCTCTCGCTGCAGCCCCGGTTATACCCGACGGTGGGCCTACAGACACCGGGGGAGGTGGTCGATGCCAACTTCGGCCAGGAACCGTTCAAGTTCGACATCGAGGACATGCTGAAGGAGCTGCGGGCCGCCACGAAGGCCACGATCTACAATTTCCCACTGCCGGACGATCAGGGCGACTGGACGGTGATCCTGCACAAAATGGTTTCCTCCTATCTGGTCCACCACGGCTACAGCTCGACGGCGGAAACGTTCGCAAAGACCACGGGTCAGGGGTTACAGGAAGACATGACATCGATTAAAAATCGACAAAGTGAGTGTGCCGGCTGCAAGTGGAGATAAGCAAAACCCCGTCCGACAGTATTGTAATCCCATCACCGTTTGATTCTCCGTCTCCTATCGTTGCAGAAATTATCAAACTAGTGCTTTCCGGCCGCATGGGACAAGCAATCGAACAAACCATTCGTCTCTATCCGGGGCTGCTAGAGTCGAACCAAAATCTGCTTTTTATGCTGAAGTGCCGACAGTTTATCGAGATGGTGAACGGATCTGACTTTGACCTAGTGAGTGACAGTACACTTATCTTTCGACGCACGGCGTTCGTTACTTATCTCTTGTGCGTTTTGCCATTCCCCTCCCAGGGTACACCTTCGTCGCGTACGAGCCCAGTGCAAACATCGGTGATACAATCAACAAAAAGTTATCAAAACGGTAACACCATTATTCCGGATAACGGTGACAATCAGGGATACTTAAAAAATAACGTCCTCAGGTGAGTGTTACGGTCTCGTTCGATCATCTTCCTCCAACCTATCTAGGATATGCTCATCTGGGAGTTTGTTTTATGTATTATTGTGGTGGACATTTCAGTAACAACACCAGCAACAATAATGGGAACTGCATCGAAGACGACTACTCGAACGACGTCGAGATGGAGAACGGTCACAGCAATAATAGCGCCACGAATGGTTACAAAAACGGCACCGCCAATCGAACGACGAACACGACGAACGAATCGGTAGAGGAGGAGGAGGAGGATGTCGATACCGGCCGGGATGAAGATATGGGTACGTGTCCTGGTTAGAGTCTTGTTTTAGGAGGGGGAGTGTGTATTTGCATCCAATGCTCTTATTCAGCGATAATCGCACTACTACTCCGGGTTTATTTCTTCCGCGTTTGCAGATGTGGACTCATCGCTATCGCCAAACTGTAAATCGACGAGTGCCACGGCAAAGTCGGGTGTGGAGCGGATGCTCGAATTCGGCAGGGAACTGTTCCAGATGAGCCAGAGACTGGAAAAGGAACATGGTGTTAATGAAACTAATCAAAAAATGTTAGAGGTAAGTGGTGTTTTGGTTTTTTTGGATTGGGTTTGCTATTCGAAAGACGAGAGCTATGGGCGCATATTCGTGGATGCAAATCGGATCTTATGTTATAAGATTGATCGAATAATTGTAAGATTATTTGATCATAATGATTTATTTCGACCATACTACAAAGATTCTCAATTTATATGAGCTGCTAAGATAATTTGTGTTGCTAATCAAGGTGAATCTAAATTGATGATTTGGTGCTCCCATGTCTCAATATTAGGCCAATTATAATGGAGGCTAGAATAATAACATTGCAAGGCGCATTCGCTGGTTTCAAATAGATTATGGGCAAACTTTCTAGTTTTCGTTATCAACTCTTTAACACGTTTGGAGCATTACTAGCTTCTCTCGTAATTCGGACGAACTATTGAACTAAATCTTTAAGGGCAAATAAAAAACTACTATCTGATGAATGTACACTATATTTATGTCACAAAGTAACACAACGAAATCTTCGTTTTCTCGTCCTGTCTATTTGAAAAATGTCTATTTTTGGAACATGTGTCTGTGTTTTGCGGCTGGAGGATCGCCATTGATTCTAAACACATGAGTTGCGAGCAATCAAAAATAATAATAAACCCGCAGATGAATTTTATTGCCTACGTACGTTTAGCGGTTCCACAGTTTAATGTAGTCTTCTAATAACCTTAATATTGGTTTTGTTCAGTTTGTTCGTAATTCTTGGCAAATTTTTAAATTTGAAAAAATAATTTAAAATTATTTCGGGATGATTCTGATTTATCAAAAACTTACGCTATGAGAACAAGACGAGTTATTCTTCGTTTGAAAGACGCATTCTAAAGTATTATTTAAGTAAATAAAATTGGTTCCCATAACCTTTTTAACTTACTGCATCGGAACGAATATCTTGTAAAGTAAAAACTTGCCAACACGTCTGTCGAGCAGTTTGTGGAGATTGTTATGGGAACAATGTGCGTTGTGACTGTGATTTTACAAAAAAAAAAAACATACTTGAAAACAATAGGTTGTGAACTGCAATGTGCAACTCAAAATGCATTTTTTGTTAGCGTGTGTAGTAAACTCGGGTTTACTACTTTGACAAATAGGGTTAGTTTATGGGTTAGTGAACCCATAAAAAACATCGCTGTCTTTTGTCGTTTATGAGTATTGCTAGTACAGGTTGTTGGCTTAAAACAAAGTAATGCAATGTTGCTACCGGAACTGAAACCTCGTGTTATCAATGTATCTAAAAACACATAAAACACTCAGGTATGAGTCATTTTAAGTGCGAATCAATGTATACACAGGTTGTTGTTGTGAACGACTAAAGCGAAATTCCCCTTTGATTACTGCAGAAAGCGATATGCTTGGCACTAATTGCATAGGTCGCCATATTTTTTTCCGCCATGATCGTAGAAATGATAAAAGTGATGATCAAGTTTCTGATGCAAGAGATGTTATAGCAAGGCTTTGGAACAAAAAAGTATCTTTTTTATTTGATTTCAACAAACAAATTCCTCATTCGATAGCTATTACATCGTAGCGTTTACCATATATCACTAAAACTAAATACACGTATCTTCTCCACAGGATGCATTTAGTTTATTAGCCTATTCGAATCCGTGGGCAAGTCCGCTCGGTTGGCAGCTGTGCCCGTCGCGTCGCGAAGCTGTCTGTGCTGCTCTAAACTCTGCCATATTAGGTAAATTCAATCCGGCAGCCGTTCCCAGCTTCCGGCAAATGTCACATCTACTAAACCCCCGCTCTGTTTTGCGCTTGCAGAATCAATGAATTACTCATGGCGACCGCCGCTAGAGGTGTGCATAGCGCATGCCTGCGAGCTGCTGCGTCTCATGTCCAGCTCGTCCCTCGGTGCGTGCGCGTTCGTCAGCGTGGACGACATTCTTGCTCAGCATCAGCAGCATTGACTACGTCTGGTCCTTCAGCTAGCGCCTTACTTCAACTTCTAGATGGATACGGATCTCCCACGCTACTTCCTCCCCAACCTAATTGTTGTCCGTTTTGTGTCGCAACAGCCCACGCTGTAATACACACCCTGCGCTTCTCCTTAATCCGCCACGACCACTATGCATCGATATCTCGCGCACATCAAACCACACATCTCCACATCCCAGAGAGATAGAAAGAAAGAGATAGAGAACGCGTGCTTGAGATGTGTGAGGATGAAAAAGGAAAGAGCGAAGGCAGCTACGTTTCACCCGACGGAAGAACCATGAACTCAAGATTGATAAACAATAACCACATTATAAATTCACAATATCGACAGCGATACAAAAGCGAGGGGAAATTAAAATCGTGCGTAGCACGTGCGCCGCATAAGGACGTATTTTATAATGTGTTGCAAAAGCCCAAGCCTCTCAACCCCCAAACGCGGTCATTTTCTTTGGTTTTTGGGGTTTACCTTACTTTTGTTGTTCGAAACGAAACATCACGAAGCAAACCGATTAGTTTGATAAAACACACGGACAGGGACACAGGACAAACTCTACTACTACAAACCGGTTGACCATTCATGTGTGGTTTTGTTTGTAAAAAAAAAACAAAACAAACCTTGTCTAATCATGTCTATCAGTCGTCAGATTATTTCATCTTAGTCGTCCCTCGAAACGTTCGCAGGCGTGAGGAGGAGAAGAAACAGGTTGTCATGCTTCCTTTACTAACGCGTCCCCTCTTTGAATTGACCGATCTGGGCGGCCGAGGTCAATCCCGCGTCTACGATTTCCACACGATGTAAAATCAAGCAGAGAAGATGGTTACGAATGATCTTTGTGCTTTCCTCCTCCTACTGTGAGTGTGTATTTCTGTTTGTGAGAAGAAAATAATCGTCTTGAAGCTGAACGTTCGCCTGATAAAGCACGACTAATAGCGGGAATAGTAGGACCGATTAGAGGGATTTCGACACCACTATTAAACACACACACACACACACACACACGGCTAGGAGAAAGCATCGACGTGTAGTTCAAGCGCATTGGATGGAAAACGGTAGGACCCTATGTTATTCGAATGTCCGCAAGCTTCAGATGTACACTAGGGACAAGCAAGGATGCAAACGCGCACGAACGGAACGGTAGTGAGCTCTCGCAAGGGTTTGATAATAAATAAGCATTGCAAAATGGTTCGATGAGTTGCGACTGTGTGTGTGTCTGTAAAATGTAAAAGAAGTACACTAATATTAGTCGTTAACATGTAAACCGCAACGAGATAGAGGCACCCCGAGGGGCAGGCGGCTGTGGTGGTGTTGTAGGATTGAAACAATAAGGAGAGCTCTAGGAGTCTAGCGCGTAAGCAAGAGGAAGAGAGAGTTTGTTGTATAGTTGAAATGGAGTGGTATCCTCTAAGGGTGGGATGGGAGCGGGGCGGAGGGGGAGGGAGAGGACGAACTCATGTCTCATATCTCTACCGGCCATCCCCGCACCGAATGCAATTGGTAAGCTAGAATAGAATTCGCGAAGAAGCAGGATTGCGAATGTGCATGCAAGGGTAGATTCTCTGGAAGGTGGTGTGCGCGAGCACGCGCGCCCCTGTATGTGTGTGTGTGTAAAAATAAGGGACGTTGCGCGGGCGCGGCCAGATATGGAGAGCAAGCAGTGTATAAAGTTTTCTTCGTTCAATCGCTTTTGTTTGTCCCGCCTCTTCTTATCTTTATGTTGTTGATATTTCCAATTTTTTTTTCTCCAATCGACACAATGCATGCAATACAAGAAACTCTCCTTTCAATTGCCCCGTTTGTGAGGAAAAACACACTACGGTCTTTGCTTAACATACCCATCATCAGGAGTAAGCTTCTCGAGTAAAACAAGCAATAATGTTACCAGCCTAATATCGTTTTTTGTTGTTGTTTTAATTCGCGTTTAGCAGCGCGTTCCTTTTTCTTTTTTCTCCTTCACAGTTCACACACAAGCACACACACACATTCTAATTTTTAATCGATTTCAGTGCTCATGATAATTTAGTCTTGTTGGTTCGGTTCGGAAAGGAGCAAAAGACGCTTGTAAACACGAAGCATACGCAACCTTAAATCGATTTGAGTAGCCGGAAAGTGAGAACATGTCGGTTTTTGCTTTCTTTCCGCTGTTTATTGTCCCATCGTTATCTAAATTTAGTTCAATGTTGAATGTTTCCGGTGACCGCAATAAAGATGGGAGGAATGAATAGGGTAGAGCAGAATGGCACGGACAGGCAGGCGTTAGCGTAAGCCGGGCTCGATATATGCCGGAAGCAGATTTTACCGTAGAGGCAAAGAAGCATACACCACTATAAGCAATAGCAAACTAAATAGCAAAACAGGTACACGGAGGAACGTCGAAAGAGGCGTCCCTCGCATTCATCACGGCACCCTCTCTCCTTTTCTCGGTTCAGTTCCCACTGCTTTCCTGGTCAGTTTTTCTTTCACTTCGCCCCCTTTCACATGCGGCCGGGTACACTGGCCGGTACGAAAATGTAAATTGTTACTGTGTTCCATAGTATAAACTAACGAAGCTAATGCGGTACAGTTTTCGAGGGTAAAGGATTACTGCTGGTGCAGATGTAGAACGACGGTAGCGACGGTTTTAGAGGTCCGATAACAGCGAACGATAAATGTGATTCTTGATTTCGAAAATATCGAACTTTACACTCACACACACACACACACACACATGCACACATACTGGTAGGTGACCAGGACGAGTGATAAAAAACACGTTATCGGAATTCGAAAAAGGACGAAAGGATCGCGATCCCGTCGGCAAAAAGGAAGGAAACACAAAATGGCCGGAGAGCAGAAAACAGTGTGAAAAGTATGTAGTACGTAAGAGACACAGTGTGTTTGCAGAGTTAAGTTTGTCGGGAAGTTCGTAAGACAGAGAGAAAGAGATAGAGAGAGGGAAAGAGATAGATGATGCAAGATAAAAAAGATAAAACATACTAAAGATAATAGGCCCATGCATACAGTGGTTGAGTAAAGGAAGTGTAATAGAACGTACGACGAAGCATCGTAGTAGGCGGGCAGACAGGACGAAGCGATCCGGAATAAAGGAAACAGTATAATATATACAGTAGTTCACACAAGCATTGGTACAGCGCTCTTAATTTCTGTGTAGGTGAACCCAAGTTATGATTTTGAAAAGCAAAAGAGAAACCCTCTTACTGTTAAAATCTTAAAACTACTCCTGGAACTTCAAGAGCATTTTGGTACATACATTTATTTTAGCAAAATGGAAAATTGAACTACCTGTTCATATCATCATCAGACTCTTTTCGTCTTCAATCAACAACGAATGTGCTCTATCTGTTGGAGTTATGCGTCTCACTTCCAAGTCGCGCGATTTTTTTTCTCGTGATTCAAATCCAGAAAATACTGCCCACTGAGTAACATTCTCCCCACATCTATGTAGAGGATCAAAATGTAATTGGAACTGCTCTGAATGATCACATTTAATGAGTCAGACATATTTACGGAAGCGTTAGCACCGGTTCTACGATCGTTTCGAATAAAAAGATAATGATTGGCTTATCTAAAAACATATTTTTTCTCAACTCTCCACTGTTGATCCACTGTTGATCCACTGTTCCACTGTACCACGACTTCTGTGAGCCAACTGAACTGTGTCTCCTTTCCGCTCGAGCCGTGTTGAAGTGCGCAACCGCTTCGCCTACGATGGTTCGGGTGCTGGTTCCATCTAGGTTCTGGCGCATACGCGCCACGCATAAAAGGTCAATCCTCTTCTAACATTATTTGTTGTGTCCGTGTCTCACTTGCGGGTCGGCTCATCCCCCGGAGCAAGCCCGTAACACAGGGGAAGGTAATAATTTAACGTTTGTTTATATCGTAATCAACCAAACCGATCCAGCGGATCAAAACAAGCGAGCGGCACTCTTATATAGATGCTTTAAGTTAAACAATGTACGCCGTCGAAGGGGCAAATCGCTGCCGTTTCCATCGAGCGAAGAAAATCTTTAAGAGTGCGAAGTAGCCGCGACGGGGACTCGCAATTATAAGCGGGGAAAACAACAACAACAACAACAAAAACACACATAACGAACCAGACACAAAAGGGCAAGAATTATATTTGTAGACTAAATTTTGTGAAAAAAAACCCACTGTGAATAAAATCAAGATGACGCGAACGAGAGGACAAAGTTAAAAATTAAAACAGAAAACAAAAGCAAACGAAAAGAGAATGCAGATATGCAGAGAAAAAAAACATTAAAAGAAACGGAAGTGAAATAAACATTTAATTTTAAACAAATATGCTCGGGTTTTTGGGTTTTGTTTCAGTTCGTATCAGACGTTTGTTATTGTTCTATCTTTATCGTTCCCTCAGGTATGTTAATAATCGCGAAACAGGTGTTTTGTTCTGTTCTTAGCCAAAGTTAGAATAATATCACAATGTAAGCGTGCGTGAGCTCTTCGGAGCACCAAGTAAGCCCTTTCTACGCTTATCTTTGGCCTGATCGAAACGAGCCTGAACCACAGTCAGTTTGTTCTTCTAAGCGACCTGTACCGACGGCGGTACAATCCAGTTTTGAACATTTTGCGCGTTTGACACGATTGCAATATGAATCGAATTTCTTCAAAAATTGTTATCAATATCAGTCTTCCAGTGTTTAGAACACATTAATTCTACTAGAAACATCCACGCTATAAAACTTTGTTCCAAAGTAAAGAACATTATCAACTAACTTTTTCTATCTTAAATAACTGCCTCAACCCGATTAACATCTTACCTTGTGCGTGCCTTCTCAAAGCATTCTTCACACTTATACATTCGCTCAGCCTAGAAACGATTGGCTACCTTGATGCTTTCGCATAGTTACGACGGATAATCCGACGGCTGAATAGCAGCAAAAGGCAAAATGCAAAAGTACAGTGTATAAAACAAAATTACTTGCCATTTTTCGATATGGCTTTCTGCCCTATTGGAATCTAACCTTTTGTTCATACTGCTTATATCATGGCCATGGTTTAAATTGATAGACCCGATGCATTTGATGCAAGGCTAAGCCTGCAAGTTAAGAGAGTGGAAATAATATCATCCTACTAATCACGGTTTCTTGCTACAACGAGTTACACACTACATAGTACATTCGATCGGAGCTTCGCGCAATTTTTCTATTGCTCTGCAGTTTCTTGCTTTTCCGAATTAAAGTTCTTCTAGGCTCCTCCATTTTACACTTGCACGTTCATATTGCATACGTTTTAAGACAGCTTCACCGAGTACACTGACAAAATTGTGAAGCATTATACGAATTACCAAATTGAAAAAAAAAAACCTACGGTAAAGCACGGGTTTCTAAACGAGTTCTATACCACTCTATTGTAAATACTACCAATTCCCCAAATAGAAGGTTATTAACTGTTACCTCACTGGACTATCTGCTCAGAGATAGCAGTGTTCTAAAAACGCTTATTTCTTTTTCACGCAGATTATCTTTTTACGTACGGGTTGGGAAAAATTGCATCTCAAGTATTTGCAGCGCATGTTTTACTAATCTAGATAAACCCAAACCGTACTTGTTCTAGAAGTGTACCGAGTGCCAAGGGTTAATGTTCACCATTATTAGAAAGGTTTAGTAAATCACAGTCCAGTCAAACTGGCTATGGAGGTAGATCCGTCATTCGAATTTGTTGAAAATAATACTTTCAAATGCCCCAAAAAAATGTTGTATATTACCTAACTTACATTCGCAACATTGTTTTGTTTGCATTAATGAGATACTCTCGCGGCAAGTTTTTTTTTTGCATTCTTCCGAAAGGAAAGTAATTAACTGAAACTGGGTTGGAAGATGCATTTGCGCAGATGTTTTCGCAACCTTGTAATAAACAGATGCGACCGGGACTCTACTGTCTTTCTTCTACTATTCGACATATAACAAGTACTACAAATGCTGTGACAGTGTACACTCTCCCTGTACGAGTGATTCATCATGTTTCCTAAACAAGATAATGAACTAAAGCAGTTGCGACTTGCGCCATTCTTTGGTCTCGCACGCTTTAGAAACGCACATGTTCTGTTTGTGTATCTAGTTTCCCATTAACATGTTTTTACAACAGAGCCACTAATTTCACATATGAACGTCTTTCTTTTTGTGGGAACGTACGACTTTTCCGAATAGTTGTAATATGATGGAAATGATGTAGTGTAACAGAAGTGATTTAGATTGTCTTAAACAAGGACTAATGCGGCATTTAAATAACAAAATGCTATACATTCATGAACAAGTGTTCAGCGTGGAATCGTGTACATAAAATGTAAGTTTTGGCTTCTGGTGGAAATAATCGGTCTAAACCACTTACTACATAAATGTCACAACAAACACGTCCTTTGTCCTAGACATGTTTTATGACTTCGATTCGATTATGGTCTGATAAGTGATATATTACAACTTCCTCCGAATATTAGCAAACATATGTTTGTAGTCGTTGAATTGTACAATGCTTAACGTACGAACAATGTCTATGTTTCCCTTGTGTGGATGTACCCATAGAAGATACAAAGGATGTAGGTCTGTATAGTTTACTTTATGCTGTTCGGCATCATAAAACCATGCGAAAGCTAACAACAGTAAGAAGCATCTACCTGGCGCACCACTCGAATACAACAATTTTAAACGAAACTATCTGCTACTTAATGGAAACTATACAGCCTAACAGCTCGCGACTAGCATACGACTGTTACATGTTCAACTTTTTTGTTTTTTATCTTTAGTTTAATTAAATTTTATGGTTATTTTACCTTTGAAAGTAAGGTGACTTTGTTAGAGCCATGTTTTAAAAATGAGACGAAAGCATTGCGGTTTATTATTCGAGTTGCGAGACATCCTAATTTTGAATATCCTTGACTTAATTGAACTCACGACACCTGGTGTGTGCGACTAGCGGACGAGTGATAATATCTGATTCGTCGATACTGGCAGACTAAAATGAAAATCGGTGCTTGCAATAAGTTCCCCTAATGGCAGCTCATTGGCATGGTAATTTTGACTTGCAAGATCTGAATGATGTTTGTGGACTACTCAAGAAGTGAAATAAGGATGAGAATGATGTAATCATTCTCACATTTTGGGTTTTGTTGCTACATGTTAAAGCGCACGATTACTCATTCGGTTCATGATTTCTAATGGATTCCACAGGGAAACTCATAACTAACCAGAGTTTTCACTTCAGCTGATCGAATTTCGTCCGTGAGTGCCAGGCACTTAAGAACGGGAACACGTCTTAGGCGCACTCAGTTACTTGACCCGTAACATTGCACGATTAATGGTGTCGTTGACCCTTCTGGTCTGAACGAAGGGTTGCCTTTACCTCACCGACAAAACAAAAACGATAAAGTACATTTCGCTACACTTAAGTTTATAGTCCCACATTAATCCCACCCGCAGCTCGTCGTTTCAATCGGAATAGTTACAAGGAAGGAGGAGATTTCCTCAGTCTTACGTCGTAATGGGCATGGATGTACTACGCAATGTTCCCTCTAAATTAGGTGCCACACTATGCCGCACGCAAAGTTCTTTCATGTACAAGATACGTTTGAAGTTCGTTCCTATTGTTTTCTTTTCAGCTAGTTATCTCGCAATACGAACACTTTACAATGCGCCTAGCGGCTTTGACTTTACTCTCATTTGATCGTGTACGTTTTTGAGGACTTTGGTACGATTTTCTGGGACCAAATAAATCACTAAGTGTACCACCGCTGTGAAATATCCGTGATGGAGAAGTATTCCGTAGCCGATTTTGCTCGTCGTAAGCTTCCTTTTATACGGAAACGAAGTGTGATACAAAACTCGTCTTTCTTTTGTCGCAGATAAAATTATCTGCACACAAATTACTCTACATTACACTACACAGCCTACGAGGTACAATGATGTTTTCGTTTCCTACGAAATTCGCGTCATAAATTACATACAGAGAGAGTGGGAGAAAGACCACACAATGGTCAAACTTTACCGACCTTTTTCGGACCGTAAGCCTCGTAGGTGTTCTGTTTGCTGGCAGAAACACAGCTTTCCTTCTTCTGAACCAACCAGTCAAAGAGTGATTCCTGCTGGGGAAAACTGCTCTCCTTGTGCCCCAAAAGCTAATACGTGGTACATAGTGTTTCCCTAACTAAAACTTCATTGCTCGGGACGCAAACACGCACAAACGTCCCGTCCATCCGGTGAGGCAGGAGAAGTGACAATACTGCGCGCACCATGTTGCCGAAACTATGATGCACTTCACGTGCACTGTTAGCTAGGAACAGAAAACAGTTCTGTTCGGCGCCATCAATCTCTCTCAAAATGGCAACTTTTGTTTTCGTCAAAGCTCGTAACATTATCGTCGTTGGAAAGAGGCTTCCTGGCGCTGTGTGTGCGTGTTTTGGTTCGCTTTTGCGTTTGTTTTTCGCACTATCGTCTATAGGTTTGTACAGAGCGCAATCAGTCACAATCATCGCGATCGCAATTTAATAAAACTACATTTGTACAGGAGTGTTATTTCTCAAGCACACACGCACGCACAACTACTCAAACGAGTGTGTGTGTGCTCTATCGTCGTCTTCTATCTCGCAAAGGCTACTACACAACACAAAACGGTATAAATAACTAATAGAAACAATATTGCAAATCGTATAAATAGTTCGACCGTCCGTATATATAAAACAAGATATAAGGTTGGAATGGGTACGTATTCTAATACTTAGCTTAAACGAAGTAGTAGTAGTAGTAGTACAAATTCAGATAAACGCTCGCTTGTCAACACGCTAATGAGCAATAAATAGGACAAAAATACACAGTAAAACGGATACACACAAGTTTTGAACAGTTATTTTTTGTTTCTTTTTTGTTTTTTTTTCTCTCTGATTAAGATTTATAATTCTTGACTTAAAAAGGGGGGAGGGATGGGGGAGATTTGTGTTACAATCTTCTTTTTGCTTGTCGGTGTAGTTGTCAGGAAGAGTGACGTCGCCGTCGTCGTCGCCGTACAGCATCAACAGGACTGCATCAATGCGGTGTGTCTCGAACCACTGCTTTATGAAGAGCAGGAATTTGATGCTGCTGCCGCCGCCGCTGCTGCTGCTGCTGCTGCTGCGTAGCTCTCTTTCTCTCTCTGCTATACTGCCGGCGGCGATGCGTCGTTACGTTGGGGGCTCGATGATGCTCCTCCATAATCGCAGCCCGAACCGGAAGGACCGATGAGTTCATTTGAACGACTCGAAGCGCACAACCAACGACGGAAAGGACAGTGTGTGGTTGTGGTGAATTACCGAAGAACACATTACTTCCTATACATATACGCGTACTACTAAGGGATGTGTATGTATGTTGTTTGTGTCTGTGTGTTTTCATGTTATTATATCGTATTTATAGAGGGGGGAAGGGGATTTCACTTTGATTCCACATTTTGCACGCCACAATCCTTTTGTCAACATCCAAAACACTTTTAGCTGTGCAGCGTCCATATCTTCAATGTTGTTTAGATTAAGTTTTTTGTTTTGCTTGCAGAATACTTAACTCATGCGCGAGAATGTAAGTAAACTTCGTCACTGATCTCCGTCGTGGAGATATATGCGATATATAGGGTAAAACAGTGTTGTGCACACGTTCCACCGCGTTCCATCCAAACCGCACAGATAACACACTTCCACTCAAGTGAACTAGTTGCGGATCCGGTGGAACGGATTTCCAAGCAAGGAAATCAATAGAATTCATTTAAAAGTAGAAACGGCTTGCACAGGAGCCACCAGCCTTCGCCGGATAAAGCGACTTGCTTTACCCGCTCCTTGGTAGCGAAAGAGAACGCTGTGGGATCGGGTGTTAGCGTGTGTGGCAGACATACTCTAATGCCTGGAACGGTGATCCTCGCGACGCTCGCGATCGCGATCGCGCTCCCGTTCACGGTCCGACGATCGGTACCGATCGTCATTGTAGTATCGTTTGGACGAGCTGTCCGTAGCGTTATCGGTGGCCGGTTCCGGCGACTTTCGCGGCCGCGATCGCCGTGAGCTGTTGAGGGTGAGGGACAGGTTGTGGAACAGTGATTAGACGCGGCAATTCGCTTCGAACCTCGTATCCGACATCTTAGAAAGTCGCATGTTTCCACTTACCCGTCACGTTCGCGATCGCGATCTCGATCGCGCTCCCGGTCCCGCTCACGATCGCGGGAACGCTCCCGGTAGCGTGACGTCGAACGTTCCCGGCGTGGCCGGCGATGCGAACGCTCGCGGGAACGGGACCGTTCGCGCCGCGAGTAGCTCTTCGTTTCAATACCGTGCAGTGTGTCCTGCAGTGAGACGATCAATATCTTGCACCGCTCGTCCTGGGCTACCTTGGACTGCTTGATGAGTGAGATGGCCGTCTCAAGGGTTTCCGTTGCGCTCGAGTACTCTCCGGCCGCGGCGTCCGAGACGGCCCTGCGTTTCGTGGAGTATGCAGAGAACGGTTAGTCGGTGTAAGAGATATTTAGGGCTGTTAGCATGCTACATAAGTAACAAATTGCAGTGAATCAGTTCAATCTTGACAACGATTGTCGATTAGAATTCTTGCTTTTCATTTTATATACTTGTTGGAATTGATTAAAGAACTTTATATAGTGGAGATATAGTGAAAACATTACAGGAGCGCCAAAAGATATATTTAATACTTTTTTGTTGTATGTGGAACCCTGATTTGAAGACAGGGAGCTGGACAAACCATATATTTGTTGCGAAACTTGATTGAAGGAGATTAGGAGATTACAGGAGATTAATTATGTCTTGATTAAATGTATGGCCGATTATATGACTTTATCACAAAAGTATGCCTTAGTTCTAAGGACAATGTAATATATTTTAAAAGATCTATCCACGTGAGTGACTACGAAGCAGTAGTAGTTCCAGTAGATCTCTCATGATTCTTCGCCATCATGGATTTTGGCCATGAGCAATATTCAGTACGGCAAAGAGCTGCACTTGCCGAGCGTTGCTGTAGTTCAAGATATTTGTCAGTTTGAATTGATAATACGGATCCGATGTCCGATGTCCAGAAATGCACTATTTGGAAAAGTATGTTGACATAGACGGTTTGCTTTGTGGATGTTCATCCCGTTTTTGGATCTTGAAGAACTCAGATTTGGAATTGAGCCCGGATTGAATCGATCCAAGTTCCGAGTCGCAGAAGCCAACATTAATGACTCTTTGAATTAAACAAATCCACTCATTCATTCCTCTAATCTCTCCCTCATTTTTATCCGGTTTGTGTCCCTACGCCGGCTGATAACTTCCTCAGAGTGAATTGAACAAACAACCTATAAAAACCTCCGCGAGGAGTTTATTCATTCCATTCACTAGTAACATCCAATTCACTAATTCATGGTTACTCTGTATACACTTATAGATGTGTAAATTCTACTCCACGGTATGTCAAACACTTCGAATTTGAGCTCAAAAAATCATACTTATAAATTTTGGTGTTTTTGTGATTTGTTTAAAGAATAGTTAACGCACAACTGGTGATAATTTCAGTCGGTTAACATTTGGTCGCATAATAGCTTTCTAGGTGGCAATTGACACAAAATGTGACCGTCAGAAATAACAATACTTCGATAGTGCGAACCATTCCCGAACAATTAAAGCACACAATTACAAAAAATTGTACTTTGTACTAAAAATTGGTCCCGCGATCTTCTTATTTTTTTTTAAATTTAACTACACGAGTCATACATCAAATCAAATCAATTTATAATCAAACACCAAAGCCTGTAGGAACGCTTGTTATTACAGGCTGTGTTAGATAGTATTCACATTTGGTAATATATTGAATAAAAGCCACAAAACTAATACACACGAACGAGGCAACTCCGTTTGCTCTGGAGTTTTTGTAAATAACAGTACCAAAAAGTACAATTTAAATATAGTAAACAATCATTTCCCTTACCTGGCAATGGCGGAACTGCTGACTGTGCGATTTCTGGTCATAATCTCTTCAAATTCCGCCTCGCTCAGCTGTGGCGTGATGGGATGCTCCGGGAAACCGCCGGGTGCACCGGGTGGCTTTCCACCCTGCACCGGCCACGGTCCGCCGCGCGGCGCTCCACCGCCACCCTGCGGGTTGAAGTGTTGCGGCGGCCCACCACCCTGTCCCTGCGGCGGTCCGTGCGGTGGTCCTACCGGGCCACCACCGTTCGGATGATTCGGTGGCCCCCCGCCCTGGTTAAAGAACGCCGGGTTGACGTGCGGCGCCGGTCCCTGTGGTCCCGGCGGTCCACCCATCGAACCGTGGTGGGGTGCCCGGGGTCCATGTGGGCCACCCTGCATATGCGGCGGGCCTTGACCGGGTCCACCGGGGTGGCCCGGTGGATAACCGCCACCACCGTGCATCGGCGGTCGGTTCCACTCGGGACGTGGTCCGCGGGGCATACCGTTCGGTGGTCCTTGGAACTGCGATGGGAATTGGAAGACACACAAAAGAAAACAAAAGATTAGCGGCGATGGAGTAAAACGGTTAGGTGACGCTTATGACACTAGTGACCGAAGCGGATATGAAGTGAGCTAGAGCAACGTTAGTAACAACAGGGATAACTTGCCATCTGCGGCCTGTGCTGCATTGGGCCTGGACCTCCCGGGCCGCCTGGACGTGGGCCGTTCATTCGTGGCGGACCATTCCATTGGTTTTGATTCTGGAATCGAGGCGGTTGCTGTGGCGGTCCATTCCCTTGATGCATTGGCGGCCCCTACGAAGAATGGGTTCATGGGCCGATGAAACTTCACTTTCCCCGTAACGTAACGAAGGCATACCGCCGACACTTACCTGCGGCCTCGGCGGTCCACCCGGACCTCCGTGCGGTCCCTGCATGTGCATCGGTCCCTGCATGTGTGGATGGGGCGGACGCATGCCGGGTGGCATGTTCGGATTCATCATGCGTGGCTGCGGCCCACCGGGACCTCCATGTCCACCCGGACCACCCGGCCCGCCCGGACCGCCTGGTCCACCGCCCGGCGGACCACCCGGACCGCCCATGCCTGGTCCGCCGCCGGGACCGTGTCCGGGACCGGGCCCGCCGCCCGGTCCTCCCATGGGCATACCGCCGCCCGGTACTTGCGGCCGTGGACCATTCGTTTGACCCGGCACGGGTGGCGTTGGGCGGGTCTTCTGTTGGCTCTCGAACTGGTTGAGCGCCTGTTTCGTAGGCAGCGTCACGACCGGATTCTGGCCGTGCAGTTCCTTCTTCGGCAGCCGCTCCATCACCAGGCGCATGCTGTTCTCCGACCCAAGCGAAACGACACAGAAACCCTTGGACTGGCCGTTGGCACGGTTCTCGAAGAACTTCACCTCCTGGAAGTCGTTCACACCGACGTCGGCGACCGAGTCGGCGATGTCCTGATCCGTTGTCCACCAGGGCAGATTACCCACGTACAGCTGATGACGCCGTGGGATATGGCTCAGCGACCAAGCACCGGGATGATGGTGATACGACCCGTTCGTATCGACACCATCGCCCCGATCGATCGACGGGCCTCTGCCCGCATTGTTGCGGTCGCCGGACGGTACGATTACATCGTCGTACAGGTCGCCGCTTTCCCCACCGAAATCGTCCTGTGGAAGAAAAAAGAAGCAACAACACCATAAACAACCCGTTTCCACTTGTGCACCCGAGTGAACTCCAACATTTTTCATCGCATTCGCTTGACACGCACACACGCACGCAACACAACACTCTCGCACACAAAGCTTTGCCAGATTCTGCCCCGATTGTTTCGGTTGTCAGCAACAACCGGACGGTACTGGCATCAACTCGGTCGCACATTGGTAACATCCCCCTTCGCCCACCGCATTCTACCTACATTATTTTGCGTGTAATCCTGGTCCAGATCGTCGGCGTAGAGATCGATTTCGACGCCATCGGCCATCTTTCTCCTCCGCTCGTCCGTGTGTCAGTCAACGGCGACTGCGAGCACTTCTACACGGACGACAGCACCACCACCACACCGCACCAAAGGGAGGAAGAAGCAGCAGCGCTTGCTCTTTCTCTCTTGCACACAGAACACACTACACCACACGCCGAGCAGTTTTTCCGCTTCTTGCGCTTCGCCGGTTTTTCGTCACCCGTTCCGGAGGTGACGATAGTTTGCACTTACTTTTCGGGCCGAAAACTCACGCACCGCAGCGCATTGCACACTTTACTTGCACCTTGAAGTAAATAGTCGCGTGGGGGTCCTAGTTTGATAGCAAAATCACTTTTGCTTCACAGTAAAAACCTGGATTTTCTCTACCGATGCTGAATCGTACCGCACACACACACCCACTGAGCGCCGCCATTCATGTTTCACAAACGTCACCGCCGAAGGCAGCCCCAATGAGCAGACGCTCACCAAAAATGGTGACTTTTTTGGTGACTTGTCACCGAAACTTGGTGACATGTCACCAAAATTTCGAAAGCTCAACGGTCGAACAGAAGTATTCATACCATCAAAAGCGGCATCTGTTGCGTGGTTGCAAAAACAAAAAAAGGCTATGGGAACCTCGACGGTTCCAATGTTCGGAACCCTATTTAATTGGAACATGTACTGGAACTTTTATAAATACGAAACCTAGAAAAAGAAAAGAAAGTGGATCTCTTTGTAACGCATACTTTCATACGTGCGGCGGGTTATCTGCATAACAGGACACCAACATTTATGCAATTCTGTGTATCGTGCATGCTGGCGATGGTGTTTTGGTGGTAAATCTGGTGATTCGTCACTGCTCTTTCAAAACGGTCGAAGATGTTGTCGGACAAAAATCTATGAATTGAAATTATTTCGAAAGTCCATTGTAATTCAGTTTGGCGATATGAATACAGTGGCTCTCTTTTTTAGGATCTAATAACATGGAATATATAGTTAAAAATGATGCTGTATCATTATTCATATAACAATATTTAGAGCAATGAATATAAAATGACAATAGAGTTTTGTATTCAACAAGCCAAACTTACGTCCGTCCGGTACACTCATTGTGTCGTCATGCTTCACGGATTTTCCTCAAAATGTGTCGTTATAAATGGAAACACCCATACAGTTTGTATATTATTTTTTAATCGCTGCTGCATTTCGCTATGACTTGTTATTATCAAATGGTCAAATCGCTACATTTCGAGATACAGCGCCTCATCATGCGACATTTTACTTTAATGGGGTTTTCAATGTTTCTTGTTAGCTATACTATATAATTGCTAATAATTGACTCTTCTCGTTGGTGTACTGGTCTGACTATTCGTTTTATTAGCTGCTGTAGGCTGTGAAACTTCAAGCATGACAACACGTTTGTCGTTACACCAAAGAAAAACATGTATATTTTACTAAAAACTTATCTTGCTGGGCATGAGTTAATAGCTTAATTAACTAAAGTAAATTGAAAATTTAATTTTGTTTATTTAACTACTTGGGAATGGAATGGAAGTTTTGTCTACTAGTTAAGATTTGTTCCATTCCATCAGTGCACCATCATACATTACATTCAGGCTCGATCATAGTACACCTTGACTACAGTTAAAAGTTTGCAAACGAGATTAGAGGTTGAATAAATAATACATTCCCTGGATGAAGACATCTGAAAGGTATTTTAAAATAAATTATCATTACTTTAGTTAGAGCTTACGCAATCCCATCTGGAACGTTTTCACATAGCAAGAAGTAACAGGCCATTGCGGTGCAAAAAAAATGTTAAAAATAAGCTTTATGTCGACAGGCATAACCTCATAGGTCGTTACGCCAAGGAAGCAGTTGAACATAGACAAGCAATATTTCTTTCTTACTAAAAACATCATGTTAATCATTCGGATGTAATTTAAAAATAGTGAAGTAGTTATGAACGTGTTCAGATGTATCATTCAAGTTGTATTATTATTACATCCTGCGGAGTCGGCAACAGAACATCAGCAATGTTGTTAAAATGTGCCAGAAGTTTAATCTTCCTCCTCCTCTTCAGCAGCTCCGCTGCCACCCTGTCCCTTCTTCAGGTTCTTCCTCTTGACGCGGCCCGGACGGCCACCACCGAACGGCGACTTCAGCGAGAAGTCGATGTGCTTCTGCGAATCCAGACGGACGATGAACGACGGAATGTTCACGACCTGCTTACGAACACTGTTAGGGGAAAAAAGTAATTGCAAAAACAACAATTGATTATAAACGTATTGAACAGAAAATAAATTAATCTTGTACTAGCCTATTGGAAAGATTGCGCGGGTCTATAAGCATGTGTGCATTACCCTTAAGAATAAAGTGTATCGGCAAATTCGGCTCATAACTTCACCAAAATGTTTGATGTGAGAATGATTCCTTTTCGACGACTGTAATATACCCCAGGATAGTTTGAGTAGTTACCATTTACTCGTTTGGCGCTCTTGATCCGAATCGAAAATGTGAAGGACAAGAGTGTGGCTAACTGGGGATAGATAGACCAATTCCTAACCAAAGAGATCTCTTTCTGTATTCCATCTGTTTCTTCTGTATTCCCA
>KB672602.1:1575680-1613345 GCA_000349145.1 Anopheles dirus | reverse complement strand
GAATGTATCGGCGAATTCGGCTCATAACTTCACCAAAATGTTTGATGTGAGAATGATTCCTTTTCGACGACTGTAATATACCCCAGGATAGTTTGAGTAGTTACCATTTACTCGTTTGGCGCTCTTGATCCGAATCGAAAATGTGAAGGACAAGAGTGTGGCTAACTGGGGATAATAAAAATAACATGCTTACATTTAAACGCAATCTTTCCACCATGCTAGTCATTTAATCGTTGAAAAATATAATTGAAGACGAGGGCATTTATATGTAGACTAAATTTTACCTTATCCGATCGGCGTGGCTTTCGGTTACGATGATAATGCTTATTCCAACATAGTTCGTGTGAGGAAGAAAATCGACTTACACTTACTTTTGTGGACTGTCGTTTCTCGGGAAGAGATTAATGACGAGTTCGCAAAATGGTATCCATGCTGAAATCCCGATCGTTTGATCCGGGTCTCCCAGCAGGCCCAGTTGGAACTGTCTTTGAGTGAGGCGTTAGAAACCGAAAGATCGTTAGATCCGACCCTCCAGAAACTAAGTGGCACTCACGATCATTTGCGAGGGCACGAGGCTAGCGCAAAATCTCTCTAATGAACTGAATACACACGATAGCAATGAGTATCGGACTCGTTGGGAAGCATTTAACTTTAGCAATTAAAAGTAAGTGAAGGGAATTACTTACCGAATGTGTCTCTGGCGGATCAGAACACGAGCGTGATGGTAGGACTTTGCCAATCCCAGCTTGAACACCTGGGTCTGCAGACGGCGCTCCAGGAAATCCTCGATACGCAGACCGAGAACGTAATCGAGCTTCATGCGGGATTCATCCAACACTCCGATACGCACGAGACGACGCAGCAGAGCGTTACCTGAAGGAAACCGAAGGAGCAAGGAAGTGTGATTAATACGTGTCAAAGGCGCGCGGCGTGACATGTGGTTCAACCGTGTGAATTTCAGCTTCGCTTTGTGCGACTTTTATGTATTCAACAAGAATTATTCTGACAAGAGGTGTCAGAAAAAAGAAAGCTCATCATTTGGACGCCGGTTAGCCAAGGGGGAAAACGGAGCAGCGTGCGCTTGTCTTACCTTGGAACAGACGCTTCTCGTCCTTCTCCTCCAGCGTGAGCAGCTCACGAGCAGCCTTGCGGATCTTGGCCAGCGTGTACTTTACACGCCATACCTCGCGCTTGTTACGCAGACCGTACTGGCCGATAATCTTCAATTCCGCATCGAGACGCGGCTTTTCGAACGGGCGACGCGGGGTAACGTAGGTCTTCGAGAAGACCGAAGGAATACGGTGGTTCACCATCTTTACTCACGGCGGGGCCGAACACGATACGTGTTGCCTCGTTGAACTTCAAGTACGGAAAGAGAACGAGACGCCGCAAACCGGAAGCACCACATGTAAAAACGCCGTGACAGCTGTCATGCAGGGTATGTAGTGATGTGCACGAGCAAGAGATGGGAGTGATCCAATCCGGTATAAAAGAAAATACATAAAATGTTAAACGATTTGTTGATATAAAAACACATTCTCCGGCAGTACTTGTGATGGAAACAAATATGAAGTATTTTTAACTACAATAATAATTCAAATAATAGATTTTTACAGCAAAAAATTTACTGAAATATGAAGAATTCAGTTCTAGATTTTAAACGCAGTATTCGTCCACCTGTCATACAATCGTTGAATAAAAGTGCATGTTTACATTGCCTAGTTTAGTTATTTAGATATCGGCCACTAAAATTTCATAGGAACTACATTCTATTTTATTTTCCCAAGATATAGGTAAGGTACATCCGAAACTTCTAAATTCGAATGGTCAAGGTGTTTAAGGAAAGAATTTGTAAGATGAGTAACTATTGAAAAATTGGGTAACACAAATTCATGTAACTTTGGGGACATTGCAAGATTTGATGAAAAATGCTGTAAATCCTTATAGATGACATATTGTCGTCTGAGTAATCGTAGACTATCCGTCAAATATGTCGTTATCGATTGTCGTATATGACTTTATAGAGCAGTTCCTTAGCGAAATGCGAAATACTATTTTTTATATTTTATTTTTACTGACACTATGCCTTGCGCACGTTGACTCTTCTATATTGAAAATATTGTACCAAGTTCCTTTCATTCCGTTTGAAGAATGAAACGATCCTAGTAGAATCGTTCCGGTAATTTCAACGTCCATGCTTACTAAGCTATGATCTGTTAGCTCAACGGATAATTCGTCGCTATTACGATTTGCTCGACAGTCAAGATGCCACTGTTTTTTTTTATTCAGATGGTAAAATGGCAGCACTGCCATAATTGAAACAGCAACAGAACAACAAATATGCGCTGCACCGAATCTAGTTTATTCGTTTTGTTAAAGTTTTTTTGCATATTACTGTTATATAGTGTGTCTTTATCCACCTGTGATAATGTTACTGAAGAAATATCCCCAGCGGAACAGCCTGGACCAAAATTTGGTAAACTTTACGCATGCCCTGCTGTTGCATCCCTTCGTAATGCGTTGTTTTGCTATCTTTGGTTCTTGCTTCGGCGATAACACAGGACGAGAGGTCGTGGAACTGGCAGTTCCGGTCAATGTGAAACCGAACGACATCAACGACTATCGTGAGATCGTACTGCAGCCGTACTCGAACACGCGCATTCATCTGGTAAACTACACACGAATCGCAGGAGAAACTGTTGGCTACGCGCTGGTGCAGCTGCATGCATTCGAGTACAATGTGACGCTCAGCTACAACAGCACCCTGGTCGATGGGGGACACCTGTCGGGGCAAAACGTCGGACTGCTGATGTACGGCGATGGTGATCTGTACGCGCTCAACCTGAACCCACTGCAACCGGTGTGGGTTTCACTGGTGCTGATGCTGTACAACACGTCCGCCCCGATTCCGGGCGGCTGCAATCTGGAATTTCCCGTCGAAATATCGCCCATCCTGAACCTAACGCTTACCCCGGAAGTTATCATCATCGACACACCGGCAGCATCGGTCGCTCGCCCATTCCAAGGTTCACCGAATGCCTGCGGAAAGGCTCGCCTACTGTACGAATCCTACTACTATACGATGCCTATGCACGATTTCTCGCAGAGGTCCTACTTTTCCGCAATACGCGCACTGATCAGCTACGCGAATGCAAAAGCGAGCGGACGACAGAATACGTTTCACGCACCGTTGCTACCGAATCGACACAAGTACGGGCGGATTGACGGCCAGGGAATGGTATTCGTCACTGCCGTGATTGATCCTGTACATCGAGGATATGCTTTATACGTGCCTACACACACATACTCCTGTAAGCCATTCATCAACCAGGCAGAATGCTATGGTCTGAACATCCCGCTACGTACGTTGGCCGTACTATTGACAATTATAGCCGTGCTGGAGGTAGTAATGGGATGGTTACCGCTTGTCGTCAAAGCTCCCGTAATGTTGGCGTGTGCGAGTGTATTAGGCACGGTCGAGGTGCTAAACTGTCTCGACAAGCCTCTAACAGCAGAATGGATCATTATAATTCTAGCTGCAGGAGCCCTTGTAGGATTGCTCTTTGGGTTGCTGATGGCATGGTTTGTTCCAATAGCTGCCAGGATACTTTGCACCTTCCTCACGGGTTACCTCATATGTCTGACTCTGTTTGGATTAGTTAGTAAGTATATCAGACGCTTATTCTAGGTTTTGAAACCATAACATGATTATACGCTTTCTTTTCTAGCTGGAAATTTCTACAACTTACCCAATGTTTCGTGGTTTGTCGCTTTGGGAAGTGCTCTAATTGGTGGCATCCTGAGTGTAACGATCCCGGTTATACTGATCACACGCTCTGTCATCTTCGGTGCCGTTTTCATCTTCTACTCGATCAATGCCGTCTTCGGTGCGCGACTGGATTATCCTTTGCGGCACTTCGTACGCCGGCTGTACGTGGAAAACTACGAGCGTGTCTACTCGGACCCGGCTCTGGATGAGAATGATTTCGCGGCCCTGGCCACGTTCGGTATCGTGATGGTTGTGGCACTGTTTTTACGCTCCCGCTACCAACCGGACGAGGTACCGGGGGATTACACACGCATCGTCATACCGTGTCATGGTAGACCAACGAATGGCGATGATGAGGATCGGATTGAACGGAGCACGGTCATTGCGGCGGATGATACGGCCGCATATCAGCGCTTCGTCAACGAGCAACCTGTGATTACGCGATGGACGAATGGTGATGATGATGTGTTTGAGTCGCCGGAAAGTAATTCCCGATTTTACCGGCTGTTGCGTCGTAACGCAAGAAGATAAGCATGCCCAGTCGCAACTTTTTGTGCTCGTAATGGAAAGAACTAGAAAAGCTAAAAAAATCTCGGATATTTGATATTGATATTTAAATTGGACCTTATTGCGTCGAACTGATTGTAAAAGTATCTATATTTGCTCCATTATATAGTGAATAATGCATGCTTTAAACGTAAAAAAGCATGCAAGAAATATGTTACCGCAGATGAATCTTCCAAAATTATGTATAGTACATAAGAAATCTAATTTCGAAAATATAATTACCCATTCCCGTTGTTGGAGTAACGGGGTGTGCAAAAAGAACAATTAACACAAGTGTTGTTTTAATTAAATTCTAATTATGCTTAAGGCGTATTAGTCATTCGAGCTATTCGCTCTAAAAAAAGTCTTGTAAATTTTAAATACAATTCTTGGATTTTTACTCCTAATCAAAATTTTAATTACTATTTTGGGCACAATTTTTGCCTAGACAAGAATTGTCGAACACGAAAGTTGTTAGAAAGTAATTTGTTAAGCGAACGGGTAATCCGCTACAAATTTAACATATCCCAGGCAGTCGCGATCCAACTGTATTTTATTCAGCATAAACATTCAAATGGCAACACTGTCTTTATTTCAAAACAACACATTCAAAGTAACCATACACATAAATTCGCCAAGTGCAAGCAGAAAAACAGAAACATGCTTCGCGCCAGATCGAATTTATTCATTTTGTTAAAGTTTGTATGCATATTCTTGTTGTACAGTGCGTCTTTATCTAACTGTGATAATGGTGTTGAAGAAATTTCTCCATCCGAATCGACTGTTTTGGAATTTGGTAGGTTTTTAACACCCGTTACCATTACGTGCATTGTTATTACGTCGTTTCGCTACTTTTGGTTCCTCGATACAGCCCGAGACGTCGTGGAACTGGCAGTTCCGGTCAAAGTGAAACCGAACGACATCAACGACTATCGTGAGATCGTACTGCAGCCGTACTCGAACACACGCATTCATCTGGTAAACTACACACGAAACGCAGGAGAAACTGTTGGCTACGCGCTGGTGCAGCTGCATGCATTCGAGTACAATGTGACGCTCAGCTACAACAGCACCCTGGTCGATGGGGGACACCTGTCGGGGCAAAACGTCGGACTGCTGATGTACGGCGATGGCGATCTGTACGCGCTCAACCTGAACCCACTGCAACCGGTGTGGGTTTCACTGGTGCTGATGCTGTACAACACGTCCGCCCCGATTCCGGGCGGCTGCAATCTGGAATTTCCCGTCGAAATATCGCCCATCCTGAACCTAACGCTTACCACGGAAGTTATCATCATCGACACACCGGCAGCATCGTTCGCTCGCCCATTTCAAGGTTCACCGAATGCCTGCGGAAAGGCTCGCCTACTGTACGAATCCTACTACTATACGATGCCTATGCACGATTTCTCGCAGAGGTCCTACTTTTCCGCAATACGCGCACTGATCAGCTACGCGAATGCAAAAGCGAGCGGACGACAGAATACGTTTCACGCACCCTTGCTACCGAATCAACACAACTATAACGTAGCTAATGGCCAGGGTATGGTATTCGTCACTGTCGTGATTGATCCCGTACATCGAGGATATGCTTTATACGTGCCTACACACACATACTCCTGTAAGCCATTCATCAACCAGGCAGAATGCTATGGTCTGAACATCCCGTTACGTATGTTGGCCGTACTGTTGACAATTATAGCCGTGCTGGAGGTCATAATGGGATGGGTACCGTTTGTCGTCAAGTCCAGCGTAATGACAGCCTGTTTGTTTGTACTCCTATCATTTGGCGTTGCAACAAACGGCATCTATGAACCTCTGTCGACAGAGTTGATCACACTAACCCTGATTGCGTTATCTCTAGTGGGTTTGCTTTGTGGGTGGGTGATGGGACGATTTACTCCATTGGAAGCATACATGATATGCTCCATGCTCACCGGTTACTTCCTGTCTCTCACGGTGGCCGGAATATTTAGTAAGTATGCAGACGTTTGTTTTATAAGTTGCATCCATTCATTAATTGCGTTTTTTTTTCTAGCTGGAAATTTCTACACCTTACAGAACGGATGGATCTATATATCACTCGGAGCATTTCTATTTGGTGCCATTATAAGTTTACCATTTGTAAGCATGCAGATCACACACTCTGTCACCTTCGGTGCTATCTCCATCTTCTACGCAGTCAATGCCGTCTTCGGTGCGCGGCTGGATTATCCTTTGCGGCACTTCGTACGCCGGCTGTACGTGGAAAACTACGAGCGCGTCTACTCGGATCCGACCCTGCATCAGAACGATTTCGTGGCCCTTGCCACATTCGGTGTCGTGATGGTGGTGGCACTGTTCTTACGATCCCGCTACCAATCGATCGAGGTATCGGACGGTGAGGATCGAATTGAACGGAGCACGGTCATTGCGGCGGATGATACGGCCGCATACCAGCGCCTCGTCAACGAACAGCCGGTCAGTACGCGATGGACCGGTGGCGATGATGATATGCTTGAGGCACCGGAAAGTAATTCCCGATTGTTTCGACTATTCAACTGTAGTGCCAGAAGATAGGAACGTTCCTTCATAGCGACGTTTTGGAAACGTTATCGTGCGTTACGCTACGTTACGTAACAAAGCACGAGCTTACAATCTCATTTATTTTTATTGGACATTATCGCATCAGACTGATTGTAAAAATGTAAATTATATCCATATCGGGGCCTTCACAAAAAAAACAAAATTCGTATATTACAAACGACTACGAATGGACTTCGGTTGCTCTAGCGACATAGTGTCATACAAAGTAAGCTAGTAGTTACACAGCGAGGTTAAAAATCGCATAGGAATACGTATTTACAGTACAGTTCAATCAATACATTTTAATAAAATATTTAAACATTATATTGTTAAATTTTAAGTCAAGTACACATATTTTTCCATCAGTTTCAAACCGCATATCGATGGTTCTGTCGCACATCGACATATGCACGACATATGCAAAAGATTTCCGCAGACACCTCAGTTCGTGCATTACTTTAGTCTTGCGATTAAATCGGTTTGGTTCATCTTTGATCGTTTAACAATTCTTTGTTAAAACTCTCGTTTATGGTGATATCGACGTCTAGTATTTGAGACACCGATTCCCAAACAAAAAAGCGTGAATATTTGGATCCTTTCTGGTGATGTATGTTTAAAAGAATGTAAGAAAACGGAAATACAAGTGATGTGACGATATAGGAATTTAGTTTCACTTTTTTCCATACACACAAAATGTTCTTTAGATTTTAGTTGTTTCAACCTACGTTTCGCGCACCGTTGTGGTCGACAAAAAACGCCAAATAAATTATACTGTAACTAAAACGGCGGAAGTGTATTTGAATAACTCAACATTGCGAGGGCATGTGGGCATAGTAAAGTCTTGGCGCATCTAACAAAATCTTTCCATATCTGTCATATCTATTGTTATGATTTTTACACGCTAAGGCTTCTGCTGGGTCGTCCGGAATCATTCAACAGAGGTGGAGTCATTCTACTGATAGGTTCGCTGAGTGGAAACATGTCTTCAGGCTCTGGTATGTCCGGTTGGCTGTCAGCAGACCTGCGCAACGGGATACCTGGCTATACACTTGCCATACTGAATTCTCAATTTCTTCCAAAAATAAAACGCGCTTTATCTTGGCTTTATGTTTTACGTGTACTACATTTTCATGTGGTCGAAAATACATGAGCAAAAACCAAAAAGACATAACGAATAAAACTAACTGAAGGTGCAGGATCCACTGCAGGAACGAAAACCCTTTCCAACCTGATTGTTATGGCTGCTCACAAATTGAATCAGCGATTAAACAAACCCATCAACTATGCCAAACCCACTCGGACTGATTGCTAAGAAAAGTATCATAAGTAGCAGAGTAATGGCTAGAACAAGTGCTTGCTTCGATAAGTAAGTTACCTTGAATGTTTATAGCGTCGTTCACTATATGTTCCTGAGAATATGAATGGTTGCTTAATATCGATTTAGTATGAAAGAAACAGCTGTTCGTCAGGGTGCGGACTGGTGGTCTAATTTAATTCACAAATTTTTTCCACTAAGTGGCACAGGAACAAAAACACACGTTTCCTTTTGAGCTAATGATTGTTGAACAGGCAATGGTAAGCAGAACGACGGCTGCTGGTAAGGTAAACGGTCACGATCCTAGGTAAGTTGGTGTTCTAAATCACTTGGCAGCGAAAGATAAGGTGAAAGTAACGAAAGCAGCAATCGAAGGGCACTAATGGAAATGTTGGATTGATGATTGATTTCTTGTTCCCCAATTTGTGCACTTACGCTCTCTTGTGCTATGTTTAGGCTTACACTAGACCATTACAAACTTGAGTAAAATAAAGATAGGCATAAACCGCCTGCCACTGGAGCTTGGGAATAGTGGAAATAAGGTTTCACCTATCAAACAAACTGTGTCAAATGGTAACAGTCAATATCACAAGCAGAGCAAGGGATTAATTTACTTTTTCATCTATACCTGTACATATCAGTGACAACATATGTACGGTTCCTCAGATTAGCATAATCTTCATGGACGTGATAGCCTTGTTGAGAACTCGACAAACAAACCAAGCGTTTTTAGTGTTGAGCAAGTGTTTCACAATTTATATTCCGCAGCACAAGGCATTTAAAAAATATCAGTAAAAACACGGTCAACTCGTTGAATCAATGCGCAATCGTAGCAGACAAGAATCTGTAACTTATCGACTGGAATCATTGTCGTTGGCCTACAATAAACAAACCACGGAACGGCCTGATTTATGGCGACAGCGGTCATTAAGCGCAAGTGCGTAACCGTGCAAATAGACGTAGCGCGAAATTTCTCGCGAGAAATTTCGCGCTACGTCTATTTGCACGGTAACGGAAGCAAGTATTGCGACAAGCGCGAGCATCGCGCCAACTGCGCAGCCGTAAGCATAAGAACGCATAGGGCCAACTGTCTGGCAGGAAACATAAACAACTCGGAACAAGCAACACACGTCAAAAGAAGCTTTTGGGTTTCATCATAGGAAACGCACTGGGTGGTAGCTGGACCCAAACCCAAGTAACTCCACTAAACCCTCCAGCATAGAATCAAGGGAACACAAAAGAATTCATTGTTCGCAATTTCATCATAGGAAACGTAATGGGTGGCGATTAGACCCAAGATCCACTAAACCCTCCAGCATAACATCACGAGACCACACAGAATGCAATGTCCGCAATTTCACTCAATACCATCGCGCTCAACTAGTATGTAAGAACGAATTTTGATATCAATAAACCACATGAAAACCTAGCCTAAAGTTTCTAAGTTTATATAATTCTTTTAACAACAACTTAAAAACCTAGATCCGTCCTGGTTACAAGTCACTTTGGAACTCCACTCTAAATTCCTTTGGTTGTTTCCCTCCGGAACTGGCTGCGCACAAAACCCTTTGTGATCCCGCACTCCGTCGGAATCCTATTGGATTTTTTTTCTAAATTCTCTTTGGTTGTCTCCCTCCGGAACTGGCTGCGCACAATTCTTATTGTTTTCCCGCACTCCGTCGGAGCCTCAATTGAGAAAGGCTTTACCCATTTCGCCGTGGTTCCGCGGAAGCCAGCGCGAAATGCTTCAGGATCTACCGTACCTTCGTCCGGTAGATTAAAATCGGCGGAGTTTTTCGCAAACTGCTATTTTGTTACCCTGTAGCGTAACAACCCTCATGTTTCGAAACATGAAAAAAGTGCGTTCAAAACGATTTGATGACATACTAAGATTTGGGGAGTTTTTTTTATAAATCACAATAAATCAGGAAGAACGGTCAAGTTCAGATTCGAACCCAAAACCTGTGATACCAGCCTCGCGCAAATTTGCACCCTTTGACAAAAGTACCTACTACAGCCACCGACAGCATCATGTTTTTTAACGTCACTGAATTTATCGAATGATTTTGGAATGAAAGCCGATATTCAATGATTCCGTCGTCGAAAAAGCATTTAGATAATATACGCCCTAATTTCCCAAATTTATTAATTAAAAACACAAATAAACAACAACACAACGAATTCACAATCTGTCGATGCTGCTATTTTTCGGTTACGCGGTTCGGTATTTTTCGGGTGTGAAGAATTGCGCTTTTGAAACAAACATAAGGGTAAACGCAGGGTAAATGTTGTACGCATAATGTTACATAGATAAATCGTTACTACACATTTTGTTAAAAAAAACCGCGGGCGCTTGAAAGGAAACCGCTTTTAGCAGAATGAAACATAACCAAACTTTCAATGCTTAGATTACAGACGTTTTCAAGCTATCTAACAATGTGAGAAGTAGTAAAAAAAAGTCAAATGCGAAAACAACCGAACGCAATTGTTTTAGTCATTGAATCTACTGTGCTGATATGCTGTTAATATTTCATTCATCATTATCAAATAGTGTTCAATTATCTTGCACTGATCCATAATTGTGGTGGAATTATAATTACGGAAACTGTTGTTTCTCATCCTCGTGATCGCTTGAGCACCCCTGTCACATGTCATGCGAGTTTATGACAGATGACAAAGCAGGCTGTCGAGTCATTTTTCCGGTAAATTCAAAGCGCAGCAAAGCGCATAATTACATCATCCACGTTAATTCGCCGATTACGACGCTGCGTTTGTTGCATCCACTCCGGCGCAACAATGGCGATTAGGAAAAAACCGGGTAACCAACAAAAACGTCCTGCTCAGCAGCGTTCGGCACGGGCCGGATTGCAATTCCCGGTAGGAAGACTGCATCGCTATTTGAAGGACGCTACGAAACTCCGGATTAGTCCGACAGCCGCCGTGTACATTGGAGCCATACAAGAATACTTGGTGGCAGAAGTGCTGGAACTATCAGGCAACGCCGCGAAAGACCTGAAGGTTAGACGGATAACTCCCCGGCATCTATATTTGTCTATTCGTGGTGACGAAGAGCTCGATATGCTTATAAAAGCACATTTCCCCGGTGCCGGCACAATCCCGTACGTACACAAGTTTCTACTCCAGAAGCCGAAAGCAAAGTAGCTGTCGAATGTGAAAAAACGCGGTGAAACGTTCTACAGCATGTACACTACAAAAGTTCTTTGTACTTGTCGGACTGTGATGAGGAATGCGATTCTGCGCTTGGTACGGAAATAAACTGTTACGGAATCAGGATTAAAACTGAGATAAGTCATTTAATTCAGAAAGAAATATGTTCGCTCACATGGGTAAGATTATAACAAATGTACGTATGTTCAAAAGTGGTTCTTTTATTGAAAACATAACGTTATATATTTTTTAGCGAAATATGACGCCGGCCTACAAAACTGCTAAGGATCGCGAAACTCCAAGACTTCTGCAGTCTATTTAATGCCATGTATGGATACGCCATTCAATTGGATATCGCAAGCGAAGAGCGGTTCCTATTGAAGCTTTATTGTAGCTATAAGAACTTTATGGGACTTTTTGGCGTCATTCTACTGACATTACTAGTCCACCGAAGCTCGATGAGTATAGTGCACTGCATGATTGGGAGGTCGTTGCACAGCTCATGGAGTGCTTCATTATAGCTGCTCCTACAACACATACGCGGCCAAAATTCCAGCTGAGCATTTTCGATTCATTAACGTCACATATTTTTGCTAATGATACGTTTATATTCTTGTTTACATTCACTACATAATGTATGTTTTATTGTTTGGTTTCTGTTCTGCATGTTTGTTCATTCGGTTGTCATGTTCACAAAGACTAGGGTGATTTGGCTTTTGGTTATTTACGGCGCTGTGCTACCGGCTGGACTACTGAACAGGAGACGATTCGGCGTGCTGGAGTAGTCCAGCTCGTCGTCCCACGGTACGTATGGTGATGGTCTGAAATTGATCTGTAATTATAATTCCGTTAATTTAAAAAAGGGCACTTCATCCTTTGGCAATCGCGGTTAATTGATCTTAGCTAGTTCGGATCTGATCTGATGTAACGCGCCGTATGCAGTTCTTGTTGGCATACTCATTCAGCTGATCGTCTATAGCCTTTGCTAGTGATGAGTCCTTTTGTATCTTCCGTTTCAAGCATGCAATGCGTCTCGGTGCCATATTTCGGTTATCTTGCAATTGAGTTTGGAGATGAGCAGCTTAGTCGCTCTTTCCTCGTCGGATAGCGATAGTTATCAAGGTCCAAACGAGGTCCATCTGAGTTTAGCGATTGGCTCGTTGAATCCACCTTCAACGCACCGGGACGACTTCACCAAATAGATGTTGTTCACTCCATTCAAAATTCGCAGCTTCACTGTTAGCATGGGCGGCCACAAGCAGGCCTTTCAGGTGTTCATTCGGAGTACGGGTTCACTGACAGGTTTACCTCGAAGTTTGTAGCCTCCGCGATTTCGGCGATCTAGCTACCTAACTCGCTGACTTGTATTCTGGGAATCTTATAACGAGCCGATTCCAGTCACCTGCCCGGGGAAAGCCTCACCGACAGTTCCTCTAGTAGTGTCACGTTGCAACTCTTATGCTCGTATACTCTTTCAGATCTGAAGTTCTTATACTCGCACACATTTTCCGCATCATTTTCCCAAGGGCTGCGAGGGTCTTCAATCGGTCATCTCTGCATGAGATCAGCCATTTCACCGACGAAGTTATCCACCATGAGAAAGGATCTTCCGTATTCGGACAACCCCAAGTAGCCTGCCATTTCTGGCTCTCGTTGACGTTGCGGCACAGGACCACAGGACCATACAACCCTCCCGCGAACATATTCGGTCTTGAGGATGGTTAATGCGTGAATTACTTTTTTATTGTGATTATATGAAATTTTACAATTCGTGGAATGCCGGTCCAAGTCGAAATCGCTGTTTTAAACGTGCTACGACGGTAGAGTGCTGTGATGGTTAGCGAAGATGGAGAAACAAAGGCCAGTAGAAGGAGGGATAAATAAAGCGATAATAGTAGAAGCATAAATAAATAATAATATTCTTGAGAAAACGGTTTATCTACGACAATATCCTTCTCAGCAACAAATCTATACTTTTTAGAACGACTTTCTGTTTCCAAGAATCATTTGCATACCTTTTTAAGCTTTTTGTTAGTGAAGTGTGTTTCGCATGTTTTTTTTAAACAAATTTGCCGCATTCAAGTTTGCTGTCGTCTTGCACAAAATCCTGGGTCGCATACACGTGATATACATCTGGTCGAGATGGTCCATGCGAAGATTTTAAAACCCTAAAATTACCCTCCCATAAAATGCTTCTACTAATTAAACGTAACTCAACGATCTCAACAGCAAGGCTGCAAGTTTTCCGCCACAATCCTCACTTGCAAGGCTTACGATGCAATGTCGCGTTTCGCTCCGTTTGCATGTGCCCAGTTTTTTTTTGAGGCCATCTTCCGAACGTGCTTACCGTGCAGCATCCCAGCACGGCGCTGCTTCTGAAACAATAAGCGGGTGGCCACCGATGCAGCAGATTGAACATGCGAACGCTGGAACACCAGGTCCGGCAAACTATTTGGAGCTACAACTCATTTGTTATACGTTCGCCTCCTAACGTTGGGAACGCGGGAAGAGGGTGGAAACCGAATGGCAAAATCGCCCAAGGCACCTTCGTCATATGGCTTTTGCGTCGCATTGGCCCTCGTAAATTGGGATGATTGGCTGCCGTTCCCATGCCCGATCCTGGCAAGCATCACTTACAGTCCAACTCGGCCCGGCAATCCAGATGTGGAAGGTGGCTGCAGGGCATGTTTAAACGAGTGGGCCAGTGGGACTGGATTTTCCATGTGGATAACATTACGCTTTCTACAGGTGTTACTGCAAAGCGCTCTTGTTGCTTTCATTTTAATTTGTTGATCCTGACCGAGAATATTAATAGCCTCGTGTGTTATCATATCGGCATTCGGAGGATTCGGAGGATTTAAATTCGTTTGGGTTTAGGTATGACCGAACGATTTTGCTTCTTATTATGCATACGATTTTTTAAGGCGTGTTACTTGAATGTCTCTTTTTATTCAACATATTTTAAGATTTATTTTAATTCCGAAATTTGTTATAATTTTCCTCACATAAAGCATCTAGTGTGAGATCATAAATGTTACTTATTAAAAGCCAGCATCCTTGGTTTCATTTTCCACTGTATTCCAATGAGTCCTTTAGTTCGCTTTTCCAACATTTTCTTCAATCTTGCTGCTCTTTTGGTGGAGTGGAATCGATTAGGTCTGCGTGCGTCGCGGCAGCACTTAAAGAATCCACGACAATTATGCAGGCTTGACCTGTCCGCGCATTCTTCTCCGGAACCAGCTGTTGCGCGACGGTGCTACGCGGTGCTTGTGATGACATGTGCTCATAAATATTAACAGCCCGTCCGCACGGTATAGCTCCGCAGGTTCGGCTTGCAGCAGCTGAAACGAGCGGCACGTGATGACACGTTCTGGTGCAATACGAGCCTTTCGGTGCAACTTTCGGTGGCTGCTAGAAAGGATCAATAGATGGATGCACGACGCATCGACCGGCGTATGAAGCTCGTTCTCGCAGGTTGTAATTTAAATAATTATTAGGGCATCATCCGTTCTTGGCGCACGTGCGCCGAACTGCTGTCATACGCGCAAGAAAGAAAGCTGCGTTTTACAGGTGGAAAAGACGCAGTACATTGTAGAATGGCATCTATTTGTTGTATGATAACAACGTCACTTGTTTGTAACCATTAATGTAATTATCATCGCGGCCCGAATGATTTCGATAGTTTCAATTGACCTCATGTTGGATTTATTATTCAGCAAAACTAATTTTACCTTTTTTAAAACATGTTGGATTTATTATTCAAAATATGATTTTTTACCTAACATATTTATAGATTATTAGTTTCTAAGCTACATGAATAATGAACTACAAACATGACTACACAAGCATGAACATTAGAAATAAAATATAACTACAAATTATGTCAGTTTCAAGCAATACGGCCAGAACGTTATAGCTGAATAAAAATAAATAAATATACATTTTGTCAAAGCAGTAACACTAAAATAATAAAATATGGGAAGATAAAATATAGAAAAGATGTAGCTTTGATATTTTGTACTATCAGTGATATTTTGTACTAGAAGTATAGTTAAGTCGAGGAAAAACAGAAATCGCAGGCTTACACTCACTTGACTTGGTTGTGCTAATGGAGTGGAGAAATTCGACTGTTACAACCAACTTACTTACCAACTTATTAATTTTATTCGCTTCGTCTGCAGACAACCAATTACTGTTCGCTAATTATTTGAAAATAACTTCGATCATTGCAGAAATCGTACAAGTTCATATTTTTTTGTCAGGTGTTGTAAGATGTAAGATACTTTTACTGTGATTTTGACAAACGTTGAAAGGGCATCTGAAACTGATTCATAAACAAACTGAACCTTTTGTGGTCAGAACATCCGAAAGATTGTAAATCCATCCACCGTAAGCTAAACCTGAACAAATAATCTCCCCCCCCCCTCTCCACCATACCTCATGCCCGAAGTATACCTACCTTCGGTCGGTATAAGTTCAAGCGCAATGCGAAAGAACCTCTCTGTAGGAAGCGCATACTTTCAGGGATCGCGCATGGCACGCTGAAAAGGAACAGGAACTCAATGGCGCGAGGGCAAATATTTAAAACAGAAAACGCAAATAAAATGCGGCACGCGCTTAGAACCATCCGGGATCCGGGATTCCGTGGGCTGAACAGACGCCGTCTAGTCCATTGTCTAGGACTCACGGCTGCTACTTCCTGCTCCTTGGTCTTTGAGGTACCTCTGCGCAGCAGCAGCAGCAACCACACCGGTTGTCTGGTAATTGAAGTGTAGAATATCAACACATGTTCCGGATGCAATGTGCACGGAGCTGAATTTGTGGGTTTGTTCAATCGTACATGTCGCGGTTCATACTGTTCCTTTCTATGCTGAGCTGGACGGAGAGGTGTGAGAGAAGGCTAGGAATTATTTCAAGGGGAGTGAATAGCTGCGCGCGCTTATGCTTCAGCATGGAACGTGCCCCTGTTGCTTGACTTCACACAAAAGATTTGAATGTCTGTACACAAGTCTAACAACGGCCAAGCGCACAAAGCGATTCCCTCCCCTTTGCTGTAGTACGGTAGATCTTGAAGAAATTGTCCTTCAGCGCACATACCCTGCAATTAAAGTGCAGCTTGCGCTGTTCTCGCTGCGATCGTGATCGATGTACCTACTGACGTAATTTTAACTGCTTCTTTTTCGATGATTATGTTGCGGAGCGTGTTTATGGCACGATGCATGTACTTGGAACAATGTTTGCATCATCCGTTGGGATTGAAATTTGCACTTTTGTGCACCGCAAAAACACATGTTTCAGAATTGTATATCTAATTTAAAATATATTTTTTAAATTTGTTTTTATTGTATACTTCTCAAATATTTTTCAATTTTCATTTCAACCAGCTCAAATGTCTTTGACAACAATATACTTGAAACAGATTTTTTCTTTCTTTCTTCATTTATTTATTATTATTTATTTTCTCAAAATTGTCCACCGTGGGTTTAACAATAATTAAACTTGGAACTAGCGTGACGATAGGAAAGTGAGGAAGGTAAACATTTAAGAGGACGGCCGGTTACGGAGACTATATCGAAAAGCAGATAAAGAACGATTGAGATCGAACAAGGTAGCAGCAGTTGCACGCAAAAGTGGATCTCAGGCACCTACAGCTGTATGACGCGTTTTAACAAATATGAGTGTCCGGGGACGTAGTTGGTGACCAGGTGCATGAAGTCCAATAGAGGAAAGAAGGGAAGGAACATCACATTTATTAAGAAGCAGGGAAGCAATAAAGGAGAACTGAGTATGAGATCGACGAGTCTCCAAAGTCTCCAGACCTAATATTTGACAATAATATTCTTCTATTCTTCTCTAAAATTCTTCTCTAAAATAGTATGAAATGGTACCAGTGGAAGCAATATTGAAAGGGTATCGACGACCTGGTAGCTAGCGGCGCTGGTCTTTACCGGGTGGTATCGGTACCAATATCATCCATATCATATCAACTGAATCCTTTCTTCTCCTTTTAAATGTAGACTATCCCCCTATGGCGTCATAGAAGCCTAATAAGTCGTAACACAGTAGGCACGTAAGTAGAAGATGTTTTGTCGCTGAGGAGATTTATTACTGGTAGTTAAGTTAAGTTCATTATTACTCCTCCTTCTATAGCTAAGTGCTCATGCACAACATAACAGAGCCCATTAGTTCAAATCCCAACTTGACCGGATAACGGATAGTAGTTTCAAATCATGAAAAATCTTAATGAGCCAGCACGACCTGCCTACACACTGTTTCCGTCAGGTCCTGCTCTACTTGGTTCAACGCTTGCTATGTTTCTCAGCCAGCTCATCCATCCGGCCTTCGCCACCATCAACATGTTTGGTTCGCCAAAAGACTCAAACATGACCCAGGCGCCTATACCTGTAAAGGATAGGGAAACAATCCAAGATGCCATGTAATACGTACCTCGTGTGCTGATCGAGTTTTCGGAATCGCAAGAGTTTGTGGATCCCGTAGTAGATTTATCTGAGTAATGCATCTTTTTATTGCTCATGTTATTCACTTCACGAATTTACGATATTAGAGGTATTAGAACTTCTCCACCACCTCGAAATCGTCGCCGTCCACTGTTACTCCGTATCATCCGTTCCTTCGTCGCATTTATCATTAATCTAATCAGGTGTGTGCCTTTCAATGGTGCAATCATAGGTCCAAGAAGGTTGTCAGTACTTTTCTTTCAGTTACTCGATAACTATCTTCGAAGTAACCCTTCGGCCGCGGCAAAGCTAACCGTTCATTATGCGAGGAATAAAACTTAATCAGCAGCCTGGGATCAAACACAACAAATCAATTATTTGGCGCGAAAAGTGGTCGGCTCTCTCGGACACGCTCGACCCAGAGGGCAGCGGTTTTGGGTGGTCCCGCGCTAATTCGATCCCTCCTCGTGAAAACAAACCCCTTCGGGTGTGTAGCAAGATTAAACAATCGCGTTAAGCGAGCTCCGGTTAGAATAAAAAAAAACGATGTAAGAAAGAACAAACAGCATACACCAGCAACGGAGGTTTCATCGGCTGATTATCTATCTATAAAAGTGATGGGCAAGGTTTTTTTTGTTCTGTTCCTCCTTCTTGTTTGTTAAATGCCCCAAGTGTTACACCACAATTTCATTTCATCATCTCCCAGTTTTTGTGGTTGTTTCAATTTCTCTTCACGGCTCGCTTCAGGAATCTTTGATCAACCGATGGCGTGGTCAGGCTTTGCTTTAATTCCAACCGGACCGCACTAGTAGCGTTATTAATGACCGCCCAAAGCGGCCAACATCAGGACTAAGCAGCAACTGGTGGGCTTTCATGGCGCTCCCACGACGGACGCTCCCATGACGAATCGTGTTAGGATTAGATTTTGTTTTAGAGCGGGTGGGCTTGAGACGCTGCTTTCACATTTCAATTAGTATTAATTTAAGGTGTAAGTATGTACCGTTCCTTATTTCGAAAAATGTATGAAATAGTTGGAAATTGGTCCTAGTTGTAGTCTTTTTCGATGTTGTCCATTTGCCTAGTTCATTATATTCCTTTTAATACACATAGTACACATAGCATAATAACTTCATTTCTATATATATTGGAGGTTATGAAGGTTTAATTTCCATATATCTATATTTCTATATATCATGAACGTTATGGAGGAAGTTAAATAAATAGAGAATAATAAGGAAGTTAAATAAATAGAGAACTTGCAATCATTTAGAAGTAATAGCAGAAAATTGATTACAACAGTAAATAAAAACATACACATCGGCCAATGCGAAAATTCGCTGCAACATTTTCATATCACCGCTTTTGATCCGGGATCTCTGAGAGCACTGAAATGTCCTAAGGCTGCTATCGTTTGAGAAGCTGAGCAAATATAACCACAAATTTGTGTGATTACGATGTTCAAAAGCAGCACGGTGTGTCGTAAAGCAAATGTACCGCCGGGGGGAAACGCACGACCAAAACCAAAAAACATTGTAGCGCGGGAGGAGAAATAAGCTGTGCTAATAGGCGACGAGAATGATCCCAACATACACAGGGTGAAGCCGAAAGCTTATGCGCGGTAGGCAGCAGGTGTTGTCGGAAGACGAGCGAGAAGCTGCGAGAAAAGTTGTACACGGTACGGCGATTTGACAAACAAACACTCGAACCGAATGAACTCACCGCGCCAAGAGTGGTTTAAAGGACCCACAGGACCGAACGAGGCATGGCGAAGGGTCAAGGATGAACGGAGCTGGCCGTGCCGGGTACGATCAAATGTCCAAGCGCCTGCCTGCACTTCAGCGCTGCATATGAGGCCGAGAAATTGGCCTTGTGATGCATCTCCCCGGCTTCCCGGGTGGTGAAACGCCACCGCGCAGCCCTAGGGGCCGAGGCAACGTTATTAGCCGTAATGCGTTGCGGTCATTTGCCGTTTGTTGTTTTCGATAATTAGAAGGCGGACGACCGGGCTCTGTTTGCTTACGGTTTGTTTTGCCGGGCTCGTCCCGCTTTTGAACCTTACCGTGGTTTCGAACGGTTCTGGGGCGCGGCAACAGCACAAACGATCGATGACGAAAGCCACCGCCGCGTGTCGATCGCCGAAGGTTTTTCATAATTATATCGTCTGTCTGTCCCTAGTTGATGCCGTGATAGACGATCGCGGTTGTGGGCGAGAAGACCCACGTCAGTCGATCCTCCTCGGTCGCGTCGGGTCTGGCCTTCGGTCGGCCGAACGCTCGTCGGGATACATCCCAGGAAAGGTGAAGAAAGCCCGGAACGGCTTTTTTTTGGCAACATCCTCCGCCCCAAAATCAACATACCAATGACACCGATTTGGGAAACGGTGGTGGGCTGCTCCACGCTGCATTTGTTTCGCTGCACAAGGACACGAATGATTAATGGGGCCCGCATAACACATTAAAGGGAGGTACCGTTCTGTTGAGGCACCGCTGTTGGCGGAATGATCGCATTAGACCACCGGGACTGTGTCGGACGCTTTAATCATTGTAAAATTACTGACGCTGATGAAACTTTTGATAAAGATGAGATTTTTTGTGTGTGTTTCAAACTTTGAACCGATTGGGGCATGACAAAAACAGAGCGATTTGTAAAGTTTTGTTGATTAGATGTGAAGGTATTCCATTTCAAGGATCACATAATCGTAATATCCTCGCACAAAAGATCCTATGATGCTTATGACTTTGATTCGAAGATACGATTCGATACAGAAGATACAATTTCCGAAATTTTCATTAGCTTAAATCACATTTTGAAAACCACCCAACTGGTTAAAGGGTTATAACCCGAGGGTTATAACCGCGTCTAGATTGAAGTTCATTAGATGTTTAATGTGCTGACATTGATTATTAATGCACATTAATATTTATTATAATTTGACAACCCTTCACTTTCGTAATTATTTATCGTTAAAAATAATTTTACTTATCTCCCTCAAACTCTCCGCTTGCAATATTTATGTACTTAAAGCATTTATAGAATATCTAACTGTGACGGTGATATTTAAGTGAACAATTTACATACAAAAGCAATTATTGGGTATTTATTGGAATGACTTCAAGTACATTGAAACGCCTGGTTGACCAAGAACTTCTTTCGGGTTCTGTCTTACTTGTGTTCATAAAATGTGTTTTACACATGTTTGAAGTACTACATTGAGGAACTCAAAACAATCTTGAGCACGTTTTTATAACATCCCACAACCTCATTGATCTTGCATAACTACTTTTTTAAGATCGCTTAACACTGGCAAAATATGAGTCTTTCGATCATGCGATCTTTTCATTATTTCCTTCGTTAAGCGATCCTTCAATTCTTATCCTATATCTTCACAACAAAAACGTAGTTTAAATCCCCAAACCCTAAGCTATAAGAGCACCGTTACAAAGACATAAAATGTTATGCTTGCAGTGCTTACAGCACGAGATTAGACCCCACAACCGAATCGATACAGCAGCAACCATCTGACTACACGTCCGGCCCCCGTCGGATCCCAAGGTCCTGAAGGATATTATTAAAGGCACGAACGAGACAACAGCCCGAATGGTGCAGCCCGGACCCGAAAAGTGCATCTGGCGGAGTCTACTGTGTCGTGGTCATGGAGTATAAACCTGGAAATGGTCTGGCATTTAGATACCCAATTAGCTTCTAAGTTTTTTTTTGTAAACACACACAGACACACTTCATCAAGACTTCGGCTGCGTGCCAGCAAAAGGCGTGCAGAGCTTGAAATGCAGAGTGACCCGGGTCCGCCAAATCACGGGCTCTTCCTTCTGCGCAGTGATCAAAAGGTACCGAAGGGAATTAGGACGAATCTTCGGGTTCGGCCGAAGAAGTGTGTCTCGCTGGCCGTGGAATGTTCCTCCAGCGTCCAGGCGCTTTGAGAAGGGGGAGCAGTTAAACCGCCGACTCGATTCCCGATGCTTGCCTTCGCCTCACCGGGCTGACGTGTGCTGGGGATGGTCTTTCGGGTTGGGTTCGGGTGCTTTTTGGGGGCCATAATTTTGCCCCCTCACTTGGGACGCCTTTTCGTAGTTGTTGTGGTGGTGGAGGAGGAGAAGGAGGTGGTGCAGTTGATGGCTTTCAAGATGCGTTTTTGCGACTGATTTCTGATTCCGTGGCTTCTATTGCGAAACCGTTGAGACCTTCTCGATCGAAGCAAATGGGTCTCGTTTTCGGAATGGTATGCCGCTCTGATCCGCATACTTGCACTTTTTACTCTTGCAGCTCCTTCAGAAGGCAGGTAGACTATTCCCGTGTGCGCTGCTATAGATGGAGATAATTACAGGGCTGTGGAAAACCAATCATAAGCCAACAGCACCGCACGAGTCTGGCACGGATCTGGCCGATCGCAGTCGCAGTTTTTTTTGTTGGTTGGTGTATCGATGCAGCCCGTGCGTCAGTTTGACCGTGGTGCGTTTTGTGCATTATTATGGACATTCCTTGATAATTGCTGGCTCCTTAGAGCGGCACGAAAGCGTGTCTTTACGGTGGCTGCCACTGGACACTGGAGCACACTTACCGTGGATATTTTGCGAATGCTAACTGAAGGTGCCGTAGTGTTAGATTTCAAATGCGATATTTATTCAACTTTTTGGAATTATTGCGCTCAGGAACAAGTTATCTGTTCAATATATAACGAAAACAAACTGAGGAAATGTCCCCTGACAATTTCGTACTCTGAAAGTTTGTTTTTCTGAAAGTTGAACTACATTCTTGTGATCTTCCGGAAATTATAAGAGCCTTACAACGTCATTATATATTTTGGTCAACTACTGCTTCTAAACCGCGTGGTTCAGATGCTATCCATCCATCTCAGTATAAACCTAAACCGCATCTATCCTGGTGTAATCGGCCGAATTATCTAGTCTACCGGAGTCTGGCGATTATAAAACGTTGCATTGTACTCTGGTTATCGTAGAACTCATAGATCTCGCTGTTGTTGCGTCTTCTCCGTTATTCTTCCATACATACGGGAAAGGGCAATGCTACTGAATATCTCCCTGATGAGCGCGTCTATGAGTCGGGCCTTCGTCAGTTTTAGTCAGGGATGTCAGCTCATCTTGGAGTCGTATGTGGGTACCTAGACAATCATTTTTATCCGATAGGCTGCATCATTTTGATTAGTTTAAGACCACTACTGACTTTTATTTCGAAATAGGCGATGTTTTTGACGACTGCAAATATGTAGTTCTTGACGATCACCAATCCGCAGGTTATGGCGTGATGATTAAACAGCTGATCATAAAAAATAAGCGATTGCAAATCGAGATACCCGACTATAGATACCTTTCGAACTTCAATTTAATACATTTTTCTTGAGTTCATTTTCTTTCTTAAGGGTCCTGAGCTAGATTTTTATATGATTTTATCTTATGGAAATATTGTTCAGTGTAACGTTGGACAAGTAGCGTTGCACCGACTTGCTACTGATTTCCTACAGTTTTTTTTAAATGTTTGAAAGCAGTGACAGCATGCAGTCTTTAACTTTTCCTATCAAAAGCAATAAATTTACTTTTTTTATTCCTGTTTTCATCTCCAAACAGCTATAAAAAATAGTCCTGAGAGGATATTTTTTATATTTCGGAAGCATCACTTCTGCTCACACGTGCAAGCTGTCACTTGTGTCGGTGTTAAACGCTTGTTTCATCTTTCCATCCTGTTTTAAACCGTTGAGGCATCATGTAAAAAACTGTAAAAAAAAACTATCCTTCACGTGGGCGAATGTGAGTAAAAAAATATTTATTTACTAAAGAGCATTTTGTTTTGACTGTTGCTTCTCGTTGGGAGTTCTCGTTCGTTCTTTTTGTTGTGTTCGTGTCTATGTTTTTTAATTTCACAATTGCCTTTTTTTCGTCCATTTTCCACCCAGTTTACTCTGTCGTTATTCTTTTTAAACGGTTCATTAAGTCATCTTCCGGGGTCCTGTTGTGGTTACGTTCGATTTTTATGTCGTTTGTTTTCTCTTTGTAGAAGTGAAAAAATGAACCACATGAATGTGAACCAATAAATGAATAAAACACTTTCACTGCCAGCGATTTAGTCATGCGTTCAAAATTAGTAAACACAGTCGTATCATGTTGTACTTCACCAGGTGATGACTGTTAAACAAGAATAAATTATATTATAATGTGTCCTGCATTTTTCTGGAACCAGCAATGCCATTGTCATCATCTGCCCTTTTGTAGTCCCGTTCATGCCCGTTGCATATTGCCAAAACGGAACAACGGAACGACGATTTATGTATCTCTCGTACGTGAGCGAAACTCAACTCCAATATCCGCATCATACCGATCGGCACCAGTTGGCCTCCCACGAGCTTCCTTCCACAAGCTGTCTTTGAATGCAGGGAAACATGATCTGCATCCCTCCCCGAACGTGCGCGGCATGATAGAGGGACATGCATGTTCTTTCCGCAAGGATATGGATTTCCCCCGCCTGATGGCGTCGTTAGTTCCGATCAATTCCGCTTCGCTGTAGGTCGAAAGCAGTAATAAAGAACACGGGACGGAAGGGTGTCTAGTGCATTAATGGACGCACCCGGGAAGCACCTTGTACGTGACATGTGCGACGTTTGAAATTTTTCCATACACCTTTTTCTTTTCGTCTCTATCGTCGTCGGCTGACGACATTGTGCTCAAAGGCGGGTGCATGCATTTAGGAGAGTTTAGGGAGCTCAGTTGGCTTTTCATCTCAGTTTTTTATATTTTATAATCAAATCGTGCAATATGTCCGTATTTCGAATACTTGAAATGGCAATACATGATAAGCAAAGTCCTAGGTCTAACAGATACTTACAGAGGTTTTTGAACTATGCTTGTTGGTATATAAAAAAATTTTTGGAAAGTATGAATGATGAAGTTACAACGAAGTATTAGCATCACAATTTGCGTATCCTTACATTCGTTTACGAGTTTATTTAGTTTTATTATTTTATTTTTCAAGTCAAAGTTTAAGATATAAATGTCTAAAAGTGCCATACAGATTTGAAAAACAAACATCTACGCGTACCCCACGTCGAATTGACAGATTTCAAGATGATGTTTGCATCCCGGTGGCCCCTCAAGTGATTGCCCCTTTGAAATCTAACCGTTTTTAAAACATCTCACTCACAGTGCTCTCACCCTTGCACTTAACCTTTCACCCAACCAATTTGGAACGGAACCGACATAATTTACCTTTCGTCTACGAAAAGTGTCCGTAAGCGAATGTCAATGCAAGGCGGTACAAAAGACTCGAAAGCACCACCTCCGTGAAGCGTGAACCCCTTTCACCAACCAGCAGCGTTTAGAGACATTTTTCGTGTAGGTTTCAGCTCAGATTAGTTTGTTTTCCTCCTTGGGCCATGTGGTTTGCCGTACCGAGAGAAGCCTGTGGTCTTCCAGGCTCTCTACACACTGTCGCTACCGTCAATATCTAATCTTCTTTCGGAAAGACAAATACAGATTGCTGAAGTGAACAACGAGTGTACATCATATGTCGGAAAACAATTACACGTCAATTAGCATTTATTTATGGAGGGAAACTATTTTTCATAAGAAGCAGAACTAAATCGTTCAAACACCATTACTGCTGTTGAGAGTTCTGTTTGTGAAATCTCTACGAAAATGTCGATATCACACGGATGAAATGCTTTAGGATTGTTCTTGATAATTGTTCTTGATGTAGATTACTTGATAACATAAAGCTTTGTGTTGCATTACTTGAACATAAATGCCCAATTAGTGTAGGAAACTGACTAATGAATTGGAAAATATAATCAAATTCTTCAAAATTGAAGAAATTGAAAATATTCAGACGAGATTCGTTTTGTGTAACGTGTTGCTGAAGAATACCCATGTTAAGTACTGCAAAACTTTCACCGGTCCGGTGATCTTACACAAATCCCTCGCCGGCCATGTGCCGTACAGCCCTCGGTCTGCGCTAGGGCATTAAACTTAGCCAAATTGGGGAAATTAGAACACAATACTGCAGTGAATGAATTATGCGGAAAATTTCCAAACAAAGCACGGCAACGGTCGTACATTATTCCGAACCAGGAAGTCCCTGCTAAGCTGACACTGGTGTCGGCAAATAGAGGGCAAACAAATAGAGCCAAATTGAGACGCCGTACCGGGACGGCGAGCTGGCCTCGATGAAAGCTGGCTGGATGGGACGGGATCCAATTGTTCTGCTGCCTCTTGCACATTGTCACTACAGCTTTCGGCAGACGCGTATGTTTGGCAGCGGCTACGGAACAGAAGGAATGACGATAAAGGGGAAAGGATCGGTGCTGGATATTTTCGGTCCGTAAAAGTGGGCACCGGAGAACCAAACCTAATTCCTGCGGCGGCGTGCCCGGTGCGATGGAAAAAGGACATAAAGGACTTGCCGAACCGATCAGCAAATAAATCATCACCAACTATTAACATCTTCCTGGCCAGGGATTGGCGTGAATGAATGCTGCCCAACACGGAAAGCAACGCAAAGTCCATCGGGTTCCATAAGAGGCCGAAGAGGTTCGCAAAAGAACCATCTGCATCTGGTCGAAACATCCGTTCGCACAGTTGACAACTGGCTACATGTGTGGCATGCGTGATCGTAGCGCTACGGAAACGCCAAATTCGTATTCCGCCGCTTAATTTTACATCACCTGGGTGCGTGTTGTCATAATTGCTCGTGAGGGGCGAAAAGGCAGTGTTTGGCGTGCGAATGAACATTTGTACTCATTGCTGTTTCGAAACCTCGAAGGAAGGATTAATGATTTTCTTGGGAATCTACGATCGAGTGTAAGAATCATCATACCCAGCGTAACATGATCTTTAATGACGTTGGATCCCAGTGGGGTGGCGATGTTTGACTCGTCAGTCGGTACTTACATTTTTGAAGCTTATAATTTCGTGTTATCGTACTGTTTCGTACTTCCTGTCCTAATGACAACGTTATTAGTTTCGGTTCTTTGCTCTAAGGCATTCAGGTAACATAAATGCTATTATCAAGTAGATGAATGAACTTGTATTTATTAACAGCGTATTGCATTCTTCTTCATTATTATTACGTATTTGCTTCATTTGCATGCTTTTGGAAATTGCCATGCATTGTATAACACATCTTCGTTATTTGACGAGCACCTTTAAATTGATATTATTATGCACTGTTTTAAACATTTTTTAAAACACTTTACAGTGACGGCAAAAAATAAACAACTTTTCAGAATTTTGCATGATTTTAAAAATTGTTCTTGATTGAGGCATACTGTTAGTTAGTAGGTGTTAATACACTCCGTAACATAACTATATGCCCACCTGTTTTTTGAGAATACAACGAAAACTTGAAGAGATAGATGAAAACGATGTTCTACTAAGTTGTAGATAGTAACAAAATGCGTCTGTGACGAATTTTCTTATTTTTACACACACTAATACTATTTTTTCACCACTGTCAAAATCGCTCCATGTAACATAACTATCATTTTTTTTCGATACAAATAATAGTTTTAAAATTCGATTGAAAATATAGGAAACATTTAACGATTTTAAATTATGTAGGAATATTTTTGAATAATTGTTTAAATGCATCATGATTTGCTTAATGCACATTTTAGGCACTAAATAAGAGATCGCTATATTTTTTTTTGGCAAATTTTATTTGAAACCCTTTGTAATTATTTTACCTTCTACGTGGTTCAAGCTTTGTTTCTGATATTTTATTTACTGATCGTAAATGTGTGGCTCATTTATTTATTTATTTATTTATTTATTTATTAATATATTCATGTATCATCGTCATCGGGCGATAGCCTAAACAACGGAACTTAAAAACTAGGTTACAATAAAATACATAAACTGATTAAGACGCGGGACGATAACGCAAGAACTGACGCAAATGAGACGTGGAGATGTTGAAGTCGATCAAAGAACCTAACTTATTGTATTCAATTAAGCATTTTATGAACGGATCGTTGATACCAAATTGGCTATGCCTAAAAGGAATTCTGAGAAGCGGCCTAACTCTAAGGTTTCTACTAGGGACGGAAAAATCAATATTCTCGATAATCGTGGGAGCATCAATTTCGCTATTGAGTAGTTTGTGAACGAACAAACATTGAGCAGATTTTCTTCTTGATTCAAGTGTTTCCAGTCCAAATAAGAGACATCTAACATGATGAGGAGGACGTGGCAACTGACGCGACCAGGGAAGACGATAATACATAACACGGGTCACTTTCTTTTGAATGTTTTCGAGCCTTTGAATTAAAGTTACTTGTGATGGACACCATATAATACTAGCAAACTCAAGGATAGGACGAACTAAGCCACAGTACAGAGATTTAATGCAATAAGGATCATTAAAATCCACAGAGACGCGCAGAATAAAACCCAACATTTTGTTGGCCTTAGATATAATAGTCTGGCAATGGTTCATAAAATTGAGTTTACAATCTAACGTCACTCCTAGGTCTTTAATCACTGTGATGCGGGGAACGCTATTTTGGTCGAATTATATTTTGTGCTGCCCATAAATGTATAAATAAGTTCTAATTAAGCTGCTATTTTCTACCCAATTTAATGTTCCTCGACACTGGCTCAACAACATAAGACAGAATATATTGTTAATTTATCACAACATTGACTTATTTATTAAATCATATTATTTATTCATTTTTTAAATATATTTCAATGCATGCAAATGCAAATGCAATGCAAAAAATATCGAGACGGATTCAAACATATTTGCGAAACGGTAAAAAATATAGGGACGGAGTCAAAAATGTTTGGGAAACGGTAAAAAAAACTCTGAGAAAGCGTAAAAAAACTTCGGGATACCCTGTAACTAGGGGCCACATCATACGGAGTCATAAAAATGAGAATGACGCATCTTCTAAAAATCATGCATGCTTTCCTTTGTAAATCTTTTGAAGCAGATAACATAGCCAATTGTTTGGAGGTTCGATATATTGCAATAAAAAGTTTTGCTCGAGATAACTAGCTAAATTCATCTAAATAAATTCATGATAATTTCTCTCTCCATGACTATACGTCAGTATGAGTAACAGCCAGAGATCAACAGATGCGACATCGATTCAGCGAACAATCAATGACCCTGTTTAGAGCGGCTGTAAACCATTTACTGACTCTGCCCTCACCGCCACACAACCTTAGCCCGTCTGGAATGGGCTCGAGCTGCAATCGACGGCATAACCTACCAAACGCCACGAACCGACGTCATGTGCCCGGTGCGTTCTGAGCAGTCGTATGTAACTCGATCCCAGACGTTGGTCGCACGTGTTTGAGTGCTCGAGTTTTCGGAACAGTTGGGATCGATGATGCCGACCGGGCGCTGGTAGCACACAGCGGCAGCAGCACCGCCCGAGCCGGCAGTTAATACTTCCGTTTTTATTTCCTAAACGGTTTTTAACACATTCCACAGCAACTTGCAGCAACCGGATGGAGGTGGAAAATACGACATTCAGCTGCAACGGCGCACGAACGGCGCACGGCCACGCAAGGTTGGAGGCATTAATATGTGTATCGATGGTGTTATTAAGTGGAGTGCTTTTACTTGCGCGTAAGTGGTCGGTTGAGAGGATGTTTATTTTTGGTAGCACCGCGAGCACCTAAGGGATGCGGCGCTCTGCAGCAAATTGTCATCAAAAGTAAGAGTTGTATGATTTATGGTTTAAAAAAGCTTCAACATCCTTTTTATTCAATATTGTTTTATGTTTTTGTTCGCTGAGAGTTACACCTCTTCATGCGTTTTGTGTAGCCTTACATCACATGTTGTACATCACACACTAAAGAAACCCGGAAATTCTAGTTCACTATCCAAACAAGATATTGTCAAATATGTTTCCATTCGATAATTTAGATTACTAACCAAATTCGCTGTAAATTGAACAACCGTAAACATCACAGGTTTATGGCGGTTCACCTTTCCATGTGTTCCGTGAACAACGGTAAGGAAGCATACGTCATCGGCTGCTCTGTGCTCACCGGATACGGATCATTGCCGAATAAGGCCGGACGCACTGATCCGTTCGCTAAAGCCAGCGTCATAACACTAGCTCGCTTGTTGCTCGTACACATCACATCACTACAGCTGAACCGTTTTGTTCCTTTTCCTTTTCGACCGTTTTGTTCTTCTGCGCTCGCAGCCACTCGTTTCACCGGAAAAAAAGACCTCGTCGGTACAAACTGCACTTATTTGTTGACACAACGGCCCCAAACGACCTCAGATTATGGCAGCCACACGAACATCAAACGGTGACTGGGATCTAGTTTTTCCGGTCGTAAAGTAAGCCACGTTACGGCTATTGAGAAAACCAATAAACGTATAAGTAAGGTCGAGTTCATCAGTCAGCCCCGCCGTGTCAGTCGTCACAGCCGCGTGCGTGCGTGCGTGAAAAGTCCGACTGACAGACTTCAAAAATGTTGCGCGCGGCATCAGTCACCCTTCGGGAAAAAGGATTGTTTGTAAACGATTAGTTCTACCGAACAGGCGGCGTCTTGGGAAGGGGAATAATTGCCTTTAATTGCGTTTCACTATAACCGGCCGCGGCCTAACTGTTCCGACACTGCCGAACGCCTTTCTTGAGCTTTCCTTGAGCGCGGAACAGAAATCCTGGTAAACCGATCCGTGAACGGGGTTTGCCGTACCACGACGGCAGTGGATTGATTGACTGATTGATAGATAGAGTGACGAGCTATCATCGCCCGTTTCGGTACGGTACGGTGAGAACCGATGAGGCTTGCAACCATCGTCACCATATGGCACCGGTGGGTCGGAGGACCTGGTAATAACGACACTTATGGTTCTCGTTCACCTTTAACATCGACTGTCGTCCACGATCTGGCTCACTTGTTATGCATATGCTGAACCCTATCTGATATCCGAGTTCAGACGAGGAAGGTTAACACTTGGAATAGTTGATTGTTGTATGTTTTTTTGCTAGCCTGCTAATTAGAATGTATGAATGTATGAAGTATCAATATCTAGTTTTTTTAATTAACATTATGTCAAAAAAGATGATACCGGGTATCGATTCTAATGTTGCAAATCGTAAAACGATTCCAAAATGTATTAGGTTTTATCTCATTTATGCATTTGAAGTATTGAATGCTGAGGCCTAAACACACAATAGTATCTTAAGCCAAATGATTCTCAAATCTATTCTCAAATCATCAAGTCAACAAATTTAGACAAATAACTTAAGAGCTATTAAAAAATGCCTATGAAAAATGCTTTACACTTGAATATAAAGAAGAAAAGAAAAGAGAAAACGGATTATGAAACTAAAATAATTGGCGTACAAGTGGTGAAATTTTAACCCAATAATCAAACAACAAATTTGTATGTTGACCGTCAGTGTTAAACTTTCTTCTAGCATATAGCTAAAGTAAAGTGGCACTATAATCCATGTGTCCTGAACATAACTAAAAACAGTATAGCCGCAAGCAAATCATGCTTCCGAATCCACGGTTATTATATACATAAATTCATAACATAGCATAACATAACTTAATCATGAATAATTTGTCCAATTTTTGTTATTTTTTATAAATATTATTGTGTAAAACTTGCTTAACATTGTAATATGAATTAGAATGCAACACTTATAACACTTTAACATAGAGCTTTCTTCGATGAATAATGATGATTCACCCATTGTTTCGCTTGAAACTTTAGAACATCTTATTAGAGCTCAATTGTTTGTGAACATGATTGCGAATAAGTAGTTTGCTGTTTAATTGACCATCACATGAGATTGGAAATTATCTCACATTATCTCTTAAATGAGTAATTAATGTACTAATGTCTGAGAAAACTGGGTTTAAAATTATTAGCCAAATATATTTGACATTTTTTCAAAATACAACACATGTGCAGAATGTTCAAGGATGTTAGAAGTTGAGCTGTAAGGATGAAAGAGATCACCCCTTCGCTTTTATATGAATGCTCATCTTTGAAGCATCTTCTCCATATGAAATTATATTTCTTTTGTATAAAAATGTAACATCATAAAAAGGTTAGTGTGGGTAATGTCGCATTTTCACAAGCGACGTTCCGACTGTTTGGCACGTCGGTTTGTTTTAAACAACTGCCAACCGACGCACACACACCTCAACCGGAACGATTATCCGTTACTGCTCGGGAAATTGTTTTGGGGTACATTTGACGAAAGTATTTCCGAAATAATTTTGCTCAAATTTAATTCCCCCAAAAGCACCCCTGTATTACCCCGAAAAAAAACAAAAACAAAACTGCACAGGTGTGCGGGTTCAAACGACGCTGACCTCCAAGCGCATCCAATTGGCATTTAAAATATTCCTCGCGGCTTCCCAGAACAATGCAGCAACATCAAAAGCGAACTGATGTTGGCGAAGGGATAAATTGACTGCTGTATTGCGGCATCTTGTCAAAATATCTGATCGCATTAACACACAATTCAGGGTGGGGGAATAAGCTGCCGCGTCCCATCCGAAACGGAGCAAAATGCAATTGCTGCTGTCTGTTACTTTTATATTTCAAAAGTTTCAACACCCGCGGCTTCGTTTGTTCGAACCGACTGCAAATAATTTCTTGGTCCCGTTGGGTGTAAAGATCTTTCGCAGTCGGTTGCATCGGGTGCATTGCAGTACATGCATCAGTATGCACTTTTTTTTTTTAAATATGATGGGGTGCAAGAACAACGGTTTAACGGTTTTATGGGTACGTTTGAAATTCCAAGTGTTGCTCAACGAAAGTTCATGAACTCGTGGACTTTCGAATTTATATTATATATCTATTTCAGGGTTAATACTATTACTATTTTTATCCTATACTACTTGTTACTTAAGAGACGATATGGGGAATAAATAACAGTCGCAGTAAAAGAAAAGTACAGTGAGGCACAGATATGTTTTTAATTCAGCAATTGTTCTTATTCATGTTATTATCTGTGTGCTTGAATAATAATAAAAAGTTGTTATCAATACTTTTCAACAAAAATTATTGATTTTTACTTGAAGAATGCGTTTATTAGTCTTTTCGCAGAATCTAGTCCATTTTCTACCAATTGGATGGGTTGGAACATTAGATGGATAATAAAAAAAGTTAATAGCATCGTTCACCGTCAAGCTCATCAGTTCTTTCTTCCACAAACACCTGATAATTCTGAACGATGGCTCCATGAATCAACGAACTTTACTATTGATTGGAGGCCGAAAGCAATTAATACAACAATAAGTACACTTACGCCAGCCTGGCACCAACGCAGAACTCGATCAACGACGCCAACCCGATCGGAAGCAAACACCCGACAGCGCGGCATCCAACAGAAACAAACACGTCGAAATGAAGACGAGTAACTGGCGCAACGCTCACTCCAGAAGTGTGGGAAAATGTCAGTTCCTCATTCCACGCGGGCCGAAACGGAAGACGGAATTCCTACCTGATCACAGCTTCCGCATCTACACACCCACCTACGGCCGGGATAATAACGCATGTGGACGGAGCCGGACGGAGAGGCAAGACACCAACAACCGAACGCACATCGCGCATAACGCAGCTTGAAAGAAGCGTACTTTAACGTATTTGTTGAATGAAATCAAATGATGCCGGTTCAATTAAATGTTATTACGTACTTATGCCCATCATTATACATTTCGTACACCTTTCGAGCGGCAAAAGTGGTAGTAGTACCGACGAGAGCCTAGCTTTTGCGCCAAAAGGACAGAGTCAGCTGTGAAAGAGCGCGAGCAACATTAATCGATTTTTCGTTTCCAGAAATAGATTGGAAGCGGAACAGGGAACATCCAACTGAGCGAACCGTACATTTAGATAGTTTGAAAAACAAATTCACAATTTGCTGGATATAATCAATTTATTAGTTTTTTTTTGTTACTGTGAGAATTCGACATGCACATTTTAAATTTTTGATCGAAATATTTCAATGACACTCTTCACACTGTTTTCATCACCTTATACATCTTAAACATTGAAAATCTGCGATCGGTTGCTGTGTACAACATATGACATGACTGTTGGTGATATGACATGACTGATTGACTGATTTACAGTTCAGACATGTTTGAAGGAAGTCATTAATTTATATTACCCATATATGAGGGTTGTCGACTGACTTCAAGTGAATGGTTTTCGAAATTCCGCAGTCCGCATTCTTGTAAAGTTTTCCAATCACCATTAATGTCATGCAAAAATTACAGTAAGTCACGGTATGATGCAACCAACTCTGAGAATGGGTAATGGAGTATGACAGCGATGCCTGAAAACTTGAACAGTGTGACACCAAAGTAGTGTGAAAAATGATCAATTAGTTTGGAAATGTGAAACAACTCTTGACATCCGTGAGGGTTGATTGAAACGTGAAGGACTTCTGTGTAATAAGAAGTGATGGCGGTGAGTTTCAGTTTCAGCTACCAGCAATGCTATGTTTTACTTCGATGTCCACAGCATTCAGTTCGAGTTGCAGTTATGGTCAATCAAATAGTGATTTTTCAGCGTTCATGCCCGCATGCATGATGGACTGTTTGGGTAATTGGACATGTTTGAAACCATGGACATATTTGCATTGTTTTGAACTGCTTTGGTTTTGAACTGCTTAGTATGTTGCCATTTCAATCCTGATAGTACTGTATACTAGGAATTGTGTACAAGAATAACGAACGATATGTGTATGATTGAATGAAATTTAATTGGATGATGAAAACCTAAAAAAAATCTAAGTACCAAATAGTTTATGTAGAAAACAGACTATAGAACATTTGAACCCAAGCGTTAAATGTGTCCAAGCAAAAGGTAGGTATTTCCGGAAACTACTTCACACAGAAGGTCGGGCAAATCAATTAGCCTCCCGAAACGTGTTTGTTTAAGGTTGCGACTCAATCCCAATTTCCATTGTGTCACGTTGCACTGATGCCTATCGTTCGTACTGGTCGGAGGCTTTTCAGGTCTTAGTCCTGTTTTCGGCATATTTATGCTTAGCCTTCCGATGTCGCTTTGTTTTGTCTTGTCTATTGACCCAAGTGGAAAAGGTTTCTCCTGGATTTGCTTGATTCTTCACCACCACCGGTTCTGGTTCACCTCAAAAGCGTTGGATGCAATTTGTTTTGAAAGTGTATGTGACACAGATTTGGGTTTTGCAAAAGGGATAATTTGTTTATGGCTGTTTAACAACGCTGGGGTTCCTTTTTTTCTACACGATTAAGCTCAGAAGGGCTTTAAATAGTTCGCATAAAGAAATGGCTGCTTTCTTGCACTTTAATAATGTTATGAATGACTCTCATTATGGGAAATTGACATAAGGATAATTTTCAAGGCATGTGAAGTCCATTTTTCGTTTTAAATTTATACATCATTCAACGAATCGCAAGCGTTTAAGCAACGTTTGGCAAACACGATAGTTTTACTATTTAAATAATAATTGCATAAGCTTCATACTAAAACGATTGAAAGTTTAATTATGAAGCTTATGGAATTATTATTTAAATGGGACATCAAACGTGTTCATCAAGCGTCGCTGAAACGCGCGTTCAATGATGTATAAGTTCCCACCAAAGTATTCAAAGACATCGTGGGTGGAGTTATGTTGCGTCTTATGCTACCTGTAATTCTCCTCCATAATTATGCTTAGGCTGAGCCGAAAAGAAAAAGAAATCAAAGCAACAATCTCAAACTTCGGCGAAGATGTTGCATGCCGACATAAGAGAATTTTCCCCTCTTCTTCGAACGCACCTTGCTTCGGATGAACTCTCTTCTCTCGAATGTCGACTCGAGTTTGCTCTCCCGCATGTTTCGTTTCATTTTCTCGCACCTTCGCTCGTGGCTTCGCTCATAGCATGCCGTGAGCAAAATGGACTTTTTTCTCCAGACGTCGACCCGACGAACACCAACGTCGGCAGGTGGACCACCGTGGTCGCGCACAGCGAGCCTCTATGTAGTGTATTTTTTGACCGGCTACGAGGTGGAACGTGCTATTTCTCACCGGAACATAAAGCCAATCTCACGTAGCAATAACGTTCTCGCGCCGGTAGCATAATCGAACATCTGGCAAACAATGTGAAAGCACGTGTTGATGTCGCGTTTTTTTTTATTCGATCTGATAAGGTCCCCGGGATGGAGATCCCGAAGTAAGCAAAAAGTAATGAAAATCCCAAAACGCTCAAATGAGAAGGTCCTTGACATAGTGAGCGCAGCGACGAATGAAATTAATTCCTTGACCCAGTAATGGAGCAACTCAAGGGGAATGGCCGAGGGTCACTACATTAATTAATACATATTTTACCTAGTTTATAAGTCTAATAGGACTACAACACGGCAGTTCATTCGTGGGAGGTTATGCAAAAAGAAGAAGAAGAAGATGAAAATATGTTGCTAATATGTTGTTGATACATATTTGGTTTTAAATGTTTGCTCCCTCACACCGTTGACATTGACATTGATATTGAAGATCCTTGTTGTATTTAAATTAGTACGCATTTTTACAGTAAAGGGTTGTCAATTTCTCTTATTTTCCTTGCCAGGCATTGATAAGAATGAAATATGGGGAGAAATAAGAATATAAATTCTGCATAGAAAAACTAAAGCCCTGGAAGTCCTGGATTTCTCGAGTGGAGTGATCAGAAGGTGAAAATAGAAAGCCACAACTACAAGGGTAATAATTTGTAGGTAAAGTCTACGTGTATTTTGCTGAAGTAGATATCCCAAAAAATATCCCCTGGAATATCACTAGTCAGCCAAAAAGCACGCTAGAAAATTATGCTTCCATACTGATGGACGATGTTGACATAGACTTCGGGGAACTTCTGAGTAACAAGTGTATACTACACACTACAACACTAATACTACACAATACTATTACAAATAGTATTGGTAAAATGGTCGTAAATGGATTCGGTAAATGGATTCGACCGTCTTAGATATTTTCGGAATTGATTCCGATTGAGGCAAGACATATTGTTTACTTGTTTATAAGAATTCAAAAACTCCAGGTTATGTGTTAGTTTGGCTTTCGGTACATACCTCTGATTGCGGCATGAGCCGTGCAGTGCATGGAATTTATAATACCCTCTAGTATACGCAGTGTTATCACAATTTAATAAAACCATTAGTATTACTTCATTCCATAATCCATCTTCCGGCGCCAGCAACACCCAGGCCAAGGTGAGAAACTGCAGTCGCTGTTAATCTGTCGCCAATAAAAAAAAACCTGCCCAAACGTGTGCTTAGTCATGGCGATGGCAAATGCGGCGCGGAATTTTACATCAGTTAGTCACAGTCTGGAATTTCTGACATGTGGCGTCGAGCGTCTTATCGAAGCGTAATTGCAAAATAAAAATAAAAGCACTCGTGTGGGAACATCCCCGTACCAGCCGCGCGCCATGTCTTTGGCTACAAAAAAAAAGAAAGATAGAAAGAGAACGAGGTGTGCTACGTATGTAGGTGGTAGCGAAGTGAAAGATTATTCTTATCAGGTTCGCACCTTAATGATAAGTCAATAGAATGCACACCTTAATGCGAACGACGTACGTGTCTATTTGTTTCTACACGCGACACATTCCCGCATCGACGGAAGTTGACGCCACGATTCATCACGTTTTCGACGCAAATGAGAATTTCGTCACATCACTCACTCAGGTTGTGGGCTGCTGTGATGGTTGTGTGGATGTTTAGGACACGGTGTATGCGTTGTCTATATGAGCAATCGTGATCGTGGCCTACTAATGATTGTGATTAGTGTTGGGCAAAGCAGAAAAATAGGTGTGCTGTGCTCACGCGCACACGCACTGTACTGTGCTGTGCGAAACTAGCAC
>KB672602.1:1545555-1575101 GCA_000349145.1 Anopheles dirus | reverse complement strand
GTTTTGCACAGTGCGGTGCTGTGCGCAGACTGACGTGAGATGTGCGCACAGTGCGAGCACACGCACTTTGCCCAACACTAATTGTGATTGTTTCGAGTGAATGTTAAATCATCGATGACGTGTCGAATTATTGTGGATTATTATGAAACATGATTACTCAGGTTTGTTTTGGGTGATAAGAATGCCGAATATTGATAGGGGATCTTTGATATCAACATAAAAAAAACACAAATCATGGATTACTTGCGTAATAGATGTTGTGTTACGAATAAACATGAAAAAATTCTCCCATACATGTAAGCAAAACAATTGAATATAGCTTTTATAAGATATGGAGATGTTGGCTCTGTTTTCGGATCTGCGTAGTATCTGTGTAATTGGTCGTTGCAGGTGGTCGAATTTTCGAAAGCAAATTAGATTGACTCATAAACATAAAAACCATTCCACGTTTACGGTGCACTCGAAATTCTGCGTATGTCGGCATTTTTAAATCAAGCATGTGATTTCCCCGGAGTGTTCGAATGCTTCATAACTGCGAAGCAATCGCCCGCACTTACACACGATCACTATTCCAGCCCATCAAATTCATCGAATTTGTTTGACAACGTCGTTCGGAATGCACTTTCACCGCGCGTTGCCGCCTGCGGAACGAAGCGAATGTGTAGCATTGAGTCACGCGATCAAAGATGTGCGAAACGCAGCCCGAAAAAGACCTTCCAAGGGGGAGGCGTAAGCGTAAGCAAAGCAGAGCGGATGCCCCGGGAGCCGGGAGAGCCTTCTGCGCCCAGATACCTTCTGGTTGTATCTGCATGTCTGCGCATACTGGGCTGTGCATGCGCGAAGATCGCACGAGATCGCAAATCGCGAGACCACCAGGTGATGCTCATTACTTAAGCGAAGTCGTTTGCGAAACGGAGAGATGATAATGATGATGTAAGAAAGTGACAGCATGCACCGCGGCCCGCTACGGGGTAGCTGTTGGAATGCTGGCGTTTGCCACACCACGGACGCCAGACGCAGATCGCGAATGCATGCGGGGAGAAATGTAATAGCGTTTTGGGGCAACCCAAAAACCTGATTTTAAGTCCAGCTAATGGTACATTTTGGGTTGCTTCATTTCTAGGTGACATACGGCAAGAACGGACAAGGATATGTCGTATCCTGTAGCACGTTCACTTGTGGATACTGATCGATGGTAAATCCGGGTGGTCGTGGTCGGATTGTGCAACAATCCAGAAGAATATATATTATTAAGTGGGTATTAGTGGTATTATATTAAACGAATTATTGTGAAAAATTTTTGATCACGTATAATGTTTGAACAACAATAGACTAAGCTTAAAATTGTATCTTCACGTCCAGTTCGAACTGCAGCAGACTTAGCTTAAGAAACCCTGCAGTAATCTATGATTTAGACTAATCTATGATATAGGACGCAGAACTCTTCAAGATGGGCCCGGCGAGGCTTAGCGTCGTCATGCACCAGCTGATCGAGAAGATGTGGGAGCAGGAAGAACTACCTGAGGAGTGGAAGCTGGGTATCATCCACCCAGTTTACAAAAAGGGCGACAAGCTGGACTGTGCCAACTTCCGAGCCATCACGGTCCTCAATGCCGCCTACAAGATCCTGTCCCGAATACTCTTCTGCAGGCTCGCGCCACTTGCCACTGATTTCGTCGGAAGCTATCAAGCCGGTTTTGTTGGAGGAAAATCGACGACCGACCAAATCTTTACTCTACGGCAGACCCTCCAGAAATGCCGAGAGCACCAGATCCCCACGCACCACCTGTTCATCGACTTCAAGGCGGCCTACGACACCATAGATCGGACCGAACTATGGAACATCATGCAGCAGTACGGCTTCCCTGGGAAGTTGGTTCGGCTGCTGAAGGCAACGATGGATGGTGTGCAGTGCAAGGTGAGAGTGTCGAACATGACGTCGGATATGTTCCAGTCTCACCGGGGTCTTAGGCAAGGCGACGGACTCTCCTGTTTGCTGTTCAACATCGCTCTGGAAGGTGTCATGAGAAGCGCGGGCTTCGACATCCGAGGCACGATTTACACCCGTTCCATCCAATTCCTTGGCTTCGCGGATGACATCGACATCATCGGGAGGACATCTGCGGTGGTGTGCGAGGCGTACACCCGACTGAAGCGCGAATCCGCCAGGATTGGACTACTGATCAATGCGACGAAGACGAAGTACCTGCTTGCCGGAGGCTCTGACCGAGATAGAGCCCGCATGGGGAGCAGAGTATTAGTTGACGGCAACGATCAGCAGCGAAATCCGGAGGCGCATTGTTCAGGGGAATTGTGCCTACTACGGGCTCCACAAACTCCTGCGATCCAGAAGACTCCAACCCCGCACAAAATGCGCGATATACCGCACCCTGATACGTCCGGTGGTCCTCTACGGGCATGAGCCCTGGGTCATCCTGACAGAGGACGCCAATGCCCTCCTTGTTTTCGAACGGAGGGTACTACGAACTATCTTCGATGGGGTGTGCGAACAAGGTGTGTGGAGGAGGAGAATGAACCACGAGCTAGCTGAGCTGTTTGGCGGACCTGACATCCTGACGGTGGCGAAGACCGGAAGGATACGTTGGCTGGGACACGTGATGAGGATACCGGACTCTTGTCCGACCAGGAAGGTTCTCGTCAGCGACCCGTTCGGCACGAGGCGCAGAGGAGCGCAGCGAGCTCGTTGGCTGGATCAAGTGGAGCTCGACTTGACGGAGATCGGGCACAACCTCGGATGAAGGACTGCAGCCATGTACCGAGTATCCTGGAGAACGATTGGTGACCAGGCCACGACGTGCTCAACCGTGAGCGGGCCAGAAAAGCAGAAGAAGAAGAAGACTAATTCAAAATCCCTCAACGTTTGAACGAAAACTGCCCTTAAACACTCTTGGTTCTTGATAACGACATATTTCAGTCCTACTTCATATGAAACATCCATCCCAGTTATCACACATACAAGAGCTAGGTTTTTGGAGACTAGCTTCATTTTTAAATCCAACAAAGTTCTTCATCAAATTGCATCAGATCATCAGATATGTATAGCACAGTAACGTATATAATTTCAAGAGGATCCAAGTACAAATACTGTAGCTAGTTCCCTTTGCAGAGAACCGTGTCGTCGTTTTGAGCAGCAGGCACGTGTGGACAATGAACCGTCCAGAATTGAGAAATGTTTCAGCCTGAAGAAATTCTCAGTATCTTGGTAGTTCATCTTGCTATTGTAAAAAAATAAATGGAAGTGTATTAACTAATTCCTAGTAGCAGTTAATAGAGCCAAACACGCCATAATTCCTGTACCATACTAGGTGCTGAATGTCTCACTTATTAAAGTTTATTATTGTAAAGAATATTAAAAAAACGTTTTACAGTAATCGTGCGTCAGATGCGGACAAGAAACTGCAAACAAACATGTCGTCTCGTAAGCAAAGCGCCAGATGGCGGTGATTAAACTATTCACATTAATTATTCAGCCAAAGTAATCCAATAACGACAAATCTAAACGAAAGCAACAACGTCACACAACACTGGATGTGTTAAAACGAAGCGTCGGAAAACGACATTTTCTCAGGTTACCGTTGTCGCTGCGCTGCTGCGTTCTTTCAGAGCGTTCCGTGGGTAAGTCGGTGAGATCGCGCTTGTTTCGAGGGTAGTCTTGCTGCATTCTGCGATCTGCGCCTGGGATCGCTTTCGGGAAGCTAAATATCACGGAGAAAACTGTAGGAAGTGTTGAATGTTTTCTTTCGTTTTTCGCCCATTTTTCACCGCTTGGAGACATTTGGGTTTCGGGGTGGAACACTACGCATGCGAGGGAGCCGGTAAATGGATAATTAATTGTTGGATGATTTATACTGACCTCCCGGTGTGCCGTTTCTCACGAGTCCCGTTCGGAATCGCGAGAAAGCCTCCCGCTTCTCATGGGGCGGGTTGTATTTTTGTGTTTTCTTTCCCGTGTGTGTGGCTTTGTGTGTTGTTTGCTGGGTTGTTTGATTGTTTGTTTGTGAGGGGAAATATCGGACACTCGTCGGTACGGATCATTAGTGCGTTTTTTTATTTATTTTAAATTTGTTGGGGTTGCGATATGTCTTAAGGAGTAGGGTAATTTGAGTATGAATTTGACTACCATGGTAAAAATAAACTGGAGTTGAATATTTGTTTTCATACAGAACATTGCTCAAGAAAATCCTCCAAAAGTACTTACCGGACTTACTAAACGATGGCTTGATGCAGACTGCTTCACAATATGAAACAATATTTCGCTCATGGCCTCCTGGCTACTTCACCTTTCGTGGTAAGCTACTCTGCAGCCGTTCTACTTCGGTGCTTCTGGGGTGCCCCCTTTCGTGAAGCCAGAATCGATTAATGTGTCAAAAAATGTGTGCCCGTGAAACGTAGCAGCAATGACAATCCAAGTTAACCGTCGTGGAAAACTTTAATGCCCTAGAAAGGGAGGAAAAGAATGGGAAACGTAGATGCGTTTCCAGCGCGGACCACAGATTGGTGGTATTTTGATGACAAACAATAGATAGATGACAAAGCTGTTCTCCTTTCCCCGTGGCAACACATTGGCCTTTTAGGATGTTTAGTTTTTTTGTCGGCCGGTTTAGTCCGACGTGTTAGGAACAACTCAGCTAGGCGTGAAATTATTTTCCGTTAAATTCTCGCCGTTAAAATAAATAGAAAGAGTCGTGTTTAACCGTTAAACTTGAAAATAATACCTAATAATTTTGTAGACTAACTTTTTTCCTTTTTTTAATACCTTTTCTATAGTTTTGATCGAAAAACTAGGAAATATTTTATTTATGTTCTGATCGACTACCACTGCATCTGAAAATCTGACTTCAAAAATACTGCCTATAATTTGTACAAACGAATATATTTTTTGACATCTTGAATAGTGAATAGTGCATGTCGATAGTTCTTACACTTTTCCGATTGAATTCCAACTGATATTCAAAGTTACAGAAGCGTCAATGGACACCACATTTAACCGTTAGTGTTAAACAACCGAGGTTCTACATCAGAGATGTACTAATGGTATGCTTCACCAAAAGTGCTTACGTGTGTCGTCAATTCGTCAATGTCCAACCGACTTTTCTAGATCCCCTCTCTATGTTTGTTTTTGTCGTCTTGTTCTTGAGCAAGGCTTAGGGTTAATAACAGCATATTCTGCTGTGCCGTGTGGGAGTTGTACTTCTGTCTCACCAGCGAACAATACACCGACTCGGAAGAACGTTGGATGAACATAAGAAATTTCTTCATCCTTCGCCTAGTGGAACCGGTACGATTTTTTTTGTCCATTGTGTCCAATCTGATTGCTCTGTTTACAATTGTAATCGCAGCAAGCAAGCCAGTGGTTCTTCGTGTTGTTTCAAGCAAGAGAAATAGTTTCGAAGAGCAAAAAATGTATACTTTCTTAAATTGACACCATCAAGAGTTCATCTGCATGGTTAAAGTGCAACGCTTTTGCAAATTGTCCGTGGATGGTGCTTTCGTTGTAACAACAAGCTGTTTATGTCACTGCCAATGTTTTTCACATCTTCAGCTTTATTTTGACTGCTTACCCAGTACAATAATGTCCGTGTTTTTTTCTTTCGTCTAAGCTATGAGTTGAGCTATGGGAATTCTCATTTTAACATAATAAATAATCCTGTGTTTGAGGGATTTGATCAAATATTTTATGTTCTGTCTGACGTTGTAAGTATTGCACAGTTCGAAGACGTAATGAAGTAAATAATATATTTGTTTTAGTACGAATGCAACATCGAACACTATTCCTTATTTAGGATTGTTAGAAACGCATAGGGATTAATGTTCAGCTATGCGAGAAGAGCTGCCGAGAACCTTATTAGTATGTCAGCAATGTAGCAAAATAATCTTCGTACATCATCTAACTAATGTATATGGAAGTTGTTCTATACAAGTAAAACGAATTATTTTCCTTTATTTAATACCTTCGAATAGTGATGCCTTTTTGTTAAGGAATGTGGGGGGTATTAAAAAAAATGATAAAAACTTTATCTCCATCAATTGAACTTGAAAAGTTTGCTCTAGTGTGTGCGTGATAGTAACGGATGAGCGGTGATCAATGCATGTTTATGCATCCTACTATTATGAAACAGTGTTTAACGATACGTTTTCAAGGTATTGTTCATTCTGAGGTCATCAGTAAATGACGCTAAATTGGCGGAAGCAGTAATAGAACTGCAAACAAACTTTATTGGCTGCGTTATTGATGGTCAATGTAATGTAATTGACTTTCATGGTTCATTTGCATCATACCTACGGTACACTTGCGAGTGCTACAGCCTGTAATAGTCAGGTTTGATGAAGTACACTATCAGATCCGCAGATGCATGAAATGGCTTTCAATATAAGTGATCCATGATAAGGATAAAACTTCAGTCAGGGAATCTAGGCATTGCACATACATTTTGAACTAGACTGTGCTCTACTAAGTTCGGTATAAACAAATCGACAGTCTTTGGTGTAAAAAATCGAACTGTTTGGCGTCATGTCTAGAGTTAAAGTCCAGCCTACAGCCGGATATATCTTCTTAAATGTAAGTCCGCCGCTTGGATGCCTATTAAAAGACACGACCATAACTCAAGATAGTTATAAACTAGTCTTTCAACTAATTGCTAACGTAGCTTAGAATTTAGTTTAAAAGATGTTTAATCGGAAAAGTGTAAACCTGACAATAGTGTTCATAATTCCAACGTACTTAAAAAAAAACAAATTACTCAAATCGAAGCTCTCCCAGACCTAGCTTCAGTGAGCGATGTACTGTAACGCACAAGAAAAAGCTTGAAAAATTCATTGATAAACCTATACGCACGTCAGAGCTGTGCGATTAAGCCTTCATACTTGCCACGGTGGTGTGCGCCGGAGAGCATCTGGCTTTCCGATTGATTATTATTTCGTTCGCCGCAAACGTAGGACTGTTGGCGTTCGTTAACGTTCGCCCGTTGCGTGGGTGGAATTGCACGTGGGTCTGGTCTGGTCCGGCAGAACCGTTTCTATTTTCCGCTGTTCCAGTTTCCAGCGATGTTTATCAGATGTAGGAATTTATGCAATCCTAATTTTAGTTCAAACTACCTCACCAACTTCCGCTTTCGGTAATAGCAAGTGTTCCGTGCAGGTGGATGTGGAAATATGTGTGAACTGGCACGAACGGGAGTGGCCGATTTCACTTTGAAATCCTCGTTTTGCTGATGTTGATGTTTATCTTCATCTAGGTAGGCTATTCGAGTCAGGTTGCGCGTCGGAACTAGTGTGATGCAATCGGTAGTAAACTTAAATCCTTTTTCGAGTTTTGTTTCCACACTTGCAATGTTGAGTCATCGCCTATCGAAACGAGTGATATGTAGATGTGCGTTAGAGAACTCTTCGAAATCAGTTGCTTTAGTGAAATTTTAATTAAGCAATGATTGATAATAACAATGCGCTTTACTTCAGTCGAACGCTGAATTATCGGCCTACTTGCTCCATTCGACTCCATAGTTCTCTCGAGATATGACTAAAAGCTGTAGTTTCCGATTGTGTCTTGCTTAAGAATTAAAATTATAAACAACAATGGATTAAATGGTGTATCCACTTAAAACCGCCTACCATAAGTGGATTTACATGTTTTGAAGAGCACTTGCTTCATTAAGGATTGGTTTTGTTGACGAACTGCTTGTTACATGTGAACAGAAGATTACTATTTAATCAAAGCCGGTGTAATCATCGACCAGGTAGTAAAGCTCACGTGGAAGCATATATTAAATCCATCAGAGCTTAAGACACTTTGTCATCTTACGACCCGGATAGTGACCGCGAGCTAAGCGTATTGATTGTCAATCAATACGAAAGCGTATTGATTGTCAATCAGCCTGAAACCATCTAATCTGTTTGCACAAGATGTTGGACAACATCGCGTGCCTTATTGGATCACAATGGCTGTAATCTGATTTGTCATAGAAATCGGATTAGCCTCTTGAGTGTTGCTGCTAAAACATAAACATGAAAAGCCTTTTGCGTTCATTTCGACGCACGCCTCACATTCCGACCGGTGGTTTGATGAGATTATCAGCAGCTAAGCCCTCTTTGTGGCGTCTTCCAGCAACCGTTCGAAGGTTTTGTTTTTTCTTGATTTCGGAGCAATGTTGTGGATCTCGTATATGCTTCACTATATGCACTATTAGAACAGATTTTAGTAAAACTTATTTTACGTTTAACTATTTTGTTCTTATATTATAATGTTCGATTCTTCCAAGCAAGGTTTCAAATCTTGTTAAAGTTTCGCTCACAGTTAGTTAGTACTAAACCACAGTTTTACTCTGAACACAGTAATCAAGCAAGCATAGAGCGGAACCGGTATTTATCAGAAGCTTTTGATTAATTACTAGGTCTAGTAAAAATCATTAGAAGGTGTTGTGTTTCATTTCCAATTAAAGTAGTCCACTTTCACCTACAGCAAGACGGCGTATGAAAGGTAGTTAACATCTAGTGCTTCGATACCGGCTCGTCGGTACATTGGGGGCTTTTGGAACATCCGACGCGCATACGCGTCTGTCTTCACTGCTTGAAACTAGAGACGCACTTTCGCTTGTGCAGTTTCAAATTTCGTTTAATTACAGCCAAACTTCACTAACCGCATGCATCCCAATCGAGCATTTGTTTAACTTTTGTGCCGTTTTTGGATCACCGGCAATTAAAGCTTCTCACCGAGCCCTGCGATAGTTCGTTGACTAACGAGAGAAAGAGAGAGAGAGAGAGAGAGCTCATGTGTATAGCGCTACAGAGGGCTTTTTGGGGGGATGCTAATTAACGTTGAAAGCAGGCGAATTTGTGGTGAAATTTAAATTTTTATTTTTGCAGCCGACATTAAATGCCGTCTCGCTGTTGCTTTCTATGATGCTGTAACGGTATAATTAGACATGGAAAATGAAATTAGAAAGTGTTTTCGATGTAATTTTGATTCGTTATGACACGAGTGATTGGGTGCAATATGCTGAGCAACGGTTGAATTGAGAGTTTAAATTGATTGTCTCTAAAATGTATTTTCATATCGATATCTTGAGCAAATGCTTGTAAATAATATTTTTTGTATATTTGGAAAACAAAAACAAACGAGTAACAAAGGAAATTCTTTATATCAGTTCTTTAATGTAAAGATGATTTTATATTATACTAGAATTGATGAATCTGTAAAACAAAAATGAGGCAAGTAAAATTGCGTGGAATTGAATTTATACTTACACTTTGCAGATGAACTAATGTGAATATAGTAGCAATACTGGAATATTGAAAAAATCGAAATTGTTCAATACAACCATTCTGTTTGAGTATGGAAAGTAAAAGGAACTGTTAGAGAAGGAAGTATATTCAAATGCTGCACTCCACTCAACGAGATTTGTTGCTGCTAAGATAATCATATGGAGAAACTCTTCAGGAAATTTTCATGGGCATTTGTCCTTGAAAAACAGCAAAGCAGGCACGGAAAACTTGCCCATCTGTTCATTTCCATCGATCGGACATACGCTATCGATTCAATAATTACGAGCGTGTAAAATAGATTAGCGTGACAGGTGTAACAGAACGTTATTGAAACATTATCGCCACCGAGTTCAATGTATCGTGTTACGAAAAGCTGTTTCGCGCCCCCCCCGGCACTTGAGGAGTGTTATTGAATATTCAAGTTGATAGGTTGTCGTTGGGTCGTTCTATCGTTGCGTTTGCCATTTCCGAAACGGTGTAGGTTCGTATTCGGCTTTGACTTTGCCGTTGCTATGCGAAATACTCTTTACCTTGAACCGAACGGTTTCTAGATTCTTGACCCGAATGGATGACGTGAAATGGTTGAAAGCTTTTCTTAAAAAAAGGATAAAATAACATTAGAAATAAACACTGTGACATGTCTGAAATGGAAATGAGTTTTTTCAACTATAAACCAAAGATTCAGCTGTTGTTTAGTAACATATAGAATGAAAACAAAGTTATAGAACTATTCATTATAATAGTAACAGCTGTAAATTTCTAGATTCGATTACACAGATCCGTCACGAAGCAAGACAAGAAAATTACAAGTTTTTTTCTAGACTTTCTGGCATTGGTAACCATACTAACAGATCATGAACCAGAGAACAAATGTTTGGGACATGTTTTTTTCGTCATATCCAGTTCTAGATCCTATAAATCGCGAAGCTTGATTACCAAACGAGTTTGTGTGGCATTTTTGTGATGTATTGTGGGCGTGAGAAAAATGCCATCCGTGTCTAGTGGATAACTACTTTATGGTCCGGTTGCTGAGTGAGCGGGTTTTTGGATAGGAAGCACAAGCCACGGGTATAATGATTTACTGATTTATTGGCCAAATAATGGCTAGGTTGGATAGCAGCAGTCTTGTTGTGTGATTTTTCTACCACACCACTTTGACTATGATGTTTGGAGGTTGTTGACCGCTTTGTGACGACGATTAACCAAGGTCAGTTCACAAGGAGCTGCATAAAGCCATGGGCGAAGTAGCCATCTGTTACGCATGGATTGATCAAGAAACATTCGAAACAAGAACGACAGCGAGATATGTTTTTTTTGGTTTTTGGAATTTTTGTGAGATAGATCATATTATTTAACATATGTAGCACATAGAATACAACATATCTACTTTATTGCACGTTTTATTTATAGCAAAGGAAAATTCAGTTCACGTGTCAAGTTATGCCTGCTTGACTAGTCTCGTGTCTGTATGGTGACGTTATGGCACGATTCTAACAACTCATAGTAGACGATACCGATCGGAACCCGATAGATACACTGCATTGGTGGGGAATTCTGGGGGAACACAGTTGATTTGATATTGTATAATATTTTGCCTTCTTCTCAATGTGATGCTCGACATCGTCGAAATCACTGGTTTTGAAGCGATGGGACAATTTAAGACAGTTTGATTCAATCAGAACAGTATCTCTGTACAAGTTTTCCATCTGCCCATGCAGCCATTCAACTACCGTTTTGTTTAATTTATACAATAAAAAAATAACAATTTCTGAAAATTGTTATTATTAAATTAATAAATTGAGAATATTGGCATAATCGAAAGTATGCGATGCAAATTAAGAACACTGAACACTGTTTATCCCCTAGCTAGATTTACAAATTTCTGAATGTATCAAAATCTAGCGCCATTTCTTTATGAAACATAACTGGGCAGCATTTCGAACAGTTTTGAAGTTTGGAGTTTTAAACAGTTGATGCATGACTTGTCCAAACGTCTGCTTTCTTCAGCCATCTTCTTAACAGGGAAAGCAACTAAAATCCCCGCGTACCTTAAACAAAGCTTTAACGACTGTGACCACATAAGTTTGCCAGTAAACTTTCGCGATCGATCCGTTGCTAGGTGATTACGAACCGCGCAGCATTGTTACAACCGACGATTGGCGCCGTTAATTAATTAAACAACCATAACCGGTCCCTCACAGCTTTGGCCCATTTGGCCCCGTCTCCGTAGTACTCGTTGCGAGCGCGTGAACACGATTACGTCGTGTAGTGGCGCCACCGCCGAAAAGCCGTTGCAGCCGAGGTTGCATCTTTTCCGATTGCAGTCCGCTTTCCGTGGCTCCTTGGCTCGTTGGCGCTGTCAGTTTTCTACGAAATTTTCCCCGTTTCGAGGGTTTGATGCACGCCGACCAAAATACAAACCGTGAAGCCAATTTATTGCAACCATTGCGTATGTGAACATGATCGCTATCGGACCGCCGGATCGGATAATCGATTCCCGTCAGCGGAGCGTTTCAGGGAAATTGGAAAATACGACCGACAGTTTGTTACGTCCCGTTCCGTCGAGAGGAACTTAAGAGGAACCCATTTCGGCGATTTTCATGTGTGTTTTCGGATCGGACACGCTCGTTACGTGTTCCGTGGGGGTTTCCCTATAATTCACGGAAGAGGTGGATTGATGGTTTTGAGACGTCGTAGAAAATATCAGTTTTAGTTTAGACTAGCAGAGCGAACTACGTTACTAAGAACATTGCGTTTGCAATAAATTAGGCCACTGGAACTTAAGGTTCAGAACTTTTCAATGTATCAACGAAGATGTGGATTAGATTCTTTAAATACGTTTAAACGTACAAACAAATTACTTTAAAGTTGTTTATCATGTTCGTAAAAGAAGCAACTCCAGATTTAAGGAGTTGCATTTCCAGGGTCTTAGTTAATCAAAAGATGCAAAAGCGTATAGAAGATTGTAAGGTCAACTATGTCATCCACTTTTTGGAGAGCAAAAATTGTGTAGGTCTTTGCAAGTTGTACGCCTTTTTAAAGCATTAGATCATTTGAAGTAGAATATGAGAGTGGAGAATGTATTTTTTATAAGTTCGGATAAATTCAATATATCCGTCCATTACACCATTTTTTTGACATCGCAATCCGCGATGTGATCTAATCCGTTTAATGCTCCACGGTGGTCTACCATTGGCCGTCCGCGATCGAAGCATAACGACCAGGCGAGCTAAATACGTGCTGGGGGTAGCAGAAGATTGGATAAGCTGCGCATGCACCGCTAATGCAGAATGATTAATCGACGAGGAGTTCATCATGTGCATGAAACGGTGCTCAAAGGACGGCGATGTTAACACTTCGGTCCACGGTGAATCATTGATTCCATATGTCAGACCGGTAGTTTTGGGGTGAACGTAACCGTTTCCAGAACGAACTTCGTTTGTGATCGCTTCCGATTCATGACCACTGTGGCGATCGTCGGCGGGAACGCGTTGAAGGCCCGTCCACCGACCGCGGCGGTCGTTAATTTCAATTAACCAAATAAAATAGGTTTAAATTATGCAAATGAAGCGAACGGCTTTCAACCGAGGTTGAACTAATTTTTTTGACAATTAGTTAGTGAGCGCTCCTCGTATTTCTTCTCCTCGTATTTCGCTTCTTATTTGCTCGCACTCTTTGTACGCTGCGCCGGGGCCGATTTTCACCTCCCAACGCTGCAGCATTTCCCAGTTTTTTTAGGGCACGCCGTTTTTCCCACACTGTGTCTCCGTCACCGTGACTTTCACGTCCTACATACGGGCAGGCGCTGTTGTCAAATTAGTGGACATGACGTTTGCTACACGGCATCGACATTTTTCCGCATAGTTTTGCAAAAAATTACGCACACATTAGGTTGACGCGTACTGGTTGACGGCTGGGCCGGCTAATGAATTAATACAATTTGTGGTCATTTGACTCAAGTCGCTCGCTCAATTGACCTCGGGCTCGCGCGCACTGTCTTGGGAATGGAGCGCGCAAGAAATAGTCAACGAAACTATGGCGAGATCGTTCCACCCCCGGTCGGGGCGCACCTTGCACGCTGTTGGTAGTGGTAGGAAGAAATATTTGGAATATTTGTCAGTCCGCTTAGTGGCGAGGCTATTTATCGTAAGGTGTAAAGATTTATTTGGGGCGTTGATGGCGGCGAGGGTTTTCGAGCGTGAAACGAACGAACAGGAAAAAAAACAGCCGCAATAAACAAATGCAAACATTAGCCGAATTAGTCGTAATGAGCCGGAGCGCAAATTTTTCCTAATGCTTGCTCTGCAGGGAGCGATAAATCATTACGCTCGTTGGTGGTAAACGCACTGAACAAGACACAATACAGGCCTGTTTGACAAATTTATAACGTTCATTATCATTCCTATGAATCTTTTGCTACGACGGCTGTCTCTCCAACCTTGAACCGAATGGATAGTAGCAGCCTAAGGGTGGTGTTTATGGTAGCTAATGAGATGAATTTATTGTTCAACTCACACCTACATAGTTATTCTCAGAATAATTGACAAGCAATGAATTATATGATTGAGATCTCAATCTAAGCACATATTTATTTTATTTTTATTTTCCTTTATAATAATAATTATTTGTCCAATATTACATGATAATGCTCTAAAGTGCGATGTAATAGTTGTGCTTTAATCATAACCAGTATTAGATAGTCATAGTCTTAAAAATATAGGATTGCTATATTATTACTTAAAAATATCACTACTACACCACAGTTAGTTCTATAAAAAGTGATATAAAATATATCTTTGTCATAGACTAATTCTTAGCAAGTTAGTTTTAAATCCAGCGTCAGTCATTCAGAATGTGAATACTTTTATCATAGAATTTATTTTTAGCATTACTCATGTAATCCTATATATCGCTATAATGTTTTGGTTTCTAACGCCTTTTCATTACTCAATATTTTATGTTGAAAGTAACTGGTGCATGTTTATTAGCATATGTATTTAAAAAAATGTACTAGATGCTTATCAAATGGCGGACTTACCAGCATTTCCGGATTGACAAAGAAGACGGTGACGGAATTATCCGGGATATAGAAACATTGAAATCGAACAGGTTGTAGGAGTCATTAAAATCCTCAAATGCACTTAATACAGAGTCGATCTGGCAGAGAAAATATTGACAAGTAGGATAAAAGAAGACTATCGCAAAAGTTAAGGATCATGTATGTATAGGATCAGTGGATTGTAAGAAAGGGACATCGTGAAGAAATATTCGGAAATATACGAAGAAACGTACGATTCTTAATATTAGATTTACACTGTTAAATCAATTTGATCAATTTGCTGTTATTTAATAACAGCTATGTAACAGTTTGCTTAGTATACAGCAGTCGATTACCTGCTCGACGAATGCAATCAAAAAATTACTGATCTTCTCGTGAACTATAACATTAAAGTAGTAGGGTATATCGTTCCATTAAATGTATCATCAATTTACCTATAGCTACTACAAGTGCACTTTTATCAGTTTTTTTAATAAATCTTTAAAAATGTCTTTTTCTATGTAATAGAGTGTCTTATTGATTCAGTTTGTGCTACTTAAACATTAAGCTTTTCTAACTCTAGAAGAACTAGTGGTGAAGTTTAGAGTGCCGTAAAACTGCACTTAGACGTCTATGATGTGAAAAAAACGATGTATTCGTTGATTCTACACGAAGTAAAATATGCCCGTCATCGAATTTGAGAATCAGAACTCAATTTTGAATTTGGAATTAATTTGTTCATAGCTGTAATAAGGTGAATATTTGTAATTAGTTTGTAATATTGGTGTCTTTATTAGTGAGCCATTCATCCCGACCATTATGATGGAAGATTCATCGTAATATCAACGGGTACAGTTAAGTCAAAAATATAATTTAAGGTATGTATTGAGTACATGTGGTCAATACATTGATGTCAAGATAAACAGATCATGTGTCAAATATGATAGTATCTTAATATTCTTCATTCTCTCGTTATATTCTTTGCGATGTAAAAAATCTTCCAAAAATTGAAATTCGTACCAAAAAGCTAAGCTGCTCACAACCACCTAAAGCAATCAAAACTGAGCCGATTGGAACTCATCTTCCCAAATGGAGCAATTCTCACCGAAAAGTCGGCTTCCATGTGTGGTCAATTTTATTCCGCCCGTGTAGGTGGTATAGAGATGTCTCGTTATAAATTTACGCTCCGTCCGAAAGGGCAATGCGGGAGTGTGTAAACGATAATATGCAGCATCGTAAAGGCACACGTGAGAACCACCGGGCCGAGGATCTCAAGGAGTCACGATCTCTCCAAGATGACAGTAAGTGGCTGCTCGTAGGTAGGAAGCGTGGCGATGAAGAGTGATTTTGACGGCTGGCGTTGAACGATACCACTTCATTCCCGGTGTCGGGTGAGGAATTTTCTTCCCGTGCGCGCAGCCCAGCAACCTGGGCGATCTTCGTCGCCACAAATTGGATCGGAGCCAGAAACGAAAGTGGTAGTGAGACGGCTTCCCGCCTCGCCTACACAACAAATCAGTTCGCTCCGTCCGTTCGGCGCTATCGTCACCGGGCGGCGGCTGTTGGTTTTAAGATTGTGCCGATCGCTGCACCAGGAAAGGGTTCGCTCCGTTCGGAAGCACCGGCGGAAGAAGAACTGACCGAAGGAGAGCGAGCGATAGAGAGAGAGAATGGATGACGGTGATTTAAAAACACCATAAAATTTTCGAACTTTTTTTCACTCACAAATTCATTACCTCTTCCAATAGGTGGCGGGGTGGTTTTTTTGTTGTTGTTTGGAACGAATTGTGATAAACCAACGAACGCAGTAGAGAGAAGAACGGATGGATTCGAGAAGATCGATACAGTAAAGAGCTAACAGCGAACCGACACACTGGCCGTGTGCTTGACGCGCGGTAGACTCCGAGGCTGGGAAGAAATCCACTGGAACGATGTAAAAACCGCTGATCAGTGCACGATTAAGCTGTTCCTGGGTGATCTTTTACTCCCGCGGAGTGGCTACATGCGCCCGTCGCGGTGGTGCCCCACCGCGTCCGGGCGTCTTTAATTTATGCAGATTAACGCGCAAGAAGCCGGGGGGAGGGCCGAAGGTGGCCAATCGCGCAAAGTAATCGCAACACGGCAGCGACGGTGGCTGAGGTGAGACATATAGAAGATGCCTTTTTGGACGTCTGGCACACATCCTACCTGGCGGAGGGGGACATTTTATTCCATTCCTCCTCGCAAGAGGCGAATGTGCCGCTCGTGCCTCTTTGGGCCCGGTTGCATCTTTGGGATGTTTCGTGTAGAATGACTTAATTAATTCCGCGTCGTAGACGTAGCCAGTTAGTCGAGGACGAGAGTCAAGGACACTATATTCGGCAGCGTTGACGATCAATTAAAGACCCCCATCTCTCCCTCATTTCGGGCGGCAGGCAAGCCAAAGCATCGACCGTCAAGGCAGGAGGTAACAAATGTCAGGAATTTCGCCAGACACAACGACCACGCAACGCATGTGAAGCCACAAATCAGCGGCGCGATGACGCCGTGAGTCATCGGTGGTGAAGATCGCTGATGATGGAACTGGCAGAATCGACTGGAGGGTCGTTTTTCAAATGCAATGGTCGTTTGCTGTTTCAGAAGAAATCACGTTCCTCATCACGTGCCATTTAAGGAACATGTAATAAAATAAGAAATGATGTTTTTTTTATTGAGTAATGATTACAATAAACGCTGAGCTAGGATGACAAAAAAGGTTTGAGGTGTGTTAACGTCTTTAAGATTGTATTCAGAACACACGGCAGGCCATTGTGTCAAAACATGCAGAGACAACTGAAGGTCCGTTTAGTTTTTGAGTGAAAGTGAACGTGAAATTTTGGTTTTTCAATTGTATAAAACAAACATGAAAACAGAGTACAAACATGAACAGACTATAAAACATTCATGAAAACAGAGTATTATACATCAAAAGACAGGTAATAAAATTCTCTTCTCAAGCACATACTTGGAGCATTGCCGTTTTCATGTTTTAGTGTTAGAAATGTATGTTCCGATGGCTATTATGCAAATATCAATATAAAACTGTGGGTTATTTAATTTCACTTACATCACTAAATGATTCCTCAAATGCTGAAATTTTTATGTGATCTTATCGTATTTACTGGAAGCCTGTTTGAAAATCACTTTTTGTAGGTTTATGTGATTTTTCTGAAATTTTTCTAAAATTATATTTTATAATATATTACTTTTATTTAGCATTGTGCTATATTTTATTTGTCTTGCGAATAGGTATGAACAGTAAAGATTTTAAAATAAATTATCTAGCTTTTATGTTTATATTTCAAAAAATCTAATAGAACTATCAATATTTGCGATCACACAAAACAAAAAAAATGTTTTTTTTTAATAAACCATTTATTTTGAGCATTCTGGGGTACTTTTGATTGTTTTGATCAATAGGTGCCTACAAAAATATCTTGCCATTTATTCTGAAAGGAATTTTGTGTGGTGATGCGTGTTTATCGCCCGAATTAACCCAAAATCGCTATTTAATGCTTTTTAATACTGTTATTAGTATTAATTCGCCCCTTAATATGGTCTGATTCAATACCCACGCCTAAATCCCGAATGATACGTATTTTTTCTCCCACCTCTGTGATATAAAAAGCGAACCTTTGAGAACTTTTATCGTGACCGTTAACAACATGCCCTGTTGAAAACCATCCTTTAAAGGAGGTCTATTCCCCATCTGCTGAAAAATCGAGAAAGCAGTGACAAGATAGATACTTTAAAGATGGTTAAATAAATAACTATCAACATTTTTATTGTTATTACGATATTTTATAGCGCTCTAAAAATGCGGTTGGTCTATCTATTGTCGAAATTGTTTGAGAAAGGCATCAGAACCTCGGATGTACGCTCTTTACTGTAGCTTATGCTTCCGACGACAATGATCTTAGAGGAAAAAAAGGCATCCAATCCAGTTCTTTGAGCAGCGTGATCTTATGGTTTCGTGTCTATCGGCGTCTGCTTATGAGATAGGTTTTTTTCACAGTGAGAATATATGTAGAAATGAGACATTTGCTCTATAATTCTTACTGACGATCGTAACGACAAACTATACCCGATTGATCTACGGATTTGAGTTGAGATTGGTTTAATGCATCATCAACTTGTCGTGTTTTGGAGTATTTTTAGAACATAAACAGGATATCGTTTCTACAAGAAAGACATACAAATTTTGAGAATCGTAGTCGCTTCCTAATTTAATTTAAGATAACATATTAGAATAATGGATGTTTTAATTTTGAATAAGATAACATACGCAAATCCCTTTCTGAAAATTATTGAATAAAAATGACTTGAACAAATTGTCCTCATATCATGTCTCCTATATATATGCACATCATGAGAAGACCAGAGTCACCAGCAGTAGGACAAAAGTAGCCAGCATCAGCATAAGAGAAAAAAGCCACTAAAATGTAAATAAAAGACCCTCCGCAGGGTGGCGATCATCGTTGTTGGTCATCTTATGTGGTTGAAAAAATAAACACCACCCAGGATCCGACCGCACTACGAAAGCGCCCTCAACATAAGAGAGTAAAAATAACAAAAACAACACCAGCGAGCATCGAGCAGGCCACATACTGATACCCTGGCCTCTCCCCACAGCACAGCCCGTCCCCCAGTGCCCATGTGTCCGCGCGCCGCTATGTTGTCGTGTGGTAAAGCACACCTTTTCTCCCGCACTCCTCGTGAAAGTCGCGCCGGGAGGTTAAGGTGCAACCTACAATCATTAACAGGCACACCGATCGGAATGTAATGATCAAAACGTTGCTGAAGAGCGGACAAGATGTGGTGGATGCTCGAGAGGGCATCGGAAAGAAAATATTTACCGAAAAAACTGCGGCGTAAACCGGGCGTCGAATAATTCGAAAGGTGTTAATTAGACGAAAAATGTGTATATTCACACCTTGCTGAACAGTTTGTTGTTGTGACTGCTGGTGCTGCTGCTGCTGCTGCTACCTCCCTAATACACACCCTACGGGCGTACCTACCTTCGCCGGTGCCGCCGGGTTCCCACATGGTGGCCCGCGTGTTCTACCCAGAAGACGCCCACCGCCCCGACGTAACGGGTGGGCGCGTGAGAAATGCAAAGAAGTGAGAGTTTGTTGACATGCGGACAGCATTCCCAAGACGGACGGCGCGCGAAGTGAGTGCGATGCGTACGCATGCAGGCGGTGCAGCCAGTGCACGTCGAATCAACTCGTCTGCAGCCTCCCTAAAGATAACACGGGTGGAGTTGAGAAAAGAAAGCAAAAAAACAACGGCCGAACAAGCGAAAGCAGAGCAGCCATTACGAAACAAGAGATGCGTTCCGCGGTGGGCGAACTTGGACACAGAATTTATCGGGTGAGTGTCGATGAACATGGTGCCAGAGCTGCCAAAATGTTATCTAGCAACATTTGGTAGTTAAACAAATGGCCACAGTAGTATGCTTGAGTGGTGATATATTTTTCATATTGGTTCAGTTTTGTAAATCTTTAGAGAGAAATTATATATATGACTTAATTAAGACTATTGTTTCGACTATGAGTAATGTTTTAGAAGTTTATTGGCTTATTCGAGCTCCTAAAACTCCCAATATCTATACCTGCATAACGTTATTACTTCTAGACAATACAGGCTGATATTCTGACAAATTCTTTATTATTCGTTAGACACTTCTTATGGTTAAGGTTGTGTTGTATTCTTCTGGTTATTCTTCAACATTCTTTTGAGTATTAGATCAGTAACAATATTTGACACCATTTTCATATATCAAAAATTTTATAAAAGATTGCAAATAAAAAAAAGCAAATAAATTTTTTTTATATGAATAACGAAATAATATTCTATTTGTTTCACCAAAACTAGATTCAGAATGAAATACAGCAATTTTCATCCATGGTTTAACAGTTCCCAGAGTTGCATGAAATCTTTCCACTAAATCATGAAATTCTATGAAACTCCATTTCCTACGGACGAGTTCCACTCTCTGTTCAACGTTTCAGATTGAATACTTACAACGACGGAATTGTGTCGACTTTCCGTCGAGGTCGATCTTTGAACTACACATAATAACCACTTCAAGAATGGGTGGAACGATTTCAAGATTGGGTGAAACGCATTCAAGTAACTTTGGGAATTGTTCAAGAATGGATAAAAATGCTGTAATTCAGCTGCAACTGCTTTTATATCATCTATAGCGACATCAGTTAAATTGATACCTTAATCTCAAGCACGTTCCAGTGATGGATCAAAAACTGTTCGAAGAGATTTTTGAGCCATCAATACTGATAGTGCCTAATACAGATATGACTCTAAGAAGGATGGCATCGAAGGAGGTATAGTATTTTCGTGATATTGAATTATCTCCTGACAACTAGTGCACTGTGTTTGTCGCGGAACTTACTTTTATCTCCTGTGCGTTAGAAGATACTGCTTCCGTACATAAGGTTAGAATCTGTATTGTTTAAACCATGAAGTCTTGTCTCATTGAGCATTCGAACTACTTTTTTGGGCAGATATTAGTATTCCTCAGTTTGGTGATTGTACGATCACACGTTCCATCAAATATCTGCAGGAGGTACCACGCTAAACGCGTGGTAGTAAGACTGGAGTGAAGATATTTATTTGTCGTCTTAGCTAATCCATATTGCCCAATATTAAACCCAACCCTCTTCTTGTTGAAGAATATTTGGTAGTGATGCAAATAAAATTGTTAAATTGTCAAATGAATAGATCCAAAATTTCCCCATATTCAAAAAAATTGAATTAATATATGTATGCCATTCATTCTTGAAATGGATTAATACGGCAGTAATAAAAAATACAAACCACATTACGCTACCAGGTTTTTGTAATTTTAAAAGTACTTGAAAATAAAAGAAAGGTAACGAAATTTGTATTTATTTCGAATGAGTGCGAAAACTAGAATGTTCGTGTGGTACGCAACAGTCCAGCGATCAATGGCATCTAGCCGTATGATGTCAGTAGAGTATCACGATCTCCGCGCTCTGGGTACGTCTGGGTTCGGTGATGCCGAAAATGCCGTGCTGAGTGTGTGTATTATTTTTGGGAACCACCTACGTGCGGTATCTGGAAATCGATCGATCTCGAATGACTCACACCGAACTCCCACTCTGCGGTGGACTGTGCATATTTGTGTATGCATCGTTGGCTCGTCAAAAGTGGGTGAGTTTATTGTTCCGTAGAAGGCAATTGTTTAGAAAGTAAAAACTGTCCTGCTCCCATCACGTGCGCGGGTCGATCGGTACTGTTTTGGTGGCGTCAAATTATTTATCCATTAGATGACGACAATAAAAGCTAGGGAAGGTGAAAAAGGGGAGAAAGAGGAAGGGGGGATTTGAGTTTGCTAACGTCCACGCCAAGGGTAACGGCATTTCGAAACCGTGTGAAACTTCGACCGATTGCACTATTTAACAGTTAAATCATTATTCTCATCGATATGTGAGTCATGTTCTTTTTTGTAATAATCAATAGATTAATTATTGATTTTAATTCGTTCATTACAATCTATGCTTCCTTCATATTAATTTTATCATCCTAGCCATACTGTTTACATAGGAGACGAAGAAAGCCTAAAAGGCTCAAAGTGTCTATAAGGCCACAACATTGAACACACATTGAGTTTAATAAATGAATTTCATTGTAGTACTAAGTCAAGCCTATTGTCAAATAGAAAAAAACTGATTTAAAACATTAAGAAATCTTTACAAAACAACGTGCAAATCCTTAAGAATGACTGTTACTGTTAAGTTTGGCACTAATTCAACCAGAAACCATTAGATTTAAATGTGTCCGAACTTCACGAACAATATCTCCACTTCTTCGTCTCTAAACTTCTATTTACATATACTCGCTGCACTCAAAATCCCAGTTCATACACTTTACCCATTATTCATCAACTTGTTAACGCATTCACTCATCGAAACGCCCGCTTATATGTGCCACCCCCTCCCCAAAAACTCGTTGCCCCAATGGGAAACCCCGGAATGCCACCTGCATCGTTTATAATACTCTTCCACTCTTTCAACGGGCACGCAGTTGTGCCACTTTTGATTTCGGGCCACTTACGCCATGCGTCGCCATGCCCGTTTGTTCGAATCGTACTGATCAAGATCAGTTATATATATTATCGGGCTCCGGGCTCGGTGCTCAGTTCGGTTCTCGATGCCTTCCATCATTTATCACGACTACCTCACGCTCGGTGACATGTTTCCTTGGCCGATATCCCGTAGTGTGTGGTATACTTTTACCCAACATTCCCCGGTAGATTATGGTGTTTAGACGGAATTTCTCTCCTATTCTCGGGCAGCGTTGGTCAACCGAGCCGGCCGGGGCCGATTAAACACCGCGGATGACAGTTATTAATCTAGATTTTTTTTTGGTGCTCGGGAAAAGAAAACCTTGTATATGTTGTTGCTGCTTGCGCGGACCATGTTTGGCTTATCTTGTTCCAAACCAGTTAGACTGTCAATGGATTGCTGTCATGTTTATATCGGATAAATTGTTCTCGGCCATCGGAGCTGAGAGGCGATTCTGCTTTCTGGTCGGTTTACTTTGTTTGTGGTTCGGGGAGTTTGTTCGAGATGCATTAGTCCTTCGGCATGGACCAACCGATTCACCGAGCAGGCCGCTAGAATAAGACAATGCCAAAAATAATGCCTAATCGATTGCACTTTCAGTGAGCGCTGGGTCTTGAATGAACGACCCTTGCCTTGAAGACGCGCACTGTAGCCGGTTCTAATTTACAACCGGAAATGGGGTGCGTAATTTCCGGTTCATTGCTGGTGTCATTATTGTACCATTCATGAGCTAAATTGCTCCGGACCTCGCGACGGCCAACACTCCAAATCCCCAACGCTTGTCGGACGTCAGAGTGGCGTTTTTGTTTCGTGTTGGTTTTGTTCTTACTTTCAAGGTTTAACGCCATCCTCTTTGGCCGAACGATCTCAGCAGCAATTAAATCATGCAGATACGCTCACAGCTCGCGGTTCGTGTGCCATGTGCCGGGCACATCAACATCTGTGTCACGCGCTCATTCATGACGAAAAGACGAATGGTGAAAGAGTCTGCCAAATGCTGCTGCTGCTGCTGCTGCCGTCTGGAGGACAGGAGCGACGTGCAATTGATGTTAATTCACGGCGACTGGCGCTAAATTGTCGGTGCGGGTCTCGTTTACTAAAAACACTCCTGTCCGCCGCGGTTGAACCCCTGCCTCGATCGCATTATGCACCGCGCGCGACCGTCGCCGACCGCAGCAACAGACAGCGACGCACGTGCGGAACGTCTGGCACTCTGGCGGAAATTGTGGCTTAGGCAGAGAATCTCAACAATGTTTCCACGACCCAAGTACACCAGGTTGTGGGTGGAGTGGCAGGTGGCAGTGGGGTGTCTGACGGAAAGCACCGACGGACGGCCAGTGGAGGATGGCAATGCGCCACTGACATCAACAGACGACACAGCTGAGCTGAGCTCATCCGCTTCTCTTCCAGCGCGAGCGGGCATGTGGCCGGAATGCAACAACGTGCGGTTCGTAGTGCACCTTTTTTCGGTTGGTTTCTTCTGGAGGTCCGCAGGACCGTGAGTACACACAAAACAAAACCCAAACGTCGACCGGGCGACCGGGCGGTACATTTCCTTTCATGAAAGTGAAGTCTCTCGCAGTACTCAAGGTTTGCTACATGATTTTTTTTCTCCTTCTGTTCTAGAGACATTCGGAAATTAATCTTATCCTGTCTCCCGTCCTTTCTGAATTATCTCGCGCCCAAGGGAACCGTCAAACATTATCCGGCATGCTTTTAAACCGGCGAAATTCTTGCGTGGTGTGTGGAATTTGCCTCCAAACCCTCCACGCGCTGAATGAATCGTGCGGTGAGTTTGGCTAGTTGAACGGCGGAGTGGAACCGTCTTCGTCTGGATGAAGAATGTCTGGTGAAAGGCATTCAGAGCAGACGGCATTTTTTTGCAATGTTGCTGACGGTGTGAGGTAGGCGGGTTAGGAGTATCTTTGCCAAAACCACGTCGCGGGGAATGATGGCCAGTGATGCACTAAATCGGAAAATTACCCGTGGTACTCGGCTCAAACGGGTTTACGAGGGAAAGATTTGTGAGTTTTGTCTTATTATTGTGTATGTTACATTTATGTTGTTACGTGTGTGTTACATGTTACAATTTTTACAGAGATAAGTATATTACGTTTCATGTTGTGTAGTCATCTCAACTCCTTAACATTCATCTTTAAATTCATCATCGTTTATCTTGTGTATGGATGATGAAGCTGAAATAATTCGCTAAGCATTTCCCGTAATTTATGACTACGTTGACGTACGATGACGTACGTAGTTGTATATTTACAGAGTAAAATATAGTTAAATAATATGACAAAGATTATTGCCGGTAGAAAAGAACCAATATTACATACATGCTTAAACTGTTCATAGGCAGTTAAATCTATTAGAGCTTGATTCTCATAAGGTTTCATATTTCATTCTTCGTATTTTTGTTTTTGCTTGGCTCGTTTGCATCCCTCAGTAGTTATGAAGAAAGTTCAAAGCTTTGATCTTAAATGGATTTAACTCAGTAATTGCAACCTGAATGAGCTTCAGTGCGCCTAAAAATAATAAAAACAGGACTTAAACATAAAAAATCTGGGAACAATGGTTGTTTAACCGACGGTACATCACTGAATATGGCCGAGGTACGATAGATGATTTTCTTTGCTGCAGTATGCACTAAATACGTATACAAAAATTCAATGTTTTTCTTAATAACTGGGAATTCATTATTATATATTTGATTAAAAATATGTAACAACATAATAAAACACATTTAAACTATTTTTTTATGTTTATCAATTCCAGTTTCATATTCTTTAAGCCTGTGGTAATGTAATACATGTAAAAAAAAAAGTTCTTCATTTGAATTCTGCCCAAACTTGTACGTAAAAGTACACTCAAAATTACCCCGGATAACAACATCATTCCTGCGCCAAACTACAAACAAAGCAATTCTATTAATGGTACGCAATTTTAAGGCCAACTGACAAGCCATTCCTGCGCCGAGTGTCAGCAACTTTCACTTGTTGGAGTTTGCCGACAGGCACGCGTCGCCCCCGTCCCTGAATGTCTGCAGTAAGGGTCAAAACGGCAAAAAAATCGTACTGCACAAAGCCGCGTGCTGAAAAAATGGGTTCCCCTCGGCGGAGGAAGCATGGTTTATGAGTTTTCCGACCACGCGCCAAGATCCTCCATTCCGCTGCCCCCCCCCCCCATTGTCGCGGGATCCTGCTGGTGACGTCATCGCTATGCTGAATATTCTATTTACCAGACGATTTGTCAGATTTTTTCTTCCCTTTTGCGGCACATGCCAAGCGCTATTCCAGACGCGTCTCCAGACGGCATCCAACGTCACCGAAAATACAGCGAGACGGGGACGGTAGGAGACGTGAGACGAAGCCGACAAATCAGACGACATATCCGGATGTGTGAGATTTATTTTGGTCGCGTCGTATTTGCGGAACCAGCCAACGGAGCGCGTGGAGCAATGTCGAATTTTCTTCCGTGCCATCCTTGAACTTCGCGAGCTTTGCCTAGACAGCGTTGGATGGGCGATGGTGGTGGAAGGAAATGTATCTTTCTCCGAATGACGTATGCAGTTTTCAAGAAAGCAATAACACATAGCAAAAACTTAAATAAGAACTACATCAATTATAAGCTTTTATTCATTGCCAGTTTTTTTTCATTTATTATTGCAGGTCCAGTAGAATTCATTGCTTTATTCTTTGTGATATTTTGAAAAAAAGTAAACCAAGTAGGCCTGGGTTAAGGTCAAACATACAGACAAGAAATGCCCTACGGATGTCAGTAAGTCATGTGAAAAAATAGTCATTTGAATACAAACAATAGAGAAATTTATGATAGTTTGATTATCTGGAGTCATGAATTTAAACGTCATATACGATTGATTAAGTGCGTTTTTTATTTGAAGAATGAAAATGGAAGAAATATATTATACAGTGTTATGTAATGCCATACTAAACAGTGTACGATATATAAAATCAATTGTCATTTTGAAAAGAAAACGTACCATATGAAGACATCTCGTCGAAACGTCCTAATCGAATCAATATCTCAACCGTAACGTCTCACACGAACTTAACCACAGTTTTTAGAGCAAAGATATCAGAACAGTTGGATGCGAAAAGTTTGTCGTTAATGAATTCTTCTGATTAATTGATAACAATGTTATTGCGTGTTAATTAGTCCTTTAACTCACTCATTAGCTGTGCGAACCGTAAACAGAATCAAGTGAAAAAGTTGCCGCAGTCAATCTGCTCAATACATTATTCATAAGCCGTACCAGAACACGGGTGCTGAAAATATTTGAAACAATACCCCTTTGGTGAGGAAATGTGGATTTTAATAATCGCTGCCAGGCGATTCAACACCTTTGCTGCACACAATTATCTGGCTGCAGGCTGCAGAATGTTGGTGCTGGGCGAATGAACGAAAAGAAAAACTTTGATTGTATGCTTGTTATTATTGTGTTTGATGTTTCAAGATGCGGCATTGTGTTTCGCCGATATAATCTTGTGTTCGTATTTTTTAGTTCTGCTTTATTTTGATGAGCCGTTGGCTTCAAATGTGTGCTCGTATATGCACCCAAGCGATAACGATACTATTTACCGTCGTGATTAAGTTATCATTTGATCATGTGGCTATCATGCATCAACTGAACATGTTTTGCATTTGCATTTTGTTTTGCATCGAATCTTAGCATCAGCCGTTCTACCAATCAGGGCGTCATTATGGTTTACTGGATGTAATTATTTTGCCTTTTATGGGAGTAGGAACGAACCCTATGCTCTCATTATGTTTTTAAAGTTTGTGTAAGTTATTACGGTTAGCTCGACACCACTAATCTGTTAGCTTGTTTTATTCTGATTATGTTTTCAGATTATGATTAAAATTATGATCAGATCAATTGGCAAAAAATATTAAAAATGAAATTTGCATGATAGGTTGAAACTAACCTTAAAAGATTGCCTAAGGATGTTATCACAGACGGTCAACTGAATAGAATACTCCTGATGATAAAATTTGGTACCAACAGGCTCTTATTGCAATTCATAGACCGATTGAGCCGTTGATTGACTTAGCTTAACTTGGTTGGGTACAAAGCTGAACTTGATAGGGTACTTAGATACAAAGTGAAAGGCTTTGTTTGATATATTGTTAACAGGACGATATATGTTTGAACAGTTCTTGATAGCAGAGGCTTTATGGTTTTCGCTGGATGTAGGAACCGGAACGTCCACGTTATAAGGAATATTTTTATGCTTATGAATGGGAGTTGATCGAGTCAAAATATACCGTGAACGTTTGACACAGGTTGTTATCACTCAATCTTTAATCTTTCTCTATATTATGTTGATTGGAATAACCCTTTTTCATGCGACCATGGGAAAAACGCCTCTCTGAAGTTATTTTTTTAAACAAGTTATAGTGACAAATTGAAAAAGAAAAAATAATACTAAATTATAAAAATATGAATTACCGAACATATTTACAACGTTGATGGGATTAATTATTTACCTAAACATGTTAGGCAGCGCTCTGGCCAATGATCGAAGCAATTCAATTGATATTTGAGTAACGATTCTTTCGAGATAGGCCTGTTTTTATCAGTTCACGTTAGAAATTTAAAATTTAGACTATCTTTTATACTTTTTTATTTGCTAGTCATTGTATTACAGCAATGCAAAAATGTTATTGTGTGTCATACGATTTGTAAGTTTTCATTCTATTTTTTTCATTCTTGTCAGAATCATTCAAAAATTGTAACCATACTCACAGGAAGAGCATTCCGTCAGCGAGTAGTTAAGTGGGTGAACCTTTGAAAGACGCTTAAACATCTGTACATTGACACGATGCTGCAGCACGCTAGCCGGATGACGAGAATGCTTTCTTGTGTGTTATTTAGCAGGTGTCAACATCGGGTAAAACACATTCGAGAACCGTTAGCATGGTTGTAGATTAGCCCTCGCAGGAATATGCCAATGGTTTGTAAGGTTAATTGATTATCATACCTTTAGGGGTTTGGAGAGTGTCCGACGAAACAATACTCAAACAATACTACGTTTGAGGCACGTTGTGCGGTGGACGATCTGCCTTCGTAGGTTTCCAAAGATCTTCACCACAATTATCGCTGTCGCCACTTAGGCTCTCATTATGGGCATGCCATTGTTTGCGTATCGTTACTTTCACGGAACAGCCAAGATGCTTCCGGTCGACGCTGTGTGTTGGCAGCTGTTGAAAAGCTCCAAAAAGTTAAATGGGCTAACGGAACCATCTGTCAAAAAATGTGCGCGGAAAAACGCTTTGAACTCCGATCACACTTTACGTGTCCTTTTATTTGTCTTTTTACAGTAAATTATACTGTTGCCCACTTATCTCGGTAACGCGACTGTTTAACGTTCTCCACATCGAGAAGCATATGCTTTTCTAGAAGTACCAAATAGGTGTTGAAATTGTGGCTTAGTTTTTTTTATTAAACAATCAACATATTTGAAAGTATTTTTAAGTCATTATCTTAAATACTTCTTCGACTCAGTGTCTATCAAGATGCTGTGCGAAATGTTAAACAATGTAGGTTTGAGTCCTATACTCAATAACTACCTTTTCAACCTCCTTTCAGAAAAAACAATGAATTTTGACAACGGTCTAGTCCAAACAAGACGGACCAGTTACTATGGACTACCACAAGGGTCCTGCTTGAGCCCCATATTGTACAACTTCTACGTTAGCGATATAGATTCTTGCCTTGCCCCAAACTGCAGTCTAAGGCAATTAGCAGACGACGCTGTCGTATCAGTCGCTAGCAAAAACATAGTCGATCTACAAATTCCTTTGCAAACCACGTTGAATAATCTGGAAACATGGTCTAACAACCGAGGTATCGAGTTTTCACCAGAGAAAACTAAAATGCTTATTTTTTCATTCCACTACGACACTGAAAAAAATAGGTTGATTAATGTTTACAAACCAAAATTTGACATATTTTTATATGGCAAAAAGATATCCATTGTTGAAACTTTTAGATACCTCGGCGTTTGGTTCGATTCCAAAAATGTGTGGAGGTCACATATAGAATATCTGGCAAGAAAATGTGCCAAAAGAATCAA
>KB672602.1:1507772-1540544 GCA_000349145.1 Anopheles dirus | reverse complement strand
TTTGATATGTATTATTGTCTAATTATAAGCACTAGTATCAAGCAATACGGCCAGGCCGTTAATACAATAAACAAATAAATAAATAAATAAATCTTAAATACTTCTCATGAAATCATTGATCTCAACTTCTCAGAAATCATTGAACTTAACGTCGACAGATAAGCTATCGCAAACAAGCATGGAATTGACTCATCCCACCTTCGAAATGTATGCGTGTTTGAGTTACTTCAGAGAATCCTCGCTAGTAGGCGAACAAATGTACACGCTCAGCTCTCACCTTCATTCACTGTCTAGAAACGAATGTAGGTGTATAGTGGGAGGAATTTGATTGCGAAAATAAACCATAGATAAACCACCAGATATCTCCCCCACGGGGGAAGCACGTAACATTCGAAATGTGTTTATACGAACGGAATAAAGTTTACATTGCAGCAGTCAATACTCGCCGATTTGTTTACGCTCGATTCATTCAAAACCACCCACGTTTGTTGATAACTCCAACAGAGGTACAATTTTCAACAGTTCCTGTAAATGAGATTGTTTGATTTTTCCTCCAACAAGTTGCGAGTAAGCACTGAGTGGAATCATTTGTGGAATCATTTAGCGCATGACTCACTATAATCATTACGGTCTAAAAGCATACTAACGCCTTTTAAATGCCATGAAGCTGAACTGTTTACGCAAAAATATAGTCATGAGAAAAATTCGTGGTATAACTGAAATGGTTTCGGAAATATTTCTGAAGTCAGAAAATACTGAGCACAACTTAAGAGGAAATACAGAATTTTTACCGACCGTAAGAGACAAAAGCGCATGTCGCAACAGTCACAGGCCAACTATTAACGCATGAAGGAATGAAAAACGCGCACCTGCCATCGATTGGATAATCGACAATTTCACAGCTTCCATTCCAATTTTAAGCTCATTTCATGCAGTGAAGAACCCGACATCTAGCAACGGTGTGCTTTGTGGGTCAGAAGTAGTTGAACCGACATACCCTGCAGCAAAGAAACGTAGGTCCGTTGGCACGGCATGACGGATACGGTTCACCGGCTGTGGAACTGTTCGTCTCGGATTGTCCTGTGGCGTTTGTGGTCATCGTGGATATTAGGAACGTGTCGCAGTTGAATAAGCACGAGCAATGTTTTAAACGTTCCAGAAATGCAGTTAGCGAAGCGTAAATGGCAGTAACCTTTCATAAATTGATTTGCAATGTGTTCTTCCTGGAATTCTTCCTGGTGTTCTTCCTGGAAAGGTCGGAATTTCGCCTCAGTAATAGAGAGCACGTGAGCATTTCTGTGCATCTGTAAAATTATTCATGTTATGAAGTACTGTTGCCCCATATATAATGACGAAAGAACTATTTGTGAAACTTGCTTTATCGATTGCATGTTCATATTTATGTTTTTATTTGACCTATAAGACCAGATATAGATGTACCAGGTATGTTAAACAAATTATGTAGCGTACTAAACATCATCCACTGTGTCTTGGTGTTGCATAAACGCAATTATCATCTAAATTACGAATGTTGATGTTCGGAATACTTATTTTTTGTTGAATATTTGTACCTTTTGGAAGGTATCCACCATATAGAGGAGCCGTAAACAAATTATGTCGATGTCAGCAGCGTATGCTTAGATCTGGTTTGACTTATTGAAGATGCCGAGATTCCGAGTCACGAATGGCCATCTGTTGCGAAAGTTTGTAGAGCGGACCATAAATCTATCTAGTAAATCTATATCCTATTTCCTTCCATCACCTAGCATTGTTATCAACTCTGACTCTGGTGTTTCCTTACTGCTTGCTGGTGTTTGCGAGTGTTAGAGACTTTGAGCATTTATCGGTTCGCTCGTCTCTCATTTACTGTTAGTGCACTATGGATATTTTGATCTCAGAGTATTTCCTCCTTGTCATTTACCCTCATTCATGGCTCGTTGTAGTGGATGAAAATGGTTTAGTCCTTATCGGATTTGATCAGGTTATCAAGATATATGAGATTGAAAAAATAATGGGACAACTTCTGAAGCTAATGTTTCTACATAGTCCACAGGACAACCCCAAAATGTATACATTGACGATCGACATTTGGGAGGTAGTTCCCAGAATCTATGTTCTAGGATCTGTGAACCAGTGAGGTCGAATGTAAGAATTAGTGTTCCCTTGAATGTGGAAAGCTGTCCATGTCTCGCCCATGTCAGCCAACCATGTCTCGAGAATTGCAGAAATACATAGGAATACGAAGATATATATATAAATATGAAGATTGATACAATACTTTCTCTATATGAAGGTACAAGTGTATACGTTTCTACTGATTTAATGTTCATACTATAGAACATTTCTAACTATATCATTTCATAGAGCCATAAGACCTTTAACCACAACGTATGAAAAATCTGCGTATGCCATTTAACAATTGGCGCCAACCTAGTTCCCTAACCTGGAATATGTTGACTATCTGAAATGTGCGCAAAAATAACATTTTCACAACACTCAACCGGGCCAAAGCACAAGAAGGTTTCGGTGCCCTGGGTGGCCTTCTGATCAGCAGGAGTCCCCGGAATAAATCATAAACTTTTAGTTTCTACGATCGTTATCTTGACTTGTCTTAGCTTTCGGGTGTATCTGACCAAAATCAGACGTACGATTATCGTGATCATTAACGTCGCCCTGCCTGCAGCTAGGACCCTTTTTTGTCGGCGCACGGGATCGATAATGGCCCCGTCTGTGAATCGGCCACCGATCGAGGATGCCTCTGCATTCGGACATACTTCTTGGCCGAGTGTTCCGTCCAGTTAAACGGTGCATGACTTATGACTTTCGACCGCCGAGTGAGTGTCACTGCCCACACTCTCTGGCTGCAATTTTGTGCAAACCGGCCGAAAGATTGCGCCCCGATCGTCCTCGTTAGGTGGAGTCCATCCGTGGCTAATTAGGTAATTAGTGGGCCAAAAAGCAAAATCCGTGACGCCGCCGCCCCGGGGAAATGGATTAAAGGCAAAAGCATACCTTTTGCCGAGAAGCCATCGAGGGTTGAGAGAGCGAGAGAGAGAGAGCGAGGAGAGAGAGAGAGAGAGAGAGGAATAAACGATCCTTTCATGGCAGTGGACCGTCTTCAAGGATGGACGCGCAGGGGAAAAGGTAATTTCAAAACGATCCCGACTGCCGCAACGTGCCGAAAGGTTCCATTTGTTCCGCTGCCGCCACAAATCAAACAAACAAGCCGTAAATCTCCAAAAACGTTTGTTTTGTAGGGGCAGCATGATTTTTTTCTGATTATATTGCTTCTGAGCAAGTTTGTTGGTTTTCCTTGATCATCTTAGAATGAGGAATAACCACAATAATCGATGAAGGCTATGCACAGATAAGTTGTAGAGTTTGTAGGAAAACAAACTATACTCTTAACAGAGTAATAAGTACGCATGCGTTTTCATACAAAACGCTACATAAATTAAGAATAAGTATTTGGAGTTTTGATGAATTTTATGATGAACAATTGTATGAGGACGAATTTCAATAAATATCTCACTCACTGTAATATAGAAGGACCTATTTAAAAACCCGGATGAAGAAAACGCAAACATCTTAATGTTTAAGCCAAATTTTCAAACAATGTAGAGCACAAACTCGTGTTCAACTTAAGCTTGGGATGCCGGCAAACAACATACATTGTCTTAATAATTCCATTTCCGGACTCAACGTCTCCGGAACACAGTCTGCAGCGACACGAACCGCGGGCACGAGCGCAAATATTTAAAACGGAAAGTCAAAATAAGAAGTGACACGTGCTTAGGGGCGAACAGATGCCGCCGGACCATTGTCTAGGATACGGCCGCAACTTCCTGGTCGTAGCTGTGCAAACGTCTTCGCACGGTAAACACCGGTTGCCCTGTACGAAACGCATCTGAAGTTGAATCTGAAGATTGGGGTTCGTGCGTACAATGGGCAGTACCGAGTTCTTATTATTCAACAGACGGATCCTTGGTTTTATGCTCAGAAGGATCATTATATTTGACTAGTTTGTTGGCAAACAAAGGTTTTGAATTCCGACGTTGATTCTTAACGTTCGAGAAGGCCTACGAAACACAAAATGAATAGAATTTACTCCATTGATATGTTGACGAAACGAGGGAAGCAAAGGTCCTTGAGAGCGTACCCTGCAATTACTGTGCAGCTTGCGCAGTTCCGGTTAGGCGCGTTAAGCACGCACGTAATCTCATCCAGATTAGTTTCATACTTTGTAGGGTGATTTAGAATAATCACTGGTGGCCAATAAAGGCTTCCGAAAAGAGTAACCTCAATACAAGTTGATCTCTTCTCCATCTAGGATCCCACCCAGGATAGTGTTTTTGAGTTTTCACTATTTCAGGAGCACCGGGTAATGAACTTCGTCACAGCGTTTAGCAATTTTATCCATTCCCATGGGGCTTACGCAATGAAGAAAAAACAATACTCATTCCGAACTTTGAATTGAATCAGTTTTGCCGTGGGCCACCCAAAACTTCATCACAAGCGACACCTGTACCGGCAGCGTTCAAAGCTTCCGATCGGCAGCATCTGTGGCCCACCGCGGAGCGTTGTTCTAAATCAATTATCGATGAAAAAGTCTATTTGCTGCGGTGGTTGCCAGGAATGCTTGGGATTTCCGATGATCTACCGAATGGGATGCTCAGAGGAGCGCCCGACCCACGGAGTAGGCCCGACGATCTAACAAATGATGTTCCGAAATGTTCCCTCGCGCGATGTTGAAAGATTGGAAACTGGGATAATGCTCTGACGTGTGCTTTCGACATTGGTTCGCCGACACCACCGAGGAATGTCACACTCGGTGGTTTGCTTCATCGCAGCGAAACATCACTCTCACGCCAGTTGGCTTCGCCGTGGTCTAGTTTGTCGGAAGGCGGCACCCGGCAAAGCGAACCCCAGAGCACCGAACACCGAATCTTAATTGGAAATATGGGATTGGACACAACTAATCAGTAATTGGTGCGAAAAATGAATGAGAAACATAGAGCGAGAGAACATGGCCAGGGGTCCGGTTTTGGGTGGTCGTCACGTTGTTCCGACCGCTTCCTCGTGGATTTAATAATCGAATTAAATATTTCAAAATAAAAAAATACGAAGAAACACACCCACCGTAAGAAGAGATTACGAGAAAGAGATCAACCATTGTTCGAACGGTTTCAGCGGCTGATTATCGCTCAATAAAGCGTTCGTGCTGTGCTCTTGTTTTCTGGAGCGTACATTGTTTTATTCCCTTGGCTTTCTCACCGTACTGGCTACGTTTTCTTTTTAATCAGCCCCGGTGAATCGCGTTTACGTTTTCTCAGCCGCGCACCGTCCGAAAATCTTTGATCGTCCGTCGGGTGGTCGGGTTATGATTTAATTCTAACCTGACCGCACCGGTAGCGTTATTAATGATCGCTCACAGCCACAAACAGCCGCGAACAGATCGCTGATTACGGGCCGATTCTCCCACTGGGCCCCCTGGTCAAAGAGAAAATCGCCTCGCATCCAGGAACAACAACAGAAAAAAATCGCTCCCATGTCGAATCGACGTTCGGGTTGAAGCGTTTGGCTCGAAACGGAAGGGGTCTCTTTTGTTGTTGCACACTTGCGGTGGTACGTGTTGAGATTTTCGGTTGTTTTAGAGTCAAAAATGGTTTCGTTTGCATTCAACCGCACTGCACTGCCGTGCGGGCATACTCGGTAATCCGCCGGATGATTGATTGAAAATGAAAACGGGGAGTTGCTTGCGGTGCATCTTTATTAAGGCAGATGGATCGATCTGGTTCGGTAGAAAGGAGCTGGGCTTTGTATTTAACCGGTCATGATTAATTTAGAGCCTACTTAGTTAGCTTCATTAAAGGTGCAAGGAACGGGGATGAAAAAAATACATTTTTGTTCAATATTTTACATGTAAGATGAATATCATTCCAAACAAATATGAAAATTTTAAAATAATTGTATATGAAGATTTTTGCACTGTATTCCTTAAGCACACTATATTCGTGACTCTCTTTATCATCTCTCTTACATGTTTCGAGCCAAATTGTAACTTTTTCGCGCTTGTTCTAGCATATTTCTTCAATATTATACATTATACATTGACCAAAATTATGACATAATAACATATTTGGTAACATATAGGTTGTCCAAACCAAATTTGACAGCTACGTTTCTGTTTATAATTCATAACTCACATGACATGTCAACACAAGCGATACGTCATTCGAAAGCTAACAATGTGTACTATCAGGTGAAAAATTTTCAACCGCAGCACCCACTAAAATTGTTTAACCCGCTAGAATTGTGGAAAAGAATAACGTGTGTGACGATGAGCCGGAAAGAGGAAATAGTCACAAAAATTAAACCCGTTTTTGCCACAATTTTTATAATTTATACATTATCTATTAATTTTATTTGTCTGGCCTTTGGCTTTAAAAAATAGTAACTTAAGACAAACCTAACTTAATGCAGCGTAAGGATAGAGGAAGCGAACAAGGAAATTACAACGGAGATAGTAAAGGAGCACAAATATTAAATAAAGTTGAAAAAACATGAAAGTTGCAAAATATAATATGTTTTTAATATATAATTAGAAAACTATTCAGAAAAAAATAGAAATGTCCGTAAACTATATTGTGTGCGCTATCACGGGAAAACCTATGAAACTTACGATCATGAAGCCATCAGGTAATGTGTTTTTTTTTCTTAAAATTCTAACTTCCATCCAGGTAACAATATGAAGAAATATAGCGTTATGGTCAAATTTTCTAAAACAAATTTAAGATATTCTAAAAACAATATCAAAATGAAGATTTTATTCAAAAAAGATGTCTATGGTGGATGCAAAAACATTAGACTTAATGTTCCTCATTTTAAAATACATCCCGCCTAAGCTTAATGATTCATTATGACTTCCCAACCGTGTGTCTGTCGGTCACTGCGAGAAGCTGAACAAATATTTGTCCAATTATGACTATTAAACAGGAACAGATGGAAAGCTTGCAATAAACACACCGCTGGAAGCGGAAGACCAGGTAGTTGATGCTGCCAGAGCCGATCGTAGAATAACCTACGAATGCAGAGAAAACAAAAAGACGGTCCAATCACACATGAGCCCACCGCCCAAGACCCTCGGGCAACGATGGCAGCAGGTGTTGGTAGCAGATGAGAACGAGCAGCGGTGAGAACAGTCGGTTACAATAATATTTAACTACAAACGTCGTCGCTCTACGTCGTCGCACTGCGTCGCCGCAGCAAAGAAACTAGTCACAGGACCAAGGATGTGGTCGGGCAATTTTCGCTTCACTCATCGCCGCCATCGCCGTGACGCGCGCAACATTATCACCCGGAATCGATCATTATCACCCCAATATTTCGGTCGTTTGCCGTTTGTTTTTTTTCTCTCTCGATAATTAGAAGGCAGGCTAACCATGTCGGCGGGTTCTAGTTCGTCCGAAAAGGTTAGCTTTGAAAGTCGCCGAGGCTGCTGGTGCTTCACGGTGGTTTCGGAAAACAAACGAACGATCTCAAAAGCCGCCACCGCACGTCGGGATCCCAAACGAGTGCATAATTATTCGGCCTCCAGGCTGCAGGTTATTCGGGCGGTGGGTATAAAATCCACACACGACGTTCTGTGCCGCGTCTCAGGCTCGCGACCAAAAGTTTGGGACGAGCGGAAAGAATCGGAATGCTTGAAGCAATTTTCTTCAGAAAAATGAACCCATGCCAATGTCAGCGAATGGAGAAGTGTTTTCTTGAGCATACTTAGCCCATGATTGATTAATGGTAGGCAAGGAGGCACATTAGTATGATGATTAGAAGGCGCTGAAATGCTCACGGCGGACCACCATCACACTGGCGGTAACCTTTTATCATTTTTAAATTGTTTAACATGACTAATATTTGATTACGGAAATATGAGCATGTCGACGTGGAATGAAACTTCTAAACTTAAACTTCATACATGCATATATGCTCCATTGTCTAGATGTTTCTTACCTTTTTTAATTTTAAATCATAATGTTGTACGGAGAATGTTGTGTTGTATCGATTTAAACACTATAACCTACTTTTCATATTTTGTATCACATTGTTTTTAACACTGCTTTATCATTCTTTATTTTATAAGTCTTAATGATTCATAAAATGAAAAAGTCTGGACAAAAAGCACTTGAGAACAAATGAAAATCAATCGTTTTAGTTGATTCGCTCTTGTTTACATATCATTACCATTCGAGGTGTAGAATAACCCGTGGTGTCTTGTTGATCCTACTCACCGTCGCCGTGGACTTACAAATCAGAATATTTTTTAATAACTGAGTAATAGTGTTGACATAGAATGACACTCATATTATGAAGACGATTTCGATTTGAACCCACCTGTCGACTAGTAACTTACTCACAGTATTTTAAATTAGTGTAGATTCATAATAACTTTTAATAATGAGTTGAATCTTTTGTGATCCAGAGATTCCAGAGATCTTCAGATCTTCTCTGATTTTCAGAGATCCTGAAATCGCTCAATCAGTCAATCACTCTTACTCAATAGGTGGGTTCACACGAGTCGAACTCTGCTCGAATTTGTACGATCTGCGAACCTTTTTTGTCAATGTATTAGAGAGTCCAGCTATGTCCACCGAGTCTGTTTCAAGCAGAAAAGGTTATCCAGTAATAGTGTGCGTGAAGTTCGTCATCAAAAGTCCGACTCGTGTGAACCCACCTAATGAGTACCTCGTGAATGAAGTAGTATTAGCTCTACTTGTGTTTGCTGCTAACAACTATGCGGTGATTGATATCGAAATCCTTATGTGACCTTTGTAATCCTTTATATTATAGAGTTTTTTTTGTTCTACATCAGTTCTATGTATATTGCTTAATTGTGTTTTAATATCCATAATAGTGCTCGTAATCTTTACGTAATCGTAATCTACACATTGAACGTAATCTGCACATTAAATTTAAAATGTTAATAAATGTTATTTAAATTCAATAGTAATTTTGGAGCTTCAGTTGATTCAGTTCACTTGATTTGTACTGTAAACTCGAGTGCATAATAATATTACAGCATAGTTCTGCGTTCAGCATAATCCTGAAACAAAAAACTATTTTTCATTTCTTTAAAGGAACAAATACTATTTGTATCGTATGCATAGTAGGAAAATACATCAATAATAGAAGTTTGAGCTCATGCCAACAATTTAATGTCTCAATCATTGGAATTACTTCTGCTTCACATTGCTCATTACTGACCAAACGAAGGTGTTCAGCATTGTCATTTAAATATCAATCGCGCACGGTCACGATCGTGTCGGAATATCGAACATTTCCCACAACTTCGATGCTCGAAGCCGGAGCTTTGCCATATCATCTTCCGCAAATGTTCTCACACTCATCGCCCGATCGCGTAGAATTGCGTTTGCGATGGTAACCTCTGGTTTGCAGAAATTGTGCCACAATCTTGCAGTTTTCAAGCAAGGATGTGTTAGTAGTACTGTCGCCGCTGCTCGCCAATAAAACAACAAATGAAAACAAATGAGCACGAACGAACCAACAACAAAAAACAACCCATTTCACAATGCCACACGAGCTGCGCGACAAGGTGTTGCGATTGTAGCGGCGATAATGAAGAGATGTCTAAATTTTAATTTCACGGCCAACTTTGTCTGATCCTTAACCGTCCCTCCGCGTCGAACCCGTCGCGAAATGTGGGCTGCAAGGAAATCGAAAATCCAACAGACACCCAAATGCTGGGGTCACCGCGAAACACATTTACGGACGCAAAGACCCCCCTGCAAAAAGAAGAGAAAAAAACCCCAACAACAGCACCCTCCTTCCGAAATGAAGAGCACCGAAACGCGAGCCGGAAAGAAAACAAACGAATGCAGAATTGCAGCACCGCGCCGGCCCGCGCGCACTAAAGCGCCGGTAAATAATCGCTCTATCTCGCAATCGCTGTGGGGTCCAAGCGCGGACCCTCCGCGTGTCGCCATTTTCAAGGCTAATGCGCGAGATCTCGTTCTGCTCGTGTCGTTGTCGGCCAGTTTGAGTGTTTCGCCCGCTGCCCCCAAATGACTCCCGGAGCTATGTGGGATCATTAGTTTATTATAATCAGATTTATATTAACTTGCTTTAGCCACGGCCCAGACGGGTGACTCTTCGGTTCCGTGGCACCGTCGCCGATCCTTGCTTTGCGCACCGCCGCTTAACGGGGCATCCGTACGTACCAGACCACCAGGAACCTTTTGAATTTATTTTGCCTTTCGTCTACTTGATGTTTGCAACGCCAACATCAACAACAACAACAACGCCAAAAAGGAAAAAAAACACACACAGAGGCAAAACAAAAACTCTCAATTTAATTTAATTGTGGGAACTTTAGGTCCAGTTCTTAAAGTTCTGTTTATGCTGCTGCTGCTGCTGCTGCTGGGTCACTGTTTTGTATGTGTGTATTGTGTTATGTGTTTTTTTTCTCCGTCGCGCTGCTCTCGTTTTGGAGCTAAAGCTGAGATTCGCTTTGTTGTTTTATCACTCCTTTTGTCCTGCATTCTGCATCCGCACAATGAAAAGTGCGGAGGGTCGCAATCTCGTCAACATTTTCCCATGGCCGGCCAGCAGACGTATGCATGCTGAAATCACTTCAAATGAAACATCTTCGTCAATTCGGCTCGCTAGATCGTTTTTATTAGTTTCCTCTCGGTGCCGGTGCTCGGTTCCTCTTTACGATGCCACAACGACGAGGACCACGAGGACCACGCACCACGTGCACGAGATGCTTGAGTTAAGCGATACGCAAATTGAGTGAAGCTTAAGGTGAAGCTTTTCTGAAAACGTTTGGTTTATCGAATTTAACAACTTCATGAAGATCCTGATGAAGATCTTGACGATTAGCTCTTCATTTTGTAAAACTTAATCCCTGACTCCAAGGTTTATTAGTTTTACAATTTTTCTTTGTAATTTGTAATTCTTTTTGAAAGTTCTGATATCCCAAAATGTAGTTCTGTTGCACAACTATATATAAAACAATAGAAGAGTTCTTGATCCTTCTGATCAAACCAATAAAAAACTGAGTAGCGTGTGGCAGCAAATGGACACCTCGCGGCGATCGGGTATCTCGACGATCTCTCTTTTCTAAAGCAATAAATTACATTTAACACTCTCGCTTTCCGATACTGACAACCGCAACCAAACGCACTAACCAGCCTATCTGGTTTCCCTATTTTTTATCTTTGTTTTTGTTTGAAGTACCGATGCCGTTTCTTGCCACACGTGCAAGCTGTCAGGCCCGGCTTAGCTTTAAACACTTTTTTATCCTTCCGGTTCCGTTTAAGAAGCGCCCTTCCCGGTTTAAACGAGGAAACGTTTCACCGAATGAGGAGTATAAAAAAACTAAAAACTGTAAAAAAAACTAAAGTTACGAACGACAAAAAAGTGTTTATTTTCTAAAGAGCATGATGTTTTGATTGTCGGCTCACATTGAGAGCATTGTTTTGGTTGTTTCTGGTGTTGTTACACTTTTTTAGCTCACATTTGGACAGGCTGTCTGTTTTTTGCTCGCTGCTGCATCCCTGTCAAGGAATCCTGTCGTCGTATTTTTACGGTCCATTAAGTCATCTTCTTTCAGGAGATGGTGCGCGTGGAGTATATTAGGTCACATGCCACGCATTAGAACTTTTTTATACCTCAGGTGATGCTGTGTGATGCTGATGAAGGAATACAAAAAATGCAAGTGCTTTGTTTTCAATAAGTTGTGCGTTGATAAATGAAATATTATACTGAGCATCATAGCAAACATTATTTATTTGTAAGTGATGAGATGTTTTTTGACAGTATTTCATATTGCTCACAGAATGTTCATGTTCATTGTTTACATAAGCTTATGATTGTGCTGAAATAATAAAACAAATATTTCATTTGTATGTCCGAGTCTCTTACATACTAGTTCCATACAATTTTCACAAGAAACCCAACATAAGTTTTTGAAATGAACCGTTGAACACCTTCTTACTTTTATATTTAAATCAATTGAAGTGAAGATATCGTCACAATAAGTCCACATTATGCATATTACTTAAACAAACCAATCTAGTATGCTCTGTTTGCCTATTGTTTCATTGTTTAGGAATAATAACATCTTTATATTATTCATTTCCACTCTCTTTAAATCGATCCAATAATCCTTCCGGAACATGCTCGTCAAATTACGTTTCAATTAATGCTCTTATCCTGTTAATGTGCGCTCCTATTTAATTACCTAAGAATTACGGTTCATCGAGTCATCCGATCGAATTACTGCCATGGATTACGCAAGCCTTTGCGCCGAACGATCCGTACCATATTCAGTTTCGGTACAAAGTCGCCCACCATAACTCCCGTGTGTGTTTCTTGTTACTCAATGTTGCTTCCTTCCCTATCGTTTAAGGCGCTGTTGTTGTTTTTTTTATCTGGATTCCTGTACAACACCGAGCGTACGCTAAAACGACTCAAATTACTCGAAATGCAGGGCTCAGGAAACAGTAAGCAGCTCACGCCATCACCTAGCTTCTATCGCACCTGCCCGGCATTTTATGGGCTTGTCTGTTTCAACAGATGTAAAGCGATAGCGCACTATGGTGCAACTGTCGGTCACAAAACAAGAGGACACAAGGGCAGATACATGGGATGATTACCATCCTGTTAGTTTGATACTTCTTGTATGCTACAACTACATTATTAACAATTGACAGTGAGAACATCACAATGTCTGATCACAAAATAGGACTTGGCTTACCAAACTTGCCCATAGTGCAAGATGATCGAGGAAGAAAACGTTCCAGTAGATCCTAGGCCTAGAGATACGGCCGAACAAATTCGGATGCCATATGGAACGTGCTCGGTCCGTGGGCAGGATGAACCGTCGCTGTTTGTACATCTTTCATCGTTCGTCCTGCCGTACCGGCTAAACCTCGCTCGCTTCCTCGCTAGAACAGCGTATGCCCTGCTCATTGTCATCACCTGCTCTTCCGTCCAGTCCAGTTCCTTTGGCGCACGAAATGCAGCATGCCAAAAATCAACAACAGCAGCAGCAGCAGCAGCAGCAGCAGCAGCGAATGCCTGCCTCTCGTGCACGGGCGAAATCCAACCCCGATATCCGGGAGACCGATCGGCAGCGGTTGGCATCCCAGGAGCTTCCCTTCAAAGGTGTCTCTGCAGGCATGCATGCGGAAACATGATCCGTGCGTCCCTGTGGCCTAAACGGGCATGCGTGTTCCTTCCGCAAGGATACGGATTTCCCTCCGCACACACACACACACACACGTTCGCGTCGGAGTTCCCGATCAATTCCGCTCCGCTGTAGGTCGAAGGCGGTAATAAAGAATGAAAAACTACCGCCGCCTTCGGGACGGAAGGGTGTCTAGTAGTGCATTAATGGACGCACCCGGGAAGCACCTTGTACGTGACATGTGCGACGATTGTGGTCTTTTCGTGCATTTTTTTACTTTCCACTCGGTGACGGTGGCATATATGCTTGGGGCAAGGGTGCATGAATTAGGCGTGTGCTCAATGCGTTTGCGAGCGTCCCAGAATGACGTTTTATTTTCATGCTTTGTTTTTCGCTTGCTCGGGCCGAACTCTACACCGTGTGCAAATTGTGTGGCAGCGGTCACATCGCGTACGCTTTGCGATTGTGTTACAAATGCGTACGAGCAGCTATGCCAGCTTTATGCTGTGGCGAATTTTACAGTTTTCTGTTTCAATAATCCGTAATCCTGCGGATTGATGAAAGAGAGAACTGTTCAACGATCCAAGGCTTAATACTCTTAAGCCGAAACCTTACAGTAAAATGTCTGCACGTATTTAGTCTTTTTTTTTACAATTCTGAAAATTTATGGGAAATACAATTCAGTGCAATCGATATCCTAAGAGAAGATAGCGCAGAAAATAAATATCAGACTGGAAGACAGATGAGAAAACGTTACGTTGCCACTTTTAATCAATAGTGGTTGCAAACTTAGCGTGGGACATAGTTTATGATAATTTTCTGCTAACATTCACACAATTTACAAATAATGAAAACCCTTTATTTGCTTCTTTATATACGTGATTCTTTATTCGTCTTTATTCGTGATTTACAAAAGCTGCAGTTTGTATAGTACAATATAAAAGTACTAGTACTAGAGAAATATATAATAGATAAAAAGAAATAGATAAAAGTAGTAATACAAGATAAAATAACGTACCATCACTAGTATAGAACCGTAATTTGGATACAATTTCTCACGCAATGCCAGGAACATACATCGTTGCATACAGCATACACGTATGAAAACACATCGGGTCACCTTACGCCTGTGTCCAATGAGTGAGGACAACGAGTGCGATAGTCATGTCTGGTCGAGACAACAAAAAAACCTGCAGAATAGTACATGTAATACGCCGCACAGCTGATTGCAATATCTCAATCCAATAGTCTCAGGTTGAACACCAAAGAATATAGTTAAACTCTATCATTGACCAAACTAGACATGTTGTGGGACATTTAGCCCTAAGGATTTGATGAATTGTAATAAATTTGACAGAAATTTCTTCAAAAACTCATTTATAACACAACAAGTGTACAGAAATAGAAACAACAATCGAAAACCATGAATTTCTTGATTTATAACCCCATTTATTGAGAGTATCGGATTTATTTTTTCGTGAAACTGCTGCATGAAATTGTCAAAAACTCATACACTGACCCTAACGAAGTATAAATTCTTTTGAATCTGGATTGTTTCAATCAGAATATAAAAACTCAGCAGCCATAGGTCAATGTATCGTTACAACCCTTAAATGAGTGGCGCCATCTCTTGGCGAGGAACGAAACAACAAACAAAATATGAAGTATTCCATAAATCTCAAAATTGCCTAGAATTTTGTTACATCAAGAAAGGTTATGAATCTTTCTTCAACTTGACGGGGAAAGCGGTATTGCAGTGCTAATAACTAACTTTATATGATTGGTCCTGGCGACCATACATGCAATAATTTTGTTGGTTCATTCCAACTTGAAAATACGGCTCGCATTCATGACTCGCTGTGACAAATCGTACGGAAAAGTTTTACCACAGTTCGTGAAGAACTCGAAAGAAAGCGTTTTTTTGTTATTCTCGAGTCCCTTTTTTCGTGCCTCTTGACCCTTCGAAAATTCTTTCGTGCCGGGAAAACGTCACGCAACCGTCGCATTTTCGGGAACACGCTAGTTCCTACCCCGCCTTGCACACACTAAGTGAATGTAAATTTCACCCACCGCCGGCCGTACTTTTCCCGGCAAGACATAGTTTTTTTATTGCACTTCGGAACCTTCGGCGAACCTTATGCTCGGGTTTAGCTTAGCCCCACTTTATGCCACTAATGAAGCACCGAGTGGTAAAAGGTATTGAAGATATTTCAGACGATAGCAACCCAATCTCGCCCGCTGGCCTGAAAACGGAATACGAACGGGAATGCTAAACCCGGTGCACGTAACCGGTCTCCGAATGTCTTTGACCCCTCCGGGGGTTAGGGACATTCGATCGATTGAATAATTAAATTAAACACAAACAACAATCATCGCAAATGAGTGCAGCGGGGTCAGCGACATCGATCAACCTAATGACGGCAAACGAAATGCTGCAAATGCGCACGATCACGAAGAGATCGCACTGGAGAGGCGACCAACATTGAGTTTTTATTTTCGGTAAAATATTCATCATAACACATAACCTCACATTTTCGTGGCTTGTGGCAACAATAGCAAAAATGCGTGACGAAGTGAAACAATAGCCAAAGAACGCCGCAAGTACTGGACTTGGGCGGTATTTGTAGATATTAGTGGAATGATGAGGTAGGAGACATGATTTGCATATTTCATAAGTCACGACTCGCCTTGCTGGAGGACAAAAATAACCCCCAACACCGGAACTAGCCATCAGCGTGGCGTTTGTGTGGCACGTATGAATCATCGTGGCAATGGATTACGGATTCGTTTCTTCGAATCGTTCGTCTGCCCCTTTCCTAAGACGAATCGAAGCGGATGTTGTTTGATCGGACCGCTAAAACTTTGTATTAATTGCACACGCCGAATTCCGAAACGGCGTGTGCGATGCAATATTCATGATCGGCTGGGATCGGCAGGAGTGTAGAATCAGCTACTAAGCAAACGCGTTGGAGTGTCTTCCATCAAACATTTTTCGATAGTTTGAATAAAGACACGCGAATATGCAACACACCAGTTCAGTTTGGACACACCTGGCGCGTGCGCTCGCTCGCGCAGGATCGAACAGACGCACCATATGCGTTTTTCTTGTACTTCCTGTTGCCTTGTCTTTATGATGCCGCCCGAATGTTTGGGTGCCGGCTGGCACAGGAAGTGGAAGGAACAGTTCGGACCAAAGTTGGTGGCTTCCAAGCCGGGTTATGGCACTGGCGTAGGCAAACCTTCAAGGAATAGCAGCGCAAGGGAGGGGGCAGACGCGGACGAAAAAAAAAACGCAGCTGACAAATGATGTAAGCGGAGCTGATGCATCGGGCGCAAAGGCACGCGCGCTACCAGAAAAACACCCGATGACGATCATATTTCGCTGCAACGCTTCTGCTTGTTTTTGTTTTGCCGTCGCGATTCTGGTTCGCCTCGGTTAGTTTCGTGGAACTGCTGGAGATGTGTAAGAATTTCGGAACATTGCTTTTAGTGAAGGATGTCTGGGTATTTTAGACTTCATTTTCTTACGATGACAGTTTTAGGTGATGATTATTAGTACCAACTTTAAATTTAATGTTTTGGGCATTACATCGAGCTTATGAATATAATTATAAATTAGGCAGAATTCGAGCATATTTCCTTTACACGTTCTGGATATCGATTGTTCTTTTTCGTTTTATCTGGGCAATCCTTGTTCCTACAATGATAATTCGGATAATAATTCGTTATAATCTTGAAATTACGATTATGGATTCAAACCAAATATACTTTTTTCCTTGCAGGCTACCATAAGCATTGTTTTAGTACTTTTTTATTATTATTAACAAACCTCGAACACCCTTTTGATTGGGTCAAAATAGTTCTCAAAGAAGCAGAGGATGATTTTTTTTAATATTTGCTCATAGTGAAAGGGTAACACAATTACCTTGCTTATGTCAAGATGACGATTTTTTAAACTTTAACTTTAAAAACTTTAATTTAGTTTTTTTATTTAACAAATTGACGACAATGTCGAAGATAAACAAAAAGGATGAAAACACGTTTTTATACAATTTATGAGTTTTTAAAATTTATAATTTATGATTTTATAATTTTCATTTTGACTCCTTTTTCCTAATCTCCAACACTTATTCATTATTCATTTGAATAAATCTTGAAATCCATTGTGTTGAAATCCTTTATGCATATTCATTTATCACGGATGAAATAGCTTAAGAGCCTAGGTCGTCTAAAAGAGTCAGACATAGATCTCTTGATACCGTGAACTTAACCTCCAACGCATAAATAATAGTCGGAGAGTATGGAAGCTACAATATCCCATGTTTTTTCGATTTAATCGCCAAAGACGGCCAATTTTTATGATACGTTAGAGATACTCTTACCCGTCACCTGTGAGCTACACGGTGGGATAAAGGAACTGACAGGCATATCATCGGAAAAAGTAACTTTCTCCCCTGCCTTTGCTAATCTTATCCATCAACAGCTGAGCACAGGAAAGGAAAACTTTGATCCTGAAATCATACCTTTTTCGAGCCTTCCTTTCATACAGCAAACAACACAAAAAAGTTCAGCACGATCGAGATAAGCGTGAAACTGCAGCGCCGCGTTTCGGCTCCGTGCAGCTACCATCTGTTGGTGTCGGGACGCGTGCTGCGTCTCCTCGCGTGCGTATCCTTTTCTCCCAGGCGTCCGTAATCCGCGGCAGCAAGGATCTGGTGCGACTGGTGCGACTGCCAGCCAAAGAGGATCGCCGGCAAACCATATTGCCGGAATTGATAAATGAAACGGGGCGTGATGCACCGTCTTTTCAGCGTGCAGGAGCATTTTCCGAATCTGCTGCAGAAGCTTCCGAAACTGCGGCACAACCATCCACCGAGGCTTCCGTTGGGTCCTTTTTGTTATGAGTGCGCATCATCAGCGTACCACAAAACGGTGGGTATCGTGCTGATTGACGCGATTGTAGCATGATGTTCGGAGGGCAGCAGGCTGTTGCGAGCAACACTGGCTCGAATCGCTTGGTAAGGAAATGCATTTCTCACCACATAGGAGTCGTAGGTTCGTGATCAATCTATTGATCATCCTGCTACCCGGCAATCTGTCCGTCGCACACGTGTTCAGTAAATTCACTCGGCTAGCAACAGGAACCGACGAAGCTGCTAGGTGGAACATAACAAAATGGTGTCCTAAAACTTGCCCATTCGTTTTGTAACATCCCAATAGCCGTATGGGAACAGCTTAAGGCATCATAATACAACATTCCCACCAGATTTCCCAAATTCAAACAGATGTACTTGATTCTGTTAATTTTGCCAATAAAACCTTTAAGAACCTCGAACACAGACCGACCGCAAAACACTGAGCGTGAGAAAATCCATGTCCATCTCGGACGGTTCTCACTACGAAAGGAATAAAATATGCAAATCGCACCGACGTTCCCCTGCTACGATGTAGGGAAAAGATTGGACGAGAGTCTTTCAGAATCATTTCGGAAGATACACGTCACCCGGTCACGTTCTTACCTGTCGCTCGAGATGTGGGAGGTATCCAGGATTTTCCAAACCATAAACCATGGATTTTTTGTCGGTATCACCTTCTCAACAACTGGACGAGAGAAGGTTTACGAGTGGTTCACACCAGCCAAGGTTTACGACAAACGTGTGGATCCCGATGGTTCCCACGGTATTGGAATAAGCTTCCAATGATCGTCGCAGGATATTCGTGACTTACAGCGTATTCGTCTGTTCTCGTTCCGGCATCGTACTTTCTTCACCTATATCCTTTTCGTAGCGGGACGGCATGTCCCATCAGAAGACGTCAGAGCACGCATGTTGTACATGCGAAGTAATCATATTAGGATGGAGATACCTTTTGCGAAAGCCTAAAATAATGGTCTCATCCCGAAGGATTCGTTACGGGTAGGTAAATCGAGTTGAGATGCAGAATTCGACGTATGGCCTGCGTTATTTTGCAAATGATCCCTGCCATCAGTAACATTGTCATCTGCCCGACGTACGCCTGCAGACTTTCCCTACGGTAATTTTGCGGTACGTGATAGTCTGCATTTAACGTATTAATTTAAACCAATTTGTGAACAGCAACACAATGCGCATCGGGAATTGGGTGTAAAACTGTCAAGCGTACCGTACCGTGCACGGTCCCAGCAGTCAAGAAACAGCCACACCGAGCATAACTGCGAGCCCCTGCTAAACGGTTTCCGATGTTGGTAAATAGAGAACAAATAAATAAAAATAAATTGAGACACCGTTCAAGATGGATGGTTGACTTGAAAAGAAGGAAAAGGGACGATCGGCTTTGTACGGTGCTCATTGTCCCTCAACTTGTGGTCTACCCAAATAAAGCGCATTAAGCGCACGGAATGTGCAAGGAAGAATGGAGTACGAAAAACCGGACGGTAAAGGGAAGCAACAGAATCGGTAATTTTCTGCCGACAAAAGCTCACCAGTGCGCCGAAACTAATTTTTGGCATGTGTGATAAAGAGACAGGGAATAGACTGCGCGACCAGAAGGCAGATAAATCGTCACCTTTGCGTTTATCGTGAATGAAGATCCCAGTCACTGGACAAGGGAACAGACGAAACTTGTATTCTTCTATACTAATAACTTTCACTTGTATTCTTAAATCTTCTAGTGAAAGTATTAGAATGCCTAATAGAGTAACTTATACATCCATCCTTTTTTGCTCGCACGACATTCGACAGAACACAATATTCCTTTTTAAATGTCTTATTGGCTCTGGTTAAGTCCTTGATATTTACTATCTTTATTTGTATTTTTTTGACATTGTTTTTCAAAAAAATCTTTTCAAATTGCTTTCACTCTACGGTGAAACCTTTCAGTGGAAACGTTTCGCCCGCGTGCTCGGATATCTCCACCGGAGCAACGCACGGACATGCGCAGTCGGTCGGGTTGGCGTCCTGTCATCTCCTTCGTCTATCAAAATGCGTTCCTTTCCGTCCACTGCTGCAGTGTGTCCTCTTACCCCCGGGGTAGCGTTATTATAGTGTCAGTCCCGGGAAAAAACGACAACAAATGGCGTAAACAACATCGAACCGCTGCATTTTCGATTTGTAATTTAAGTGTCCGTGCGCGTGGAACAGGGCTCACGCGTATGCTTGTTGGCTTTCGTTAGTTTTGTCTCGTTTATCAAGCGTTTTATCGGTGAATTTCTCCTCCTACGATACTGCCATGCTCTAGGGCAACGTTCTCATCAATCATTCGGTACAGTGCAAGGTGCGTGTCGTTCCCGAACAGCTCAGTTGAAATACCTGCAAGCTAGTTTCGTTCACTTTACGTTGAATTCGCCAAAGCTGTGGTGTTGTAACGTAGTTCTTCGTTCTCAGTTCTTAGTAAAGTAGCCCCAGCAGTGTTTGTGAGGAATTTCCGTGTCCGAAAAAAAAACTGGTGTGCTATCATTTACTACATCTACCACCGTGTTCCTTTTTCGGGGGAGAAAAGTGTGTGCGTGTGGTAGTATAGGTGTGATTTGCGCGTACGCTCCTATGCTTCATCCCGAAGGGTGAATTCGATGCTCACTTTACTACTGTGATAAAATGGGCATGCCTATAATGTTCATCGTAGTGTTAGTGCAGTGAGTCATGCCGCCACAGAAACGTGCGGAGTTGTGATGTTTTGGCCATCGGGGGAATGAATATGTAATGCAATTTAATCAGCGGGAAACGTAGAGTCAAACTACCTCAGAGGGTTGTTGCTTATTTCCACGAAACAAGCGTGTGAGGGTTTGGCATCCAAAGTGTTCGAAAATATCAATCCAAGTGAGTTTTGCTAGCAGTGCATTGGCTATTTCGACGCTATTGCGATTTTTTTTACAACAAACGAAGTCCGGGAATTCGTTTAGAGTTTGGTGTTGTGTTGACGTCCTCGCCTCAGATATTCTATGCAAGAATAAGGTAGCTTTAACATGCTTTATTCTAATTCTTACAGCTTTTTTCTTTGTTCTAATATTACCGGCAAATTGTTATTCCATTGTTGTTTTAATGCTTTGCTTATTAAATTATGGTATTAGAAAAATTGAAACTATTTGATTGAAGTAAAATTATAAAACGATTTTAATCTTTTTTATATTACCTTTTATTAATTATTTTCAACTAAGCTATCCCCTCAAAAGGATTCAAACTCTATAACCGTAAGCCTAGCTTTAAGCATCTTATCTTTTTTGTACACTATCGATTTAAAAAAAATATTAGAAGCAGATGATAAACCAATAAAGATAGACCAAACACAAAAATAGCATATACAAAAGATTGATCTGAGAATTTTACTGAAACTTGTACTAAAAACTTGTGCTAAGATGGTTAAAATGGTTAAAACACTGAACAATGTTAGTGCATATGATCAAATTTAGATGACTTAGCTACTTTATGTTTATGTTATGTTATGTTTTGAATTACATCGTGGAAACATTGTTTGTGATTCTATACTTAGACTTGCTTCAGTTTGCAAATTGAAATTGAAATTATTTCTAGAGAAATATGGTAGAATTCATATCTAGAGAAACATAGTTGAATTGAATTCATTGCTAGTGGAATATAAGCGAATAGCAAAACTTTGATAGATAGTACCAAACAACCTTATTATCGTTATTAAAACATATTATGTAAATAGCATGATCGTAAAGTTCTACCTTCCACAGGAAAAGCCAAATCCTGCGAACCATATTAGCGAAATTTACGAAAATAACTCACTGCAGCAACGTGTTCATGATAACAGGGTATAAAATATGCATAGCGAGCAACATATTTATTACCCTGCATGCTATCGTACAACATTCTCGCAGCCGTTCGTCGTTTATTCACGGCCAGTCCGAACCTATCTGTTGGCGGGGCGATAAAATTTAAAGCACCCGGCACGAAAGGTAGCTTCGGCAGCGCACGTTTGATTCCCTTCGAGGGAGTAGGCCGGCCGATGAGTGTAATTTATTCATTGCAGTATTGTCTGCACCAGAGTGCAGCCCCGCTGCAGTTGGGCTGCGAAATTGAGGCGGCCGTGCTTCCGTGTAAAGTTATTAGTGGGTGGTTTAAAAATGCATCAATGTTCAATGCATGATACGTTGATTGATGGTTATTTATTGTATTAGTACATCCAAGTGTTACAACGACATGAATAATTTCTACTGACGCAGGTGGCGCAATGCAGCGATAGTATGCGTAGTATTTTCGTTTCGTTTGTTTGTTAAAGAATGTTATTTCTATTATTTTTTTAGATAATGTTTTTATGGCTTGATTCTTTAGGCTACAACACCATATTGTTATGGAAAGTCAAAGAAAAAACTATCGACGTTTGCTCTTTGCTGTAGGTCCCAACTAGCATAAACCTATAAAATCAACACCGCACAGGACGGCGCAGTGACGTACTTTCTCATACCTTTCTAAATTAATTTACGACTTTTCATCGTTCGTTATCTCGACGGGCGATCGCCGTCCATCGTCGACACGAACACGGGCACCGAAAACGATCGGTTTTGTGTTGTACCGAATGTTTCGGTACTTCCCCAGGGGTCCGTCCGAAGGAAGCGTTCTCGCTTTGCAGTTAGCGTCCTGGGCTGGGCTAGCCTGGTTGGAAGGATAGACAGAAGCTGTAACGATGATTTATTTCAATTTTCTGCCTGCATCCGGGTTGCCGGCCGACCCGTTCGTCCTGAGCCTGAGAAAGGCGTTATTGACCGCTATTATTTCTGTGGCACGTTAAGACGTTGGTGTGTGTTTTCCGTTTATGTGACATTTGGAATGATTTAATCATAAAAGTAACGGGATATGCTGTTTGTCCAACACAATTCAACAGAAGCGCCTGGCGTCTGATGCTTTTAAAATTTCTTTAAACTTTCTCGCACATGTTTCTGCTAGAAAGAGACATTATAGCAAGCTTATCGGTTTCGGACCATCTCGCGATGTAATCACGGAGATATTGGTTTCATTGTCTGTAAAAATATTTTTTTTTTTTTAGTGTGTGTGGTCTAGCTCATGATGGTTTGAAAGTAACGCTATTCCTTCCTATCATATCTTTTTTCAGATTCCGGAATCGTTTTTTGTCGATAGGAGCAGTTCTTGTAGGATGTTGGATGGCGCACACATGGTTGGTTTGAACGACAGATAGATCCCTCGCGTTACGGATGGCAAGCCGGTGGACGCACTTCTGGATGGCTATCGGCAGCTTTGACATCGCAAAGGACGGTGGGTTTCGTAGGTGACAACAGGAGTGATAACCACCGTGGGCAGGCAGCCTCCGACAAGTCGTACTGCAAATAGCTCGCACGCGCGAAAGAATACACGACACGAGTCCACCGACGGTCGGGGGAACGCTCGGTGACTCACTGCCCACCTTGCGGACTTGACTGTATCCGGCCCATGCCAACCTACACGTCATGTGGACCGGCTATGACAGAGGCAGTGGCAGGCTTGACGCTGCCAGCAATAGTCAACAAGAAACGTTGGCCGACATCGAGCACATTTCGACGATTGCCGGCTCGCTCGGCAGCATCGGGACAATCTCGCAGTCCGGCGACGGGGAACCAGTTTACGAGACGGACCACACAGATCTCAACTCCGAGTATGACGAGGTCGAGCTGCGCCGGGAGCTTATGAAGGATGTGAGTATGGTGCAAGACAAGTTTTGAACCGTGCTGCCTGATGCGCTCGGAGGCAAACACCCGCATCCTTGGGTCCCGGCTAAGATCGGAATGGCACGGTGCGATAACTCGCTCATTGGGTTCCACTCCGACTCCGACGCCAGCGTCATGTCCCTGCAACGCTGATGAATTACGAATGTTATCTGAAATTTTCGTCTTTCCACAGAAATGGCGTCAATTATTCGATGCGGTAAGCATGACCCACCGGTGCGCAGTGTCCGGTGCACGATCGCCGTGTTCCACCGACGCAACGTCGTGTGCTCGTTCCCGTCAATTGGCAATTGGCATTCTCCTCTTTGCAGTTTGATCCCGAAGGATTTGGGGAAATTCCTGTGGACGACTTCGTCGCCGCGCTCAAATCACCAGAATTTCTCGCCAACGTTCCGCCCAACAAACGTGACATACTGTACGATCGGGCACTGAAAGCCAAGACCTCCAAGGTGGAGGCTATCTCGTTCCAGGATTTCGTCAATGTGGTAAGTCGTTTCGGTACACTACGATTGCTATATTCTGCGGTTTAATTGAATTGAATTGTAGTTTGCTTGCAATGAAAGGTAAAAGATATTTGAGGATCAAACAGTACATTTGAGGATAATTAAGCGACAGAAAGTCATCTGGCGTGGGGAAGTTGATGTTTCAATTAGGTAGAAATAATTTCAAGCTCCATAAAACCTTTCAACACATTGGAAACGTTCCCCTTCGGTCCTTTTGTCTTAATCTCCGCCCGGCCGGCTATTCTGAGCAATACTGTTCTCGGTCCCGTAGCGCCATCAATAACCCATTAATGGAGTGTCGCTATGCGGCTCGTTCTGTTGACATTTTGTTTTTCTATGGCTGAAATAACGACAGGCGACCGCGTGGGGAATCGATCGAGAACATGAACATTGGATCTTGCTTTGAACGCATCATCATGCATCCCTAAATCCAGGCAAGGGTGACCCCGGCTGAACATTAATACGTTCGTGTTCAGTATGTCACTCTCGTTTACGAGCCATGGCGAGATGATGGTGAGGGTTGGAGTAGTCGCGTCCTCTATCATTAGATAGTTTATCGGGCAAATTACAAGCCCGCCGTCGTCATCATCATTATTATTACCATCCACACTCGGCTTTACCGTCAAAGTCATTCTGAAGAACAGTGCGCCCATCTTGGAACAATATCATTAGGCGGGAGTTTTTTTTTAGAAGAAATTCCTTACTCTCAAGAATACCGTGTCGCTGCGAAGACACGGGCTTTAATCTTCGATGTGGAGGTCTACTGCAGGAACCTGTGGCTGGTGCAGAAGGTTTCGAAATAAATTAGACTTAATCAGTATGTGACCTGTGAGTGACATTCTTTTTTTTCAGTCTGTTTGTTTTTCGGTGCCTGCCGTGCCCTTCTTGAGTCATCGTGGGGTTCCTTGACTCTCCGACGATCACTACCTAGGCGGTAAAAGTTAAAGGGAATCGGAGCACATTGGTAGAAGTTAGGCAGACAAATTATTTTTTTTCTTGACGCCTGTATTTGGGTTTGTGTGTGAAGCTTCACTCCCAAATAGATTGGTGACACCGGGAGATGTTATTCTAAGGACCACCGTGGACAATTTCTTGCCTTTCGAAGCTGCCCGGAAATGGCGCGGGTGGCTTTATGCAACAACAATAACTACTGGGTCAACGACGGGCTTCTTGGAAATGATTTTCTGTAGATTTTTCGGCAATCGCACCAATCCGGAAAGGAGCCCTTCTTCGGGGTGGTTTGTTTGGTCAATTTCGCTTATTTCTCTAGTAAACATAACCCATAGAATGAGACAAATATGAAGGGTACAACTGAAGTTATGTGATGTACCAAGCTTTACTACCTAAACCGTGATGCAAGAAGCAGGTAATAGCTACCTTTCTTTTTCAATTCGGTGTGCGGTGTGTGCCACACAACTGCAGTCCGATGATCCCAGAAAATTAAGATAATAAATCTGAGACTCCCGTCCCGCTGAAGCCCATACGTGCCCGAATGCGAACGGTCACCGATAAATAGACCGATCGATTCCCTTGACCGGCCGTTGTCGGCAGGGTTCAAAGGCTAAGCAGCTAGAAACAACGCTTTTACGGACGGTTGACAGATTGAAGGCGATTTTTAATTGGACTTTCCGACCTTTTTCTTTTCCTGTGACCTTCCACTGGTGATGTGCGTAAAGTTTCTGTCACCGTTGCTCGTTGCATAAAAGCCACAGCGCGGTGCAAGTTGTGCAACGACAACTGTCAGCCTTCACACCAAATCGAGCTTACTAGCAGATGAAACACGATCCCGTGTGGGCCTTTTCTACCTAGAACAACCTCGAAAGAACACACACAAACTGAGCCATAGTTTTGCATCAGCTGCTCGTTGCGCAATATAGGAAATAGTCCAAACGTTTCTGTGCCGAGCGGGCTTCCTAAAGGGAATAAATCTTAAATGTCATAATGAACTGAGGCTGGAGAAAGCGCCAACGCTATGCCACGTGTAGCCCATGATGGTTGTTCGGAATGTCGAGTGAACAAACCGATAATGAAGTGATTAACTGTAAACTTTCATGCATCCTACCTACTCTCGTCGAAGATCGCATAGTGATCCTGAACGAATTTCTGGATGGCATGCAGAACGCAACCACATGCGCGCCACTAAAGTCACCAGAGCAGCTGACTTTCCAGAAAAATTCCAGTTCCTAGATCTGCTGCTTTCTTCTTCGCTCTAGCACAACCCGTCAAAGTCTACTTTTAATTACCGGGAAGAAAGTGAGTCTCTGTCTTGGGAATACTTATTTTTCGTCTGCTTAGGACTTCTGGGTTAGTGCCACGTGCATGTTTGTACGGCAGCTTGGAGACGGTTTGAAAGCGGCGGGTGCTAAAATGAATCTGACAAGTATTAATGGAGTATCATTTTCAGTGACATTCTTTGTACGATAACTTTTTCGGAAAAGGAACGTGTAGCAATTAATTTCTCATATCCGTTACAGCTACTGCTTCATGTGAAAACAATAAAGAGCATGAAATGTGGTATGGAACTGTATATGATAAAATAGATAGAATTCAATAGAATTAAGTTATAAAATAGGTACAACACGTGGTGAAATATAGTAAAAATAAAGATTACTTCAAGCAATGAACGCCATGCTTCATAAAGTGAAAGGGACGGTTTCCAAATGCAATACGAATTTATTGCAAATTTTTAAAGCCATTACTAACTACCGTTAAGCGCTTTACTAGAGTGGCATCTGATCGAAGGAACCTCTGCCAGGCTTACCTGCTGTTGCCGTTCTTCGCTCGCGTCGCCTGCCACAACTACCAGCGCAAATGCGATTGTCAAAAATCATGCAACAAAACAACCGAATGCTACCTTTTTAATCATTTCCTACTGCTACTGAAGTTTGTAATGACCGATCGTTTCCTTTCGATCGCGACGTTGATGCGTCAGGAACACCAACCTACCCACGGGGTATGTGCGAGCTTCTGCGCGCGGCGCTCTCGGCAACAGTTGCTTCGGTCGATACGCTGCTTAAGGCTCGCGCCAGCAGCCCTGCTGGGTTGTGTGGCTTTGTGTGGCAAACGATCTTTTGAAGGATCAGGGTCGGGTCACTTTTATTGCGGTACCCGAAATCCGCGGCGGTTACCATATGGTGGCAAGCGTGTCTGACGTGTGCCAAAAATTCATCTCCAGCCGGAACATGTGGTAGCTGGAGTTTCCGTCTGGGCGGTGTTGTTTTTTTATTCTTCTTTCGTCCACGATTATCTTACTTCTTTTCTTGCTGTGTTCTCGATAGTTGAAGATGCTAGAGCGCGCTTCGCATTATTGTTATATGACCCTATATGATGTTTTATCTGTCACTTCCTTACGACCAGGAACGTAAATCTTGAGGCAGCTTCCGGATGTGTCTCCTTTAATATTCATTGAATCAATTGTTATGAAATAGACAGACTCTATTCTAGTGCCAAGTGGAGATTTTATTATCGTGAATATTAGCTACTGTAAGCATATGCATTTGAAGCAATCTACTTAATTCTTAACACATCTGTTTCAAGCTGTGGAAAATAATAACCTGACTACAATGACATTCTTTGTTAATAAACGAATCTTGTCGTCCTCCCTTAAAACGGTGGTGTTCCTTCCAGATCTGAGACATTGTTTCCAATATCTTTCTCTTCAGCCTGTGTTTATAACTATGAAGAAAGCATATAGGTGTTTTGTTTGTTTTAGGATGTACAACATTGGAACAACATTCTTGGGACATTTTTTATCTTGCTCTTCCTTTATCCCAAACATAGAATCAAACATACGGAATGATTATCCGGAAGAAAAAGCAAAAGTGAATATCCATAGACATTCACTGAACCGCAAAAAAAAACATATACACCAAACCGATATGCAATATGAACCGGTTTTACCCGCTCTAGTACGTCTTCAGCTGGATCCTAAGCTGCCGTATAACTATTGCTAACGCACCCGGAACATGAGCCAGGCCGTAGTTTAAAGATCCATTCGGCACTACAGACGCGCAAGACGCCTGTCTTGTGTTGGCCGTCATAAGACAATGTAATGAGCCTGGTGGCCAATGTATTTCAATCGGGCAATTCCTGCTGCTGCTTCTCTGCTGGTCCTTCTGGTGTAACCTGATCTCCGGCAGCGGTCGCACGTGTCTGCGCGTTCGAGTTAGGAACAGTTGGGCCTGGCCGGCCGTGTCAGAGGGCTCTTTTTGGGCTTCAGGATATCGCACGTCCCGCGCCAGGTTGCATCCTGGCCGTACGATCCTCACGGTGCCAGCGTAGGCCGAAGTGCTCTTCCCTAAAGAGCAGTTAATGCTTCCGTTTTTACTTGAAAACCAGATTTTAACACATTTGATGTTTCCGCAGCGCTGCGTGACATGGAACGGACTTGGCGGAGAGCAAAATATTACATGCAGCTGCAGGACGAACATTTTCCTTTCTGCCTGACTTGTTCGTGCGTGTATGAGTTTGAGCAGCGACCGAACGCATTAGTGCATGAAGTGGTTCTTGTGTTGGCTTAAGTGCATCTGGTTAAAATCATACATTGCGTGCGCATGATATTGCAATGTGTGATGTGTGATGGATTTACACCATTTAATTATCTATCAAACAAACAGTTATTGTTGGCACGATTGCTACAAATTGTTAATCGTAATTTAAGATACCGCCATTGAAAACGGAAAATAGTTATAGCATGAAAAAAGATTTACAGCTGAGAAAGGAGCAAACCAGGTTAAATATAATGTTGTTCCTACTGATCAAGATCAAGACCAAGCACAGGACGCAGGACTAACCAAAATCATACCCTTGCGGTCACAAGTTGCAGATGGCAACTTCTGAATCCAACCACAAAGTATCAGAGGACACGAGTCTTGATATTCCTGCTATCTGCCCATCTTTAAAAAACATAGTAAATGCTTCGTTAGCAACAAATTAGCCCGATGGTAGGATAGCCCCGTGGCTGCTGAAGATCGTATCCGACCGTATTTCGATACATCCACTGTTGACGCTTTCGCAATGGTGCTGATCGAGAGACACGGTGCCACACGGTGGGTAGGTTTCGAATGAACGTTACCGAGCGCACCCGACGATCGAGCTCAAAGCATGGCTGGAACCTGAAACCCTACCTCAAGGGACACCGTCGATTATAATCTAGGTCAAATAGGTTGTATAGTGTTACTGGTGGCATTCGATGCCTCCAGATGGTGTAGTACATCGTACCCTTTTCAATTTCTTGTTTGTTTGTTCTAGGATCGAGAAAAGTAAACTGGCGGCGCCGATAGGACTGATCCGATGCGCATTAGGATAAGCAAGGATCATGCTGTACTTATGCCAAACCATAAAATGCATATTTTACGCCTACAGCATTGTAACATAAATATGAATATCTGTGATGATATTTACCATTAGAACGCCAGAATCAAATTGACAATTTTAAGAATTTGAATTAAAATAGAATCGATAGCTTCTGCCGTCACACTTCAGGGTTTTATATATTTTTAAATGCAGTAGGGCTCAGTTTTTATGCTGTCTGGCGATCGCGTTGCTGTCGACATCCTTGTCGCCAAATTACAGTTGCAGTAAAACATACTTTTTATTACGACTCCACGTAGCTGAGAGGCCATAAAGACCACATGGCGACCTACCTAGGTACGTGGAATCTGGTAGATCTTACGAACATGAAAAGTGTTTCGTTGCTTTTCGTGCCCATTCTGTTTGATCAGTCGATAACTGGCGGCAGTTCGCTAACTACAGGCTCATGAAAGCTAAGTTTTTCACGCAGTCACCGTGTATTAAGGAACTTCCGAAAAAATATCTTGCAGAACTATAAAGTGTAGTACTGTACGGTACGGTAAGACTATGGGTGTGGTAGAAGTATCAGATATACCCACGTCTTTCATTCAATCTCCAATATATCTGTATCGATCCAATCGGTTCTGCTTTCGACAACAAAAAGCACATGTGCGCCTTGGCCTTTGAGGAGAAAGTTTTTTTTCTTTTCAATATATTTCAACCATAAGGTCTGAAGTGGTCGGAACCGTCCTGATGTCGGCGTCAACGCTCACACAATGCCAGGGCAAAGGATATGTGGCTGGCGTGTGCTGCACAAACTAGGTGCTGTAAAAATTAACTATCTAATTTTATGACTTTCGACGCCCGCTCTGCAGTCTGCCACAGACATTTCAACAAATTTGAGACGGTCTGGGTAAAATTTGTTAGGCCGAGGAAATAAGCGTGTGCTCATAAACTACTGCATCCTTCAGGTCCTTCCGATCGATAGGCTTTTCTTTCTTACTGAGTTAAAAAGGAACTAAAGCTGCGGCGAAGTGTTCTGGTTTATGATTTACCACGACATCAACGTCATGTCTTATACGTTGCCTTAGTATGCAATTTAATTATAATCGTATAATTGAGACTAACGAGAAAAATGGCACGTTGCAAAGATTTAAAATGTACGTTGTAAAGAATGGTACATGTCCTTAAAGGGAACGATCAAAATTACTTATTAAAATTTACTTTTTTCCAATAATAAATTTCAAGTGAAGCACCATTCTGCCAGTAGCAATACAAGTTATAACAACGAACCGGTTGAAACGATACCAATCGTTTTAAAATTCAACTTGTATTTCAGGCACGAGCCTTTCATATAAAAAACATGTACAATCAAGCATCAAAGTTTGAAATAAAACAAATCATACATTCTCCATGATAAGTTTCTTTGAATTCTCGAGTCTCGGTTCGGTTTCATACCACCAAAAAATGGTTTGCTTGAAAGATAATTGGAAACCAGTTACCGGTCACGATCAACCTGTACTGTGCACTGTCATATCAGAGACCGAAACGCCACCAGGTCTTCGTCATTGCGCCACCTGACCGATTCATGCGCCGTTTGCCGTTGCAATATCTTGCATATAGTGCTCCCGCTGGGTGAAAGCGATCTGCGATCTTACGCCAATTGAGAATGCGGCGCACGGCGCACAATTCACCTGTTCCATAATTCATGCACTTTAGCAGTTACGGACGCTGTCGCAGTAATAGACATTCTTCGGACCAATTCGCGATGAATGATCGTGCGCACGTGTTCGCATCAATCAATACGCGATAAGGGAGGCAGCAGCAAGGATGCTGTTTGGCAATAAAATGTTGGTTCCGATCTTTCCGATCTGGAATTAATTATGACCTACGCGGATTCATTCCGTGCCACCTGGCGGATGGTGATGTGTGATCTGTTCCATTGAAAATCGATCGATAAATATATAATTGGATATGTTTTGTCGGAAATAAGTTTACCGAAATCTGATTAGAGTAGAGAAAAGAAAGAGTAGATATTCAAAATGGTTGTTTTATTATGATTTTTTATGCAATTCAAAATATGTTTAATGTATAAAAACATTAGTGTTAGTGAAAAAAAATTAACTGCTTTTAGAAAAGATTCAAAGCTCAAATCGGATTTCCATTTACATCGCTCCTTTATATCACACAGTTCAAAAATTATCCTTCCACACTGCTTGTCCGATGAAGCAACACTAGAAGAATATGTGACGAATTTAGTTCTATTTTTTCAAATGTAGCCCGTTGCGCGCCTTTCGATACGGACCGGAACATCAATCAGCGGTGCCGCCATCAACGAATGTCATTGGACCTGTTGCGTAGGAAATCGATTCCGTTGGCCAGAAGAAACGAGTTGTTTCCCACAGAACGCGAGTAGCTACTTATTTTCATGTACATGTTTTCCGCATCTCCGCTTTTGTTCAGCCGTCAAGCCGCTAATGACCGCAGAGTGTCTTATGCTTATGCTCCCATGCGGAAAGCCGCCACGGAGGGAAACCGTGGACAGAAAACAATCGCCCATATACATAATCGAAACAGCAAGAGAGCTTGGGGAAACAGCACCGACCGAAGCCGACCGCGGAGTCGGAGTTGAACTTAGAGAAAGGTGAACCGGGCGCTCCTCACCGAATCCCATTGGCCCACCAAAAAAATGGACGAATGAGCGATAATTTCTGGCGGCGGCCTTTTCCGCGTTCATCATCATCACTGGCAGCGAAATTCATCATTGATTGGAGGCCGAAATCAATCAGTGCAAGATAAACACACTTACAGTGTTACGGGCGTCGAGCGAACACAGCGAAAGAACGATCGAGCGCGATCACCCGACACCGGAACAATGCGAGAGGGTCGGAAGAAAAATGCCGACACCGCAGGAACAGGCGCGATCGGGATGAAGATGAAAATCTGGCGCAACGCGCGCTCCAGAAGTGTGGGAAAATGTCAGTTCCTCATTCCACGCGGGCCGAAACGGAAGACGGAATTCCTACCTGATCACAGCTTCCGCATCTACACACCCACCTACGGGCGGGATAATAACGCGTGTGGACGGAGCCGAACGCACATCGCGCATAACG